>OY978216.1:20999261-21312261 GCA_963854785.1 Vaccinium vitis-idaea | reverse complement strand
ACTCGAACCCATGTGCCGTGACGTCAGCCCAGACATGGCGTCTGGGGCTGGGGTGAAGGTCATATCACCTGTCATTCCGAGCGTGAATGACAGGCGCGTGAGGGGCGCCGAGCGCGTGGGACGCACGCCCCTCAGCCTATAAATACCCAGCCACAACCACCACAATGGGTATTCCTCTCTCCTCATTCACTACCCTCATAACTCTTCTTCTTCACTGAGATTTCTGGTGCATTTCTCCCCTCCGGTGACTGACTTAATCATCGGAGTGCCTTCCCGGACCACCACCGTCCGGGCTAGGCACTGACGTGGTTACCTACGTGTGCAGGTTATCATCTCCGGCGAGCAGCAGCGGCTCAGACGTGCATTGCCCTTTCCACCAGTGCCCTTCTCACTCCAAGAGGTTCAAAGAGTTCACTCCGGCGAAGAGACCCCCACACACGGTTTGCAACAAAATGAATCCGATCCAGGAAAATATTGAACTTAATTAGAACACAACGAGCAAGCATACGAAAAAAAGGAAAAAGATACTTTATGCTTTCTGTATTTCCATTTTCAAGATTTTCAGGTTCATGTCCTAAAATGTGTTCGGTCAAGAAAACGAACAACCACACCCACACGAGCATACACAAAAGTCTGAGTGATTATTCAGTGCCCCTGGAGTCCCGTGAGTGGTGAGGCTGACTTATTGGCAGTTTTGGTTGATCTTTAATCACTACTGTTAGCAAATCTTGTCAAATTTATCAGCCCCACTCCCCATATTGTTGTGACCAATATTTTCGACTACTTAAGAATGGTAGGACCGTAGGAGGAAAATTGTACTGGACAAAAAATGGATAAATTTATTTGTAGTTTTGTATCATGGAAAATACTAAAATTAGCTCATTTGGGCTGATAATAAGGCTTAAAAAGTGTATTGAAATATGTGAAAAATGTATAGGAATGTGTAAAAGTGTATAAAAAAGTGAAAAAAAATACATTGGCCTTGTTCGTTTAGTAGTTTTAGTTTAGTTTAGTTTTGGAAAAAGGTGTAATGAGGTGGAGAGAGATAGAGAGAGAAATGAGTGTAATGATTACAAAATAAAACTAAAACAAAACTAAAACTATAAAACGAATAAGGCCATTGAAGTTTGTGTTTTTTTGTTTTCTTGTTGCCTTATTGTCAGCCAGTGGGCTGACAATAGAAGACCCTTGTACCATTTCATAGTGGTGCTAAAGCTTTTTTCTCCCCACTCAATTTAGGGGGTTAGACTGTTAAGGTTAGGCCACAAGAGAGCAATTTGTTACGAGACCTATAAGAAAACTAGTTGAGATGTGTGTACACTGATCCAAACACTTATGACCGACCGTTGAACCAATACAAAGCTTTTAGGGCCTAGCACCTGTGACAAGACTCAAAAAGAGGCGTTATTAATAATATGTAGGGTCAGAGAAACGTTGTACATTCATGTGAATTAATGGCCTTGTAACCAAAAAGTGATGGTAATTACTCAAATCAACCCCTAATAGGAGTATTAATTTTGCACCGCCTCCAAGGAATTGTAGGCCTGTCATTTGCACTTTGCAGAGCAGAAGTTCTGTTTCCAGGGCAGTGATGGCATGTCTGCTTTCAACAACAAAGTTTAGCTTTTGGAATTGATAGCACCCAACCCTTAATTTAGCCATAAAAAAGCACCCAACCCTTCTAGAGGCCAAAGAGACATTAATGAAACTATATGGTCTAGTATACAAGTCAGGTGTCTCGTACGAAAATGGATCAGAGATGGAGTATAGGGTTGGACGCCCTATCGTGTCGAATCGGGTTCGTGTCAAAATGACTTATTTAATTAATTGTGCAAAAAAAATGAACCTTAACCCTACCTGTTATTACTCATGTCAACCCAAACACGACACAGTTTGACACGATTAACTTGAAATTTGGAAATGATCTGTTTAGCCAAATTTGACCGGGACACGACATGAATTGACACGATAAATTCGTGTGATTCTCGGGTCAAGTTAATTCTCGGATTATGCGGGCTAAATTCGTGTAGTACTCGGGTTACCGTGTCGACACGAATAGACGAACAAGTAAATTCATGTCATTCTTGGATTATGCAAGATGAATCTGAACAAGGCCTGTTTACTAATCGTGTTCTCAGGTTGTGTCATATACATGTTTCATGTCAGAAATACTCAAAACTAACCCCCTAACTTCGTGTCTTGTTCAGGTCGTATTGTCATGTCGTGTCATAAATCCCCACTCCCAGTGGAGTATGTAAGTATAAATAAATATTACGCATGCCCAAAAATTTAAAATAAATCATTTAAAGCGATAAGACGGGTTTTTGGTTTAGCTTAAGTTGTTTATGTAAGTTGTGGATGAAGCTGTGGTCCGATGGAGATGAAAAGAATTAGGTAGTGTTCTATTAACAAAAAATAATTTTTTTCAAAAATCAAGACAGGTCATCCTCTTATAATACACCACATAAAAAATGGTGAAAACCCAGTTTATTATAAAAACACCCTTAGCGGAATACTCTCTTAGCCCCATTCTCCCCAACTTCATTTTGATATTTTTCTAATCTTGTCTAAATGGTTTTTATGAGGTAAAACAATATTAATGTCAATGCCAAAACAATTTGTAAGTTGTACATGTATTTTCTCGCCAAATCTGTTTAAAATTTTAAAAGCAAAATTAAAAATTCGAAATTGAATATATATATATATATATATATATATATATATATATATATGGCGATTATCCAATCAAGGATCCCGGATGGGAGGTGTGGGGCTCGCTTCTCCGACGCACCTGTTCGAACGTTGTGGAACGGGCAAAGATGGGAGATGGAGGGGGCAGAGGACTAGAGATACGGACAATCCACGTGGGAGCGGGGCCTGCACAAGTAGCACCCGTGTCAGCGCCTTGCCCGGACGGTGGTGGTCCGGGAAGGTGCTCCGACGGTCAAGTTAGTCACCGGTAGAGAGTATGGACAGAAAAACGAAGTGTATCCTTTTTTGGGGGAGAAGAAGTGAACCCCTTACCTGGTGGGGAGGGACTCCCTCTTTATAGGAGATGAGAAGCCTCTCCTCCACGCTATCCCTCTTTCCCACGCGCCGTCCCATCCTGACTAGCACATGGATCTGTCATGATTACTCCGCCGCTTCGGTTGACGTCATCCTGCTCTGCACACCCAACAACTCTTGGATACCCCCCGGTCCGTTTCAAGGTCCGCCAGGCACCTCGAGCGCAACGTCCTGACGCCACTCGACGTTTTCAGTCACACCTGTCGCTTGTCACATCAACGTCCTCCTTTTGGCAGGACGGCTCCGCGGGTCCTCGGCCAACCTCACCCCTCGGCTAGCCTATCTAGCTCTCGGACCGCCGGCCGCGTTACGCCCCTTTCCTTTCGGCGGACGGCTCTAAGACTAGCCGACTACTCGCTGGCGCGGTAGGCGTGCTCGTTCGGTTATTTCCCCTCGGCGGAAAGGCAATCCGACCGTCCTGGCTATCAGCCGAAGGGATGTATGCCGAAGCACCATTCATTCCCCCGGTGGGAAGGCAATCCGGTCGCAGACCTCTAAGGCTCATCCACTCCGAGGGCCTCCAAATCCGAGCGGTTTAACACCGCTAGGAGTCGTAGGGGGTCAGGCTTATCGAGCCCCAGCTGACCCTTACGGCCCCTGTGGACCTCGGCTACCACAATAGCCCCTCAGCTCTGCCGATTGCCCCTAAGGGCAACGGTGGAGATGATCTACGCCGAAAGCCGAGGTAATAACGGGGTGAGGGGCCGGAGAATCTGTCAGATGTCACATCAGTCATGTCCGAGCCGTAAGCTAGGGGGCTAGGGGCTAGGGGTCCCCACGCGTCCTCAAGAAACGTGCCCCCTCTGCAGTAATGATGGCATGCCGCAGGGATTCTCTGCGAGGAGGGACAGCTGGCGCCAGTAGCGGAGGGGTCATTAATTTCCCTCCACTCCGTACGCCACGTGTCGAATCCTGGTTGGGAACCTTGGGGACGCGCCGTTTCCCGCCCAACGCGACGCTTTGAAGCCCGTTGCTTCGGATTCCCTGCGGTTACGGGTGCCCAAACGGTGCACCCCCCCAAGGCCTATATAACTCGCATTAGAGGGGGAGGGTACACCCCTTTGCACTCTCAAAAAATCTGTCCTCCCTCGCTGCCCAAGCCCTCCACCGTCTTCCGCCGTCCTCCGTCGCCAGCAACTACCACCGTCGTCTTCCTCCTCCGCATTCAAGCGTTTCCGGCGCCGGTTTCTGCAAACATTCAGGTAACACTCCCCAGATTCTTCTCATCTTCCTTTCGCTTATTCCTTTTTATCTCCTTTTTTGCAAAAATATCGACCCTGATTTCGTCAAGCCTCCCCTTCCTAGATTTCGCGTTTTAACATCGAACAAAACCAGTGGGGGAGTGAGCAGCAGGCGTATGGAGAACCCAGGTGCCCAAACTGTTCATCTCCTCCCCCCGTCGAATGTGGGTGGGGATGTGTGGCTTGTGCCTGGGCAACCCAGGCCTTCAAACTGTTCATCCCCCCCCAGTTGAACATCTCCTTCCGAGCGGAGATCCCCAACCGAATGAGATATCCTTAGCCGAGGGGGTCTGGTCGGCCTCCTGTCCCTCATGCCATAGGCCTTTTTAGATGTTTAACCACCACTAACAATCTCCACCCGTGCACTGTCTTTTAGGTTCCTCGGCATGGCGGAGTCTTCAAGTTCCAGAACGGAAACAGACTCCAACGGCGAAGTAGTTCCGAGAGACACCGAGCGAATCGCCGCCCTAGCCCACCGCATTCGTATAAGTGCTCCCTCGGCTCAAGGTGAGTCGGGGACATTCCTGGTCCGTAGGCCATCCGACTCCGACGGCCTAGCCGAGGTAGATAATCACGGTGAGAACCCAGCGGAGCATGGGTCCAGTGCGTCAGTGCCGGGGGCCCTTGGGACTAGCGCATCGAACCCGGCCGTGAGGGTCACAAGCACCTCGGCGAACCAACCGAGCACCTCTGCGGCGGAACGGGGTGGACCGAGGAGACGGGAGCCGACAGACCCAGACGTGATCCCCCCCTGCCACCTGGGACGCAAACCAGCCCGTACGCCCACTACGTTAGTGGCGCTCCCAGAGTATGGGATGAGTTCCGCCGCAAGTACCATATCCCCGACGATGTCGTGGTGGAACCCTATACCGAGGGGCGGCTGACCTACTCCAAAGACTTCATCATCCTGCCGCTAATCGCCATCACCGAGGGGGGGGTACGTTTCCCCCTTCACCCCTTCCTCCGAATGTACTTGAATCACTACGAGCTCGCGCCGTGCCAGGTTGCCATCAATTTCTTCCGGATTGTCAATTCGGTGTTAGAGCTGGTTAGGGCGAACGGCTTGCAGCTATCGAAGCACGAGCTGTCCCTTATGTACAACCTGGGGCACAACTCGTCGCACGGCCGTTATTATTTCTCCACCCGGCCGCGGTTTGACCACATAGTGACTCGGTTGACCGATACGGATAAATGGGTAGTCGAGCACGTAAAGGTCTCCGGGAACTTTGAGTTCGGCCCTCCCGATCCACGGTTCGATTGGCTTTACTACGATTCGAACCCTCGCCGATTTCCCGTTCCTCGGTTTAGGGGGTCGCCGAGTAAGTTTAATTGGACTTTCATTTATTCTTGTATTCTTGAGTTATTTTGCCGAATACTTACAGACCGTCTCTGGGCTGTTTTGCAGGTGTCACCGGGCTCTCCAAGGGGTTAAGAGCAGGTGGGAGCTGGGACAGGCTCATAGCCCTTCTATCCTGCCAGCGAAGGGACGCGCCGACGCTTCTTGGGTACGAGCCTATCTACAAAGGTTTCGCCGCACAGAAACTGCGCATTCTCATCCCCATCGACCCCATGGCGCCCCGAAGAAGTCTAAGGAACATCACAAAGGAGAGGGAGGAACGGGCTCGGCTACTATCGGCGGGGATCGACCCCGACAAATTCGAGACTGCGCCGAAGGAGACACCAGCCGGAGCCCCTGGGACCCTGTCCGCGGATGAAGCCAGGGATCCGGGGCAGCAACAGCAACAGCCCGACCCGGCCACAACCGCCGTGCCAGCAGCAACCGTCCCTGGTACCTCGGCAAGAAGGCCGGAGGTGGAGCCGCCTTCGCCGAAGAGACGGCAAGCCGAGGGGGACGTCGAGCATGTCGGCAAGGGGGACGACGTCGCAACCGAGGTCCACCCCTTCGCTCCCATCGTGGAGAAGCCGAGGGGAGGTATCCTCACAGCTGAAGACAGCCTAGATGAAGACATCACAATTGGCCGAGCGGTTCTGGGGATGACGTGTCTTCCAAAAGACATGGCTTCTCTCGGCACCACCCGTGCGGAGACCAACACCCTATTTTTCTACCACATGGCGAAGGTAACCTCTACTCTTCACTCAGCGACATTGTACATTGATTTGGATTCTCATGTTTCTTTTTCCGCCACAGGCCGCGCAGGTGGCTTGCCAAGTCTACGACCACCAGGTCGAGCTGCTGAACAGCCGTGCCGACTGGAGAAGGAAATCAAAGGACCACGCCGACCAGGCCACCGCTGCCGAGGGAAGGGCCCAACTAGCTGAGGAGAGGGCCGCCTCCGCCGAGGCCAAGGTCACCGACCTGAAGAAAATGGTTGAAGACGCGGAGCAAAGGGCTGCGGATGCTGAGAAGAAGGCGGCCGAGGCCGAGGCCGAGAAGATAAGGTTTACGGCCAATCTTGCCGTCGCCGAGATGGAGAGAAAAAGGGCGGCCGATGAGCTCGAGCGGCTGAAGGCGGAGCTGCCCAAGATGATATCCGACGCCGAGACGAAGGGGGCCGAGGAGGCCGGCCAGGTGTACGCCGATGAACTTGAGGATATCAAGGCTGAAGCCGAGGTGAGGATTGCGAGGGAAACGCATCAGGTCTCCTTCGTCCTTGGTTACAATGTCGGTCTGGATGTTTTTGACCTCCCGGCTGACGATCCTCGCCGAGATCCACCCACCGTTCCTCCGCTGGTTCTCTCGGTTCGCCTGGCCGAGGCAGCTGAAAAGCTAGATCTTGCAGAGCGCGAGTCCCTTGCCGCCATCGGCCAGTCTTCTGACTCTGCAGCCGGTCGACAAGACCCTCCCACCGAAGATCCCCCTACCGCTTAGCTAATTTCAATTTCAATGTTTATGTTTCGCACTATTTCAATTTCAATGTTTTGGGACCATGTAATTTCAATTTCGCACTATTTCACCGTACAATTTCGAGTTAACGTTTGTTCCGAAAGTTTCAGTGTTTATGTTTTTGAAAATTGGTAATCTCGCCATCGTTTGATTGGATCTTTAAATAATTCGCGCCAAACACTACCGAGGGGAATGAGTGATAGCCCCTCCTTCGGCGGGGGATGGAAACGAAGCCCTATTCCCTGCCGAAGGAAGCGAAGAGTCCCTATGCCGAGGCGTTTTGAGAGCAGTTTGAGACCCCACGCCTTAAAGCATTTTGAGGGCAGTTTTGAGACCCCACGCCTTAGAGCGTTTTGAGGGCAGTCTGAGAGACCCCACGCCGAGGCGTTTTGAGGGCAGTTTGAGACCCCACGCCTTAAAGCGTTTGGAGGGCGGTTTGAGAGACCCCACGCCGAGGCGTTTTGAGGGCAGTCTGAGAGACCCCACGCCGAGGCGTTTTGAGGGCAGTTTGAGAGACCCCACGCCTTAGAGCGTTTTGAGGGCGGTTTGAGAGACCCCACGCCGAGGCGTTTTGAGGGCAGTTTGAGAGACCCCACGCCGAGGCGTTTTGAGGGCAGTTTGAGACCCCACGCCTTAAAGCGTTTGGAGGGCGGTTTGAGAGACCCCACGCCGAGGCGTTTTGAGGGCAGTTTGAGACCCCACGCCTTAAAGCGTTTTGAGGGCGGTTTGAGAGACCCCACGCCGAGGCGTTTTGAGGGCAGTTTGAGACCCCACGCCTTAAAGCGTTTTGAGGGCGGTTTGAGACCCCACGCCTTAAAGCGTTTTGAGGGCGGTTTGACAACGAGCATATCAAAAGAAAGCAAAGGAGCTTATCATTAGCATCTCAAAACTCCCTCGGCATTAACGTGAGTAGCCGAGGGCCGGACGAACGTCCACAAATGTTAACCAGAAGATCCTAAGCGTAGTACTTTCGCAATTTGCTGGAATTCCATGGATTGGAGATCGCGGTGCCGTCCATTTCTGAGAGCCTGTAGGCGCCGTGGCCCACCTTTGCAGTGACGCGGTAGGGACCCTCCCAGTTGGGCATGAATTTTTTCTTCTGGGCCTTTCGGACCACCTCCCGAAGGACTAGGTCATCAACGTTGAAAGGACGCAGCCGCACACGCTTGTCGTAGCCACGCGCGACCTCTTGTTGATAGGACGCGTGTTTGATGTGGGCGGCGTCGCGGAGGTTGTCGATCTCGTCCAGCGTGGCCGCAAGGTGCTCTTCGTTCGTTTGGGGGTGGAACGCTTCGGTACGGGATGTCGGGAGAGTTGCCGCAATGGGGAGTACGGCTTCCACGCCGTAGGCCATGGAAAACGGTGTGCGGCCTGTGCTCCGCCGTGGCGTAGTCCGGTAGCCCCACAGAACCTTTGGGAGCTCTTCGACCCATTTGCCACGTTTGTTGGCGAGGCGACGCTTGATCCCAGCGGATATGGTCTTGTTTGTGGCTTCAGCCTGGCCGTTGCCCTGGGGGTAGGCCACCGTGGAATGGTAGACCCTGATGTTGCGTTTGCGGCAGAGGGCTTTTATTCCCTCGGCCACGAACTGAGTGCCGTTGTCGGATATGATGGCATAGGGGATGCCGAAGCGAGAGATTATGTTTTTCCAGAGGAACCGCTCGATGTCCTCCGCCGAAATGGTAATGAGTGGCTCGGCTTCGACCCATTTCGTGAAGTAATCAGTGGCAGTGACAAGGTGCCTGAAGCCGCCGGGAGCTGTGGGTAGGACACCAACAAGGTCGAGCCCCCAGTGGGCGAAGGGCCAGGGGCTTGTCACGGGTTGGAGTGGCAAGGTAGGCTGATGGAGCAGAGGGGAGTGCCTCTGGCAGGCCTCACAACGCCGGACATAGGCCGCGGCGGATTTGCGCATGGTGGGCCACCAGTAACCCTGAGTACGGGCTCGGTCAGTTAGCGAGCGACCTCCAGAGTGCGTGCCGCAGCTGCCCTGGTGAAGCTCGTGGAGAATGGTCTGGATCTCGCTATCATGAACCACACGGAGATCGGGTCCTCCGTAGGAGCGTCTGTAAAGCTGCCCGGCCGGGTTGAGGAAATAAGAAGCCGACTGGCATCGTACGCGGTGGGCCTCCTTCTTGTCGGAGGGGAGCCGCTCGTCGCGGAGGTAAGCGATCAAGGGATCCACCCACGTCGGACCGAGGGACTCGACACAAAGCACGATTGGAGGGACCTCGAAGCTCGGTGAATCGATTTCGGCAAGGTGAATCGTCCTATTTCCAGAAAGGTCGGCTCATACGGAACCCAGACCAGCGAGGGCGTCGGCATGGGCGTTGTGCTCTCTGCCGATCTGCTCGAACACGACACGTTTGAAGTCCGCTTGCAAAGCAATCACCAGGGCGACATACTGGCTCATCCAAGCGTTTCGGGCCTCATAATCGCCAGCGAGTTGGTTGATTACGAGTTGGGAATCGCTGTAGACCTGGACTTCTTCGGCTCCCATGTGCTTGGCCAACCGTAGGCCGGCAATAAGAGCTTCGTATTCGGCCTCGTTGTTGGACGCTGGGAAACCAATGCTCAGGGCACTCTCGTGCAGTGTCCCGTTTGGTGAAACCAAAACGATGCCGGCCCCCGCGCCGCGGCTGTTGGAGGCGCCGTCAACGTGAAGACGCCAAGCATCTCCAGTGAATATTTGTGCCGATCGCGGGGGGATGGCCCGCTTGGCGATGAAGTCGGCGTGGGCCGGGGAGCTTGTCTTCAGAATGGGTCGGGAGTGGGTGCATTCGTCTGTCGCTTTACCTTCATCTGTAGCTTCGGCTTCGGTTATCAGGCCAGGCGTTAGCTCGGCTATGAAATTAGCCAAGGCTTGGCCTTTGATCGCCGTACGGGGCTGGAACCGAACATCGAAGTTGGCTAGTTCCAGGGACCACTTGCATATTCTAGCGGATAGGTCGGCCTTCCGAAGGACTGCCCTTAATGGGAACTCCGTGACCACGACGATCGTGTGGGCCTGGAAGTAGGGGACGAGCTTTCTTTTTGCTGTTACGAGTGCCAGGGCGAGCTTTTCAATCGGCAGGTATCTTGTTTCGGCCGGGAGCAAAGTCTTGCTGGAGTAATAGATCGGTTGCTGCTCGGATCCCTCTTGCCTGACCAAAGTCGAGCTCACAGCGTGGGCCGAGACAGCGAGGTACAGGTAGAGATCCTCATCACCAATAGGCGTGACGAGGAGGGGGGGCCGAGACATGTAGTGCTTCAGGTCGACGAGTGCCATGTCGCATTCTTCGGTCCACCGAAACGCTCTCTTGCTTGTTTTGATGGACTGAAAGAACGGCCGGCAAACATCCGAGGACTTACTGATGAAGCGGTTCAACGCGGCAGCCATGCCGGTCAGACGCTGCACCTCCTTTAGGGTGGTGGGAGCTCGGAGTGCCTGGATCGCTGTTATCTGATTTGGGTCGGCCTCTATGCCTCGCTGTGTGACGAGGTATCCGAGGAACTTTCCCGAGCCCACCCCGAAGGCGCACTTCTCGGCGTTCAACCTCAACCGGTGTCCCTTCAGGATGCCAAAGACTTCGGCGAGATGACTGATGTGGTCGGTCTCGCGTTTGCTCTTGACCACCATATCATCAATGTAGGCCTCCATGGTGTCACCGAGCTGGTTCTTGAACATCTTGGACACCATGCGCTGGTAGGTTGCTCCCGCGTTCTTCAAGCCGAAGGGCATCACCTGGTAGCAGTAGGTTCCCCTCGGTGAGATGAAGGCGGTCTTCTCTCTATCCATGACGTCCATGGCAATCTGGTGATATCCTCGGTATGCGTCCATGAAGCTTAACCTCGCGTGTCCCGCCGTGGCGTCGACTAACTGGTCTATCCGAGGGAGAGGGAAGCAGTCCTTCGGACAGGCGTCATTGAGGTTGGTATAGTCGACGCACACACGCCAATCGCCGTTCTTCTTCTTCACCACCACCGTGTTGGCCAGCCAAGTGGGGTACTGGACCTCGCAAATCGCCTCGGCTTCTATCAGCCGATCGACTTCCTCTATTACGGCATCGGCGTGCTGAACCGAGGACCTCCTCGGCCGCTGGACGACCGCTCTCCTAGCCAGATCAACGTTAAGGGAATGCGTGATGAAGTCCGGCGAAACGCCCGGCATTTCATATGGGGTCCACGCAAACACCTCGATGTTGTCCTTGAGGAACTGCACCATTTCGCACTTCTCGGCTTCGGGGAGCGACGACCCCACCAAGAAATATCTGGTCTCGCCCTCGCTAGTCGGGACTTTGATCAGGTTCTCCACTGCTTTCTCTTCGGCTTTCGTCCCCACATCTTCGATTGCCGGGGCGTCTCCCTTCTCTACCCATTGGACCTGCCGAATCTTTCCCTTCTTGTTGGCCTTCGGTGAAACGGCGTTGACGAAACACTTCTTCGAAACCAACTGGTCCCCAATTACTGTTTCCTGTCGTCCCGATGCGCCGATGAAGCGGACTCGCTGGTGCAGCGTTGACGCGACTGCTCCCATTCCGTGGAGCCATCCCCTTCCCAAGATGCCGTTGTACGGGCTCGGGAAGCTGACGATGGTGAAATCCACGCGCATGACGACGGAGCCGGTGCGGATCGGCAGGCTTATGCTGCCGAGAGGCCACACAGGCGCCCCGGCAAACCCCACGAGGGGGAACTCTGGCGGAACGATGTCATCCTTGTCGAGTCCCAAGGCCTTGAATGCAGTGTAGTAAAGAATGTCCGCCGAGCTCCCTTGGTCGACGAGCACCCGTTTGACGGTTCTATCTCCCACCGCCACTTCGATTACTAGGGCATCGTCGTGGGGGAATTGAACGCCCTCCAGGTCCCTTTCAGTGAACGAGATCGCCCACGGCTTCGACGACTCTTCGAACTTTCGCTTCGGCGCTTGCCCCACCGTTATCACCCGTCCCGGGGCTGACGCACGGTTAAGCTCGCTGTGAAGCTGGTCGACTCGGCGTTGATTAGCCGAGCCGTGAATGACGACAACCGCGCCGCCCGGGGTACGCGCTGCCGCATTTCGCTGCACGACCGGAGTCTTCGTCCGATCGATCCACTCCTCCATCCTTCCTTCAGTGACCAACCGTTCCAAGTGCTCCTTGAACGGCTGGCAAGACGTCGTGTAATGCCCCTGTTCGTCGTGATAGGAGCACCTTACGTAATGCCTCGGCTCCCGGCCGTCCGCCGTCCCCGTTTTGTCGTCCGGGAACTCGAACCACTTCTTCCGAGCCAGAGGCCCCAGGAGCCTATAGATAGGTTCCTTGAACACAGTTGTTTCTGCAACGAAGTCCCTGTCGCTCGGTCGAGGCCTTTCCCAGTTTCCCCGGTCACTTCCTCGGCCAGAACCGCCTCGGCTCTCCCTGTTGCCACTAGCCGGGGCGCCCCTATCAACTCTGTTTGCCCTCTCCCTGCTGTCATTTTCCCCGACCTCCTTTTTGATAACGTTGACCTGCTTCTTTGATTCTTTCGGCACCTTAGGGGGATCCTTTACCGCGCGGCTATTGATGAACTCTTCGAGCTCGCGGTATTTGTCCACCATGAACATCAATTCGGTCATGTTCTTCGGCGGCCGCAGTAGTAGGTCTTTGAAGAGCTCGGAGTGCTCATCGAGTCCGTGTTTGAAGGACGACGCGGCGAGCTTCTGGTCACAGTCCTCGATCGCGTTGTAGATCTCCCAGTATCGACCGACGTACGCCTTTAGTGACTCCTCCGGCGTGCGTCTAAGGTTGAACAGAGCATCGATCGTCTTCGGCTGCACATTGTTGGTGACAAACCGAGACGTGAACGCCCTTTCCAGGTTGTCGAAACAACCGATAGCCCCTGGGGCCAGCTGGCCGTACCAAGTCAACGCGGCACCGGACAGGCTCATGGAAAAAGTCTTGCACATGATGGCGTCGCTAAAGCCGAAGAGCCCCGCCGTTTGCCTGTATTGTTGAATATGCACGAAGGCGTCAGAGCTAGACTCGTACTTGGGAAACTTCGGGATTTTGAAATTGCTCGGAGGAAGCACCTCATTGATCTCCGCCGTGAACGGCGACTGCCGGGCCCGATTAAGCCTAGTTTCCGCTTCGCTCTGGGACAACTGACCGACACCAGCCGTGCGGTTATCGTCGCATGTCCTCTTCCAATCGTTCGCCACCCCAAGCCGATCGTCACGGTCATTATCTCGAGTCTGGCCTCGCTCAGAGGTTCGCTTCTTCTGCGGGCTGCCCCTGGGGTACTGCCGCCGCGGGGGGGACGCCCCTGGCGATGGGTCCGCCCTGAAGATCTTTGATTCCCCCGTGCGCTCATTGATGGCAACAATGCCGCTCTTGGTGACCTCGTACCGAACGTCCGGATCCAGTCCTGGCTCATTGGCCGCGCGGTTCTCCCTCCCAGGGCAACGGTCTCTGCTGGATTGCTCGGGTCGCCGCGCTCCCTTGTGATCTACTGGCCTGGTGGTGCGGCGAGCGTGATCAGATGCCCCGGTGGTATGTCCGTCCCCCCTTTTCTCCATTGAGCGCTCTGGACCGCGGCGATCCCCACCACTGGGGTCGCGACGCCCGCCTCCGCGGTCATCGATAATGACCCCCTTTCCGTACCTGCGCGGTCGCTCTTGGTTTCCGGTTTCCTTGTCTTTCCTTCGGCGATCAGCCGACCTCGCACTTGATTCCACTGCGCTGTCCTCCGTAATGTCGATTGGCCGAGAGCAATTGTCCCTCGTCCGAGTGTCCAGCGTTTGCCGATCGCCTTGCGCCCGCCCATGCCTGTCTATTCTAAACGTGTTGTTTCCGAGGCGAGTGAAAACCGTCTCCCTCCCCGTCTGGGCCGTGGTTTGGACGGGGGCCTGATGCCTCCTTTTTCTCGTCCGGATGGATTCCGCCGGCTGTTTCTGATTCTTCTTCAGAGCCTCCACCTCGGCCATCAGCAAGGCTACTTGGGCCCCCAACGGCAGAGGAGGAGGTGGGGGTAGCGGGGTTCCTTGCCTGGTAGGGGCTACCAAGTCGTTCCGTGTTGTAACCGTGCCATCCAAGTTGAACAGCACGTTGTGAGCCCCCGCGGCACTGGGGTCTACCATAGTGACTCCTCCCCGGTCAACTATGGGGGTGAGCTGTAGCCCCAAGTCCTGTCGTACCTCGTACCTCCGGCGGTCGGCCGAGTCACGCCATTGACCGCGTCCGTCGAAGGCGTCGAGGCCTAGGGTGAGGTCTTGGGTAGGACCGGACATCCGAAGGTCCCACGGGTGTGGCCGGGAGAAGGCTAACCACGGAGTGTAGAATCTGGGATAGGGACGGAAAGAATCCCCAGCGGAGTCGCCAATTGTGGGGCTCGCTTCTCCGACGCACCTGTTCGAACGTTGTGGAACGGGCAAAGATGGGAGATGGAGGGGGCAGAGGACTAGAGATACGGACAATCCACGTGGGAGCGGGGCCTGCACAAGTAGCACCCGTGTCAGCGCCTTGCCCGGACGGTGGTGGTCCGGGAAGGTGCTCCGACGGTCAAGTTAGTCGCCGGTAGAGAGTATGGACAGAAAAACGAAGTGTATCCTTTTTTGGGGGAGAAGAAGTGAACCCCTTACCTGGTGGGGGGGACTCCCTCTTTATAGGAGATGAGAAGCCTCTCCTCCACGCTATCCCTCTTTCCCACGCGCCGTCCCATCCTGACCAGCACATGGATCTGTCATGATTACTCCGCCGCTTCGGTTGACGTCATCCTGCTCTGCACACCCAACAACTCTTGGATACCCCCCGGTCCGTTTCAAGGTCCGCCAGGCACCTCGAGCGCAACGTCCTGACGCCACTCGACGTTTTCAGTCACACCTGTCGCTTGTCACATCAACGTCCTCCTTTTGGCAGGACGGATCCGCGGGTCCTCGGCCAACCTCACCCCTCGGCTAGCCTATCTAGCTCTCGGACCGCCGGCCGCGTTACGCCCCTTTCCTTTCGGCGGACGGCTCTAAGACTAGCCGACTACTCGCTGGCGCGGTAGGCGTGCTCGTTCGGTTATTTCCCCTCGGCGGAAAGGCAATCCGACCGTCCTGGCTATCAGCTGAAGGGATGTATGCCGAAGCACCATTCATTCCCCCGGTGGGAAGGCAATCCGGTCGCAGACCTCTAAGGCTCATCCACTCCGAGGGCCTCCAAATCCGAGCGGTTTAACACCGCTAGGAGTCGTAGGGGGTCAGGCTTATCGAGCCCCAGCTGACCCTTACGGCCCCTGTGGACCTCGGCTACCACAGGAGGTTTTTTGGTGTTTTGATGCTTTTAAAAATTGTTTTTGGGAAATCCGAGCCGTCCAATGTGTTCAAAAGGTGTTTTCAAGGGTCCACAGGGAAATCTTCAAAAAAAAATACCGGGAAGGGCTTGATCCAAGCAATTTTTCGCAAAAACCGTATATTTACAATATTGCGAAAAACTGCTTAGATCAAGCCCTTCCTAGTATTTTTTTTTTGAAGATTTCCCGCGAAGACCCTTGAAAACACTTTTTGAACACATTGGACGGCTCGGATTTTCAAAAAAATATCGGGAAGGTGGAGTCCCGGATCCGGGAATCCCGGATTAGATCGGGACTCTATATATATATATATATATGTGTGTGGGGGTTAGCAGGAGAGTTAGTGAGTTATTCTAGAGGGAGTCCAGAAACTATCCATAGCCCTAAACCCCAGACGTCTCTGTCGAAGCTCGAACCCTGGCCAGGAGATACTCCAGCTAGACTACAAGCCCTTGGTTACAAATTGAAGTTTAATTTAAGTGTCTTAGTTAAATATGGTAAATTAACGATAATTACTATAATTGATACTACCAAACACCACCTATCAACTTTTCTTAAACAAGCAAGTAAAAACTTCAAGGAAAATGCTAGAGGCACACAAAATGACACATACCAAACCACACAAATCCTATGTGGCAATGGGGCGCGCCTTTATTAACTTAAAAAAAAAAAAAAGACCCAGCTTCTGAAACACACCCCTACCCCTGTATTACAATCCAACCAGCTGCCGGCGTCGGCTCCACCACAGGCGGCGACCACCATCGGCGGCCACCACAGATTCTACCCAAATCCCGTCATCTTCTTCAGTGAACCCTCCAGATTCTAGATCTTCCAGCACCCACTTGTGATCTTGGGAGCACCCAATTGCCTAATCCATTAAAAATTTAAAACAATCTAAACCCACCAGAAAAATCAATTTTATATCTGAAATCCTTTCACTCAATCACCAAAACAATGAACCCATCACTACATACTTTCTTGGTTTACCTAACAAGAAAAAACCCATCACCAAAACCCTCTCACGTGATCCTTAGTTGCCCAATTTGTTTACTCAAACAACGTTTTTCAGTCGGGTCGCTGGGGCTCTAGTGGCCGCCGGTGGTGGTGGTTGCCTGTGGTGGAGGACGCCGGCGGCGGGGGGCTGGGTTGGTTAGATCTTCTTCTTCTTCTCTCTCCCTCTTTACTGTCTGGTTGGATATACAGAGGCGTCATGGGCGTGTTTTAGAAGTTCTGGTTTGCTTATGTTTTTTTTTTTAAAATTCGAGAATTGTGGGGCCCACTTGCCACATGGAATTTGTGTGGTTCTTGGTGTGGTTCTTTGTGTGGCTGTAGCATTATCAATGGATTGGATTTACAATAGGACCGAAGCCCAAGAAAATTATGTGAATTTGGCATGGAGAGTGGAAACCGGTAAAGATATGGGAACCGACCGTGGTGCACCGACGGCGTCGGGGACGCCGTTGTGGGTCCCAAACGGTCGATCCGAGCCGTTCAATCTTCTCAAAATCAAATTCCGAGTGGGCTTCCGCGGGAATCGAGGCAATCGGACGGCTGTATGAGCTCGATCCAAAACTACTCCATTTCGTTCAAATTTTTTTGATCGAAATGGGGTAGTTTGGATCGAGCTCATACAGCCGTCCGATTGCCTCGATTCTCGCGTAGACCCACTCGGAATTTGATTTTGAGGAGATTGAACGGCTCGGATCGACCGTTTGGGACCCACAACGGCGTCCCCGACGCCGTCAGTGCACCGTCGGTGCACACACGTCTGTGCACGTAGCAGCGTTCGAGTGGAAACTCAACCACCAGTTGCCACACCTTTCCCACAAAATACAACCAAGTGTTCAAACCTCTGCCTCAAATTAATCCTAATACATTTCGTTTTCAGCTTCCACTTTCGTTTGGCAAAGGTCATGTTAAACGTCTTTCTTAAATCAATCTAATACTGCATATTTTTTAGGTCACGTTAGTGGCCATAGTTTAAACACTCGTGAATCACAAAATGAACAGAAATCCAAGGGGTACCAACCCCTATGAACAGATCATGTACAGATTGAGATTCGGAGACCCATTTTTGGGTTTCACATAAACGATTTGAGCCGTTCATTCATCTTAGAATGATTTTTCGAGGGGCATTGTGAGAAATTAGCTCCATCGGAGGTACCTAATTGGTCAATCCAAAATCACCCCATTGCATTGGATGCAATGGGTTGATTTTGGAATTTAAGGGGTGATTTTGGATCGACCACTTAGGGACGTCCGATGGAGTTGATTTCTTATGAGCCCTCTCAGAAAATCATTCTACGATGAATAAACGGCTCGGATCATTCGTGTGAGACTCAAAAGTGAATCCCAAAGCAGATCTATACATGATTGGTGCATGGTGATCTGTACGTGTAACAGTGTTCCTGAATTAAACCAAACAAATGGAAAAAGTCGCTGATGATGACATCCGTGATCATACTAAGCTTAAAAAATTATATGGGATATACCCCGTAAATATGGAGTATATCCTTAATGGCTCCAAATGCTACCTCTTTATGATGGGGGAAGAAAAGACGATGATGCAAAAATTGTGTTGATGAGATTATGTGTGCTTATGTGTGTTAACTTATACGGAGTAGTATTTTTTTTGTAAAATGAATGTGTCTCAAAAGCATATTGATTGATATCCGATCAATTCACTTATCCCAACAAATTGTTCCAATTTCCAAAACAATAGTCTTGTTCCCTTTAGATGCTGGAGGGTCTTGTCTCTTAACAATATTTCATGAATTACAGGTGCCGTTCAACCACAAAAAAAAACAGAATTTTTAGGTGTTGGAAGAGAATGTTTTATCAAATAATTAATTGATCCGAGTCGGCTAACAAATGAAATCATTCCATTAACTTGTTTTAATTTTATCACTTAGATAAGCTAATTTTCTTTTAAAAAAATAACCATACTTTAATTTTGTACAAGGTTAGTCTGCGAATGTCAAATATCTAAACATTAATACTACATGCATGAAAGAAAAATTGAGCTGGGACAAAAGACATACCAACATCCTCTTATTCACACAAGTTTTTTCTCTCTCTCTCTGTTCTTTTTTTTTTTTTTAAATCGACACAAGGTTGTTTTAGCTTGATTATAATGTACCAAGGTAGAGAGGTGTGGGGAGCTTATGTATATGCACACATTCCTTTTACGTATTTTGGTCACCCCGTCATTGAACCTAAGATTTTTTCTACGAAACCAAGCAATATCCAAACCAACCCGATCTTCAAGACCTGAATTTTTCCATGCATCTATCTGGAACTGGGGGAGTGCTACGCAACGTTTTGTGCGCGGGGGGGGGGGGGGGGGGGGGGCAGTACTGTTGTGCAGGTGTCGGTCTGACGATCAGAGACATTCACCGCGCAGAGCTCGTCGAGTACTACAAGTGTACCAAAAGTTAGCTCGATTGAATATCATTAGATGCCTCATCGAAACATTATTATCTTGAAATGCATGATTCCAAATGGATCTGAAACACTAGATTAAAACCACTGCAACAAGTTATATGTGTGCTCTGATGAGGCACTTATCGATATTCAATCGAGCTGATTTTTGGTATACATGTAGAATTCGACAAACTTTATGCGGTGAACGTATTCAATCATCGGCATGACACCGGCACGGCGGCCCGTGCCCACGCAGCACCCACCCCGGGTTCCATCTATCTAGCCTCCAACCACTATCTGGCCATCCCTCTCTTTCTTCTCCAATGACCCCATAAAACCTCTTCCCACCTATACTCCCATGCCCTAGCTTCTCATCTTTCAAGTTATGACAAGCAATTTTACAACATTCATAACATAAGATTAATTATTAATTGATAAATAATTAATCTTTTTAGTATTCTTTTAGTAAACTTATTAATTAATTCAGGTCCAAATGTTTCTAGCAACTTCTTCATTGAAATTAAATGTGTGGAATGGAGGTGGTCTTCGATGGTGGTTGTTGTTTAATTAGGAGAATGGCGTGGTGGTAATTCAATGCGCATTAGTGGGAAAGTTGAGGGGGGTGAGGTGGAAGCTGGGAACGTGTAGTGCACCAAAGCACTACAGGTTTAGATTCATGGATGTATTATTACTACTAAGAATATACTCCACCACTAAGAATTTGCAAACATATCTGAACAGTTGATTGCGTAGATAAACAGTACAACCCTGTAGTGCTTTGGGGAACTACAGAATCTCCAGATCCGGGTTTTTGTTTCTTCCATTGAATTTTTTGATGGTGGCTGAGAACAGAGACCAAAGGAAACCATTAAGTTCGAACAGAGTAAGGGATGATAATGTTAACTTTCCTAGCTTAGGAATTAGATTGTAAATCTAAAAACCTCAGGGTAACGTATTCGTAGTTTATGTATATACCAAGAAGAAACGTCAGTGCATTTAATTATGAGTTATCAGCAGCCCGTAACGGTAGGCTTTTCCCGTGACACATTGGATCATTACACCAAAACAATTTAATCTCCCCAAAATACCCCTCCACAATCATCTACTCAAAACAAGGCTTTTTTGGGGGCATTAATGAAAAAGTCCCAACAGTTGCGACAACTTTCCCAGGGTCCTCATTGAAAAGGAACTGCTCCCGTCCATTTCCCACCTTTGCTGGCAAAAGCCACCGACAGAAACCCAGCAGGACAGGACCGTTGAAAATGAATAGAACCGCAGCCAACATTCCACTCTCTTCTTTTTTCTCTAATTTGGCCCGTTTAGTTGCGCAGAAAGAAAAAACGATGCTAAAATTAACTTTTCTGTATTTATTTGGTGTTCAGTTACTGAGAAAGTTAATTTTGAAATACATTCTTGTAAAATATAGAAGAAATTCTTAAATTTTCTACTAAATTTCATGCAATTGAACACATAGACAAATATTAGGAGTTCTATGTTTTAGTAGTTCATTTCGTTTTGCTTTCACAAAGAATACATTCCACAAACATCATTCTCGAATTATGAAACATCTTCTCCGCAGGGGCGGAGCTATGTAGGGGTAGGAGGTGGCCCCGACCCCCTCTCAATTTCCTGTTTCAGAGTATATTTTTCATAGTTTTAATAGATATTTTTTTAAATTTTTTTAAACATAATTAATAAGTAAGAATAATTTTCATTTCGGAAATAGTAAATTAGTGAATGATACCGTGCGATAATAATATTGCGGTTGTCGAATTATATTATAAAAACAATAGTCAAAATTAATTTTTTAATTTCCCAAAACTGACCAATAAAACTCGAATGACTGAATTAAGTCTAGAAAAAAATTACAAAACCAAGATTTCTTTCATAATTCGACCCCCTCCGATTTCGATTCCTGGCTCTGCCATTGCTTCTCCAGTCTCCTTAATTGGGGTTCAAAGTCTATGCTGCACAACACGCGTGCTATGCGGCCTATTTGGGGCCCACCTTGGGTCTCATTTTTTGATCCGAATCGTTCATTTTGTTCGTCTCGTCGAGTATAAAGTTCACGTCAAAATTCATATTGATCGGACATCGATAACTATGTGATCGGCAACCATTTAGTATATTGAGTGTTCTGTTCTCAAGAAAAAATACAGTCTGAAAACGTAGTTAAACATCTCTGATCAACATAAATTTTTACGTAAACCACATACTCGAGGAAACGAACAAAACAAATAATTCGGATAAAAAAAATAGGACAATAGATTAGCCCCAAATGAGCCGCACGACACGCGTGCACACAGACCCTGACCCCCTAAATTGTGTTAACCCTGACCTACGTAACTTGGTTATGCATTTCGTTGAATATAATAATCTGACGAGAAAAAATTAAAAATTCGCGAAATTCAACGGAAGTTTCTGAGGCATAGTTTTCCAAAAGATTTTAGCAACCGCAAATGAGTTCAGCAGGTGCTAAAATCATGGTATTTCAAATAAAAAAATTAAGTGTTTCCGTGTATTATTTTTTGAATTTTTTATACCGAATTAAAGTATGCGAGGAGTACTTTAATTTGGTGCCAAAAAATTGAAAAACGATACATGGAACCACTTCATTTTTTGATTTCAAAATCATGATTTTAGCACTTGCTGAACTCATTTGCTAAAATCATGGTGATTTTAGTTACTGAATTGCTAAAATCTTTTGAAAAACTGCGCCTCAAAAGGAATTGTCAAACTTTGAGGGTATTTGAGACATTTCATTCACTGGTCATACTAGAAACCTCCACCTCTTATAGGAGGTGTAGTATTTCAGAAGTGTCAATCTCCATGCGATGACCTAAAAACCTCATTAAACCCCTCTTTCTTTCGTCTCCTGTTTCTAGAGAGAGAAAATAAGAGAGAGAGAGGATGGATCCCGACGACTTCAAATGCCCGATTTCCTTAGAGATAATGTCGGACCCTGTTATACTCTCATCGGGTCACACCTTCGATCGGTCGTCAATCCAACGGTGGTTAGACTCCGGCCACCGGACTTGTCCAATTACCCAACTACCCTTATCCGAACCTCCTTCTCTCATCCCTAACCATGCCTTACGGAGCCTAATTTCCAATTACACCCTAGCCCCTCTCCCCAAACCGCAATCCAACCACCCTCCTCCTCACCCACAAACCCTAGTCTCAACCCTAACCTCCCCTTCTTCCCCCATCAATTCGAAACTCAGCTCGCTCGACCAACTCAGCAAGCTCTCCAAGCGCGACTCGTCCCTCCGCCGCTGGTTGACCGAGTCTGGCGCCGTTTCGGCTGTTCTCAACTGTGTCGACTCGCACGACGCCAATTTGCAGCATAAAGCTTTGAACTTGCTGTTGAATTTGAGTCTGGATGATGATAATAAAGTGGGTTTGGTGGCGGAGGGCGCTATTAGGCGTGTGGTCGCCGTCCTGCGCGGCGGCGGAGTGTCGTCTGAGTCTCGGGCCGTGGCGGCGACGACTTTGACCAGTCTGGCCGTTGTGGAAGTGAATAAAGCTACAATCGGGGCGTACCCTTATGCGATTCGGGCTCTTGTTTCGCTTCTTATAGAGGGAAATGGGAGGGAAAAGAAGGAGGCTGCCACGGCTCTATATGCTATTTGCTCGTATCCGGGTAACCGGGTACGGGCCGTGGAGTGTGGGGCGGTGCCCGTTTTGATCGGTATGGCCGGGTCAGGTGTGGAGCGGGCGGTTGAGGTATTGGGTTTGTTGGCAAAGTGTGAGGAAGGTAGAGAAAATATGATGCAATTGAGTGATTGCATTGGGGTTTTGGTTCATGTGTTGAGGAATGGGAGCTCTAGAGGGGTGCAATATGCACTGATGACATTGACTCTGTTGTGTAGTAATAGTAAAGATGTGAGTTTGGAGGTTTTGAAAGAAGGGGTTGTTGAGATATGTGTGAATTTGCTGGGAACTGACAATGAAAAGGTAAGGAGGAACGCTTCGAGTTTGATTCAGGTTTTGAGGGGGAAGCGGATGATGGGTTTTTGAATGGTGAATTGAGTTTGGATTTTGGATGAAGATGGAAGTGAGAAAGAGGAGTGGGTATGTTGGAGGTGAGAGTGTTGATGGTGTTTGTCTTCCTATCTTGGTGAGTTGGGTCCTCTCTGCTTTTGATTGTTTATTGTTTCTGTACAAAAAAGGGATAGATGTTGTTCTTCTTTTGTACCTTGTATATTCCAATAAAGATGAAAAATAGGAGCTTTATGTTTTAACTGTGTTTGTTGGGAGTCCTAGATTAGTTCTTTCAATACTTAATTGTGCAAACTTGAGTTCTTGGAAGCCTTTTCGGATATTTATAGATCACAAATGAAAATTGTTGATTGCTTCCATTTTCATGTTCCTTTTGTTAATCAGTACTTACATTACCGTATCATAATCCTAATTCATGGAAGATATGGATTCTTGAATCTCTTATTCATGCTGAGGTATGTTGGTAGTAGATACCGGTCTAAGGTCCTTTGGCAAAATAAATAAACTGGTTTATTTTTTTTGTCTTTATTCAAAAAAATTCACATTTGTTAGTTTTGTATCGATTTTTTTTTTAGATCATTGGTGGTCTCAATCTGAATCACATTCCTTATAGGGGCCTAAAACCCTCATTTGATTCAAGTCTTGCCTTGGACCACTTCACCCGAACTCTCCGAAGATCAGCAAACAAGTCTTTGTCTTCATGGCGCAAGATCGAACGCTCATCCTTCTCTCTTTCCCTGGGGTTTCCCAGGGAATGGGATCTAGCCCATCTATTAAAGGGTTCATGAAGGTTTGTCTTCCTCCCTTGAAGAGCTAGAAAAGTTGTCAGGCCAGTCTCTGCTGGTGTCACTGGAAGGTGCCCTCTGCTGTGATATGAAGTGGAAATCAAAGCTAGGCTCTACTTCTGTTATCTCTAGGCTTCTCAGGCTAGGCTAGCTCTTCAACTGCTATTAACATAATATCAAGAAGAGATTCTAAGACTATGTGCTATAATTCGAATCAAATAACAATAAGACAAGGTTAAGGCTCAAGCTACTATTAAGATGATTGGATAACGAGGGAGGGGAACTCCCAACAAGAACAGTATCTTGCGCCCGGCTCAATCCCTAAGACTTTTGGTTAGAACTGCAATTTTGATTCATTCAACCGAACGGGGATCAAAGTTTCGTCTCGACGGAATCTAAAAAGTAAAAAATTATTAACTATGCTAAAATTTCTGTGAATAAAGACAAAAATAATCCAATAATCCACAAAAATTTGGATATTTTTGTCTTCAGTAAACTTTTTAAAAATTTTGATCATAATTTTATATTTTCTAGATTTCTCTCGAGACGAACTAATAATCTACAAAAAATTGACACAAAACTAACAAATGCGATTTTTTTTTTGAATGAAGTAAAAAAAAAAACTGGTTGGTTCATTTTGCCAAAGCATTAAACACTTCTGCTATTGCTAATTTTGTTTCTGGACATTGTCATACTCACGCTTAATACCTTTACATGGTTTCGATTACTAATCTTGCTAGTTGTCACCAACTTTACATCGTGAAGTGAATAATGTAAGCTGGAAAGTAGGAAGTTGATAACTTAGTGAATTTATTTGATTGAAGATAAAATTGCGGAAAATAGAATGCGGATAGCACAATACCATCATAGTTTCCCATATTAGAGTTTGTAAGTTGTTTTCGTTCATGAGATGCATTGACCTGGATTTTCTTGGCCCTGAGTCCTATTTTTTTGTTGTTCTTCTAGCCGTGTAATTTTTCCGGTTATCTTTTAGCATAGCCATATAGCTCTGCTCTGTATAAGAGAAATTTTGTTACTGTAAATTCAGTGACAAGGGTTCGGCGCTGCAGCATTAGAACTTGCATTGTTCGTTACTCTGTTTAGTGGATGATTTTGACATCTCCATAATACTGGCATGCCATTTCTAGGACAATTTTATAACAGACAATGAGGTCCCCCCATTCTAGCCTTTAGAGTTGTAATTTAACTTTGTACTCTCAGATTCTCAGTTATTATATTTCAATGAATTCCAACAATTCCTTACCAAATTATGACTTGAAGAACGAATGAACGACAACCGAAGAAAGGAGCTGTAATTGTTACATAGTTAAAGTTGTAGCGTGGACCCATTCCTTTTGGATTAGGATTTAAGGTTTAACCACTTTCGGCGAGAGCAACAGTGCTTGTGCTGCTAGTTGCAGAAAAATATGGTACCACGATAATTGGTGTCTGCATGTCTTTGTATCTTGAAATAGCAACTGCTGCTTCCCCCAAGGTTGGACAGTTATAACTTCATATCATAGCAGGGCAGGGGAACCGCCTAGATCGGGCGATGTCGTTGTCAGTCATCTGCTCTCCTTTAGCGTTCTTGTTTGGCTTTGGCTGTGGAGATGCAACCCTGTAAACACCTGTTACATGAATCCTTCAAAATATATAGTACTATATAAGTATCTATCGGACAATCCACTCGGATAATGCTGTATTAAGGATTTTAAATATCTCGGGCGTGTCATTCAAATAAAAATTAGATGAGTTTGATAAATAGACACGTACCCACACCTGATATTTATGCGTGGTCATGTGACACAGCTTACAGCAACAGGATGTGACCAGCATGTCGAAGAAAATCATATAAGTTTTGAATCATGTTTTTGCCTTTATATCAAATCAGTTTACTGAAAACTTGTAAGGTTTGACCAATGTAACCCTGTACCTGTTCTGTTCCATAATGTTAATTGGTCTTGACTCTTGATTCATTCTCTACCCTCTGTGTTTGTCGAGTTCCTTACATCTGGCTCTCTCTCTGTATCATTCCAATTTTATCGGATGCAACACACCCGAAGTTTGGCGGTCTAACTTTTTGAATTTGTTAGTACATTATTAACAACCTTTTTGTGTCTGGAGTCCAACCGTCTATCGTGTGTAAATATATGGATTAAAGTCGTAATCTAGGTTTTCTCTGGATGTCAAACTTTTGGTTCGTAGAAAGAGAATCCATGCATGGATGCAACCGAATCTCTTGATTGGTGTTCCTTGATGGATTTCGTTGCGTTAGTTATTTGGGTTAGGGATGGCAATTCCAACCGATCCAATCCGATTCGATCCATTCCCACTCCATTTGGGTTAAAGTTTTGAGGAGTTTTTCCGGATCAGATTGGATTGAAGTAAAATAAATAAAAGATAGGCGATTGGGTTGGAGGCATTTTCTCATACCTTCGACCTGTTCCCTTCCCCGTTCTCCAAATCCGTTTCACGCTCCATTGTTAAATATCTAATATGTGATTTATATGTGGACCCCTAAACTTATTACTCCTTCCGTCCCTTTCCAAGTGTGTTGTTTCTTAAATTCAACTTATTAAAGAATCATTATCATTACTACTTTCATCTACCTTTACCTCTATTTTACACCTTTTACATCAATTTTTACCTTCACTTCTCAAATATTGTCCTCCATTTTTACCCATTAACTTTTTACCTCTTATCTATTTTAAAGCGCAAAAAATAATTGTATAAATTTTTACCTATTAACTTTTCAAAACACACATATTAATAATGGACAGCCTAAAATGGAATACTCAATAGTTAAAAAGGGACGGAGGGAGTATTAGCTAGTCGGGTTTCCACCATATTTTTACTAGTTTCTACACAGCAATCCACATGCACAGTAATACATTCTAAGGCTTGAATGCAATTTCTTTAAGTAAGTGATCATCAGCTGTTATATAATTAAATTTGGTTGGCTGGGATTTTTGTTGAAAAATTTGACAATTGTTGCCCTGTTTTTCATTATTGGCTTAGATGTCAGATATGTTGGAGTAATAAAAAATAAAACATAAGAAGTTTTTACACCATTTTTTTTAGATTGCTAAATTCCTACACCATTTTTTTTAACAAACATACCTCTTTTTGTTAATTATAATATGAAGTGTTTGTTTTAACAAACATATCGAATTTTACTAATAATCTTAATGTGTGGGTTCAGTTTCTTAATTTGTGTGCCCCACATGCAAATTTCTGAATCCAGCGATGCTCGTATCGCATTTGTGTAACGTTAGAAGTCAATGAATTCAGTTGGTCCACAGACTAGTATTTGATTCTTTGAGCTTATCTAATCATTTCAAAGAACAAAGTGGATTATGGTTTTTCGGTTTTTTCGTTTCGTTTTTATTCAATTTTTTTTTGCATTTGTTAGTTTCGCGTCAAGATTTTGTGGTTTTTGGATTCCTCTCGACGAGACGAATCTAACAAGTATAAAATTATGGTCAAACCAAATATTTTTTTGAATAAAGCCGAAATACGTGGATTATTTGCCAATAATCCAAGTATTTCGGCTTTATTCAAAAAAATTTGAGTTTTGACCATAATTTTATACTTGCTAGATTCGTCTCGTCGAGAGGAATCCAAAAACCACAAAATCTTGACGCGAAACTAACAAATGCAAAAAAAATTTAAATAAAGACGAAACGAAAAAACGAAAAAACCATAATCCACTTTTAGGCCAAACCACCCAAAGGTTTGTTGACTAGTTTTCTTAATCTCTTTTGGTAATTAGTCTTAATATGAAATTTAAGTGTGGGGTTGGTTCTATTAGTGGTTGCCGCCCTACGAATGCGACGTTTAGACAAAATAATTAGGCTAATTGAGTGCTTACATTTTATAATTAACTGCTAATTGTCATATTTTCAAAGTGGTTTTCGGAGTTCGCTAGGGTTTTGGTGGATGGAAACTTCAAGGAAGAACGCTAGAATCTAAAGAAGAACAAATGGATAAAGTGTTGGCGTTTCTTTTTATGCAATTATTTTTTTGATGGGTGATTTTCAAAAAAGCAATAGCGTATATATCTATAGATATATAGGTGTGACGCAATAGTATGTACACATATATTTGTGCACATGCCCGAATACAGATGTTTAGAAATATCTTATACGTGTTGGCCTCATAAAAACATTAAAACGGTACATGATGACACCACGATAAGAATGCATTGATAGATGTGATCTCAAATTGTATAGAAAATCTCAAAAGCTTGTGACCTCATATCGTTGATAAGTGGAGTAGAACGAATGTCAGTGTTATTTTAGAAATCTCAGGGAATGTCATGAAAATCGCAGGGATTGTCCTGTAATTTTCCTAACTAATTGTCGTTCCAATTTCTGACATAAGTCAGTAATTGATAAGTCAGTTTTTCATTCGATGTATTGTGAGAGAATGACCCGTATCGTAATTTGCATTAAGTCGGTTTTGGATTTAAGTAAGGAATTAGAACAAAGCTATCGTCCATAAGTCAAAATAACTGTGGATTATACATTAGCTCATGTGCAAAATGTTAAATTAGTAGGTAACTTCGAATTGTGAGGCCCCCTTGAGAACACTAAACCAACCAAATACGTATAAAAATTTCTCTGAAATGTGAGGCCTCCTTGAGAATGACTTAATGCAGCCAATACTGCATTTTATATTAGTTGTTGGATCCCGGAGCAGCGGGGGGGTCTGTAGTGACTACAGGTGTAGTGAGTGAATCTCGGCCGTTAAAAGTGTTTTGAACGGTCCGGATCTAAAATAGTGAATAATGTAATTGTTCGTGCGAACAATTTAATTAAGATCCAGACCGCCCAAAACAAGAATGGACGGCTAAAATTCTCACTACACAGCCTGTAGTGAGTTGCTCACTACAGGCTCCCCGGTTCCGTTGGATCCCTAGACTAGACTAGATATGTTGCATTTTTCAAACTGATGTTATATGGGTAGATTTCAGTAACACTCCTGAATTTTACTAAAATCACAGTATTACCCCTATACTCTTTGAAATGACACTGCACTCCCTGTTTTGCTATTTTGTGTAATACTTTAGTTTATTTACTCTTAATTTTTTCACTTTTCCGATTTGCGTTCATGAGAGAAATATAAAAAGTATAAAATTATGCCAAAAGCTAAAAAAGTTCATTGCCGACAAAATAATTCAAGCACATGGGATTTTTTTTTTTTTGTTTGATTCGGTCCATATTTTACCATCTTTTCAACTTTTATCGACAAAATAATTCAAACAAATAGGATTTTTTTATTTTGTTTGATTTGGTCCATATTTTACCATCTTTTCAACTTTTATCGCTGAGATGAGTATGAAAAATTAAATATTTTCAGCTGATAACATTCCCTTGTTTTTTTTAATTTTCTAAAAAAGGGAAAAAGAAATCTAAATCCCATTTTGCAGCAGGTCGTCGGCCAACTTCGGAGAGAGAGAGAGAGAGATTTGTGAAAAAGAAGACAGCGTGAACAGAGTAGTAGATTAGGGGCTTTCACACATGATAAGCAGGTGGATGGTCATGGTATTGACGAGAGGGCTAAATTTAGGCTATGTGGATGAATGACTAAGATTTGACATGTGGGTGTCCCATATGAATTGAATTCGGTCTAGTTTGATGCAAACGGTTTTGTTTGCCTAAAAAATTGAAGCTGAACTGATATTTAATTTTTTTGAAAACTCAAAATCGAATCGGACCGAACCGAACCGAGGCAGCAATAAAACTGACCAGATTTTATAAAAAAATGTTTAGTTCGATTGGTTGGTCGATTTTTGGGTGAAACCTTTCATTCCTAATAGAGACCTTGCTTTTGTTCTTATCATGATGAGTTCTCTTATAACGCTCCAACTCATCGAAGGTAGACAGGCCTGACCCTGAATAGGGCAAAGCAGCCATGGCCTCCCAATTTCTTGGATGGGGGGCTCTGCTGCCCCTTGGGGTCGGCAGGGCCTGCCAACCCCATCCGCGCCTTCCATTTTGCGCATCAACGGCTCAAATCTCACCTCTCCAAAGTGTATCCGAGCCGTCCATTGTTTGATGCAATCCGAGCCATTGATGCGCGAAATGGATGGCGCGGATGGGGTTGACAGGGCCTGCCGACCCCCACAGACAGCAGGCCCCCCGGATCCCAATTTCTTAACCAAAAATAGGGTCCTTACGAATCACCTTGTTTCAAAAACTGACTTAATTTATGAACTGGCTTGAGTTTGTTTTCAAAAACTTACTTTTTTTTTTTTTTTTTTTTCCCGGACAAAAACTTACTTTACTTATGTCTGTGTTTAAGTTAGTTTGAAAATAAGTCAGTTTCTGGAACAACCCTTAATATTGGTTAGCACTTGAAACAAAAAATTGATTTTCACTCTCCGTTTTTGCCCTCACTCACTCCTTTTTTGGTCATTTCCATGTGAAATTATCAAATTGCCCTTTTGATGTGATAAGTGAACGTAGTAGAAAGGCTAGTTTAGTAATTTCATGTGAATAAAAAAAAAGGGAGTTCACGAGTAGCAAAGGCTACAGTGAAAATCATTTCCCAAAACCTTCTTATCTTTGCTTTTCAATGTCCAATCCAATTTTTCCATTGGTCTTGTGGTTTTCAAACTCCAAAAACCAAAAATGATGATTTTATATAGGATCTTTTAGGGTCACCAATCTTCTGCACTAGGCCACGTTTGTGAACCCAAAATTTGTCTTTTTGAATGGTATACAGTTTTTGTGGCTGACCAGACTTGGGGCATAGCTTGCACCCAAGCATAAAAAGGTATATGAAATGATTGGGTTAGTGCTGAGCCAGCAGAAAGGAGAGAGCCCACATAATACTACCACCCAAAAGCCAACAAAATCCACGAAAAGCGAGAGTAATGTGAAATCTCTAAATATCTAAATAATTTTGATTTGACATGGTTTACAATTAGAATAATTCTACAGTGTCATGTAAATTTTTCTCAATTTCTTTCATAGACGAAAAATAATTATACCTGGGTGCTGTAATTGTCGACCACAAAAAAAAAAAAAATGTCATGTACAAGACATTAATATACTACACAAAGTTACCGATACGCCGAGTACATTTTTGGTTGAAAATACTTTCCTAAGTCAGCCCCCCTCGGCCTATAATTCTGGCTCTACTACTGGAAACTCGTAATTACATCTATGGAAGTATTTCGTAGAAGTGTGACAGATAGATGTTCATTTGTAAATTTTTTAGAAATATAATCAAATTATTGGATTGTGGGTGAAGATTTGACCATAATGCCCTTATTATTATGGCTCCTTATAAAAACATTACAACATTATTTTCTTCGATATCATGAAAAAAATAATCTAATATAGTATTGCAGGATGACTTTTTGTGAGGAGAGCCATCAACGCGACAAGTGGCTTCATTTGATTGGCCAATACAATTAATCCAATTATCTTTAAATATTTGAAATAATTCTTTTAGATTAACAAATCCTTTATGGGATAACTGTTACAAAAATTGAAAAATATTTAAAAAGATCCTATTAATTAGGGCAGAATTTGTGCAAATCGAATCATTCCTAATTGAATTTTTTCTTTCTGTTTTGTTCTTCTTATATTTTGAATCATTCCTAATTGGATCACTTTCCTAATCATTCCTAACCAGTAGAATTCTTTTTAATAAATCCTTAATTTATAGGATAACTGTTACAAAAATGGAAAATATTTAAAAAGATTAAGGATCCTATTAATTAGGGCATAATTTGTGCAAATGAAGGAAACATAATTTAACATTTACAGTAGTAACGGGTAGAATTTTGCATAAATTTAGAACTGACAATAAAGAAAACAAAGTGACCTTTGTAGTTTCCTATTACATTTTTTTTTATCCGAATTTCCTATTACGTTGGCTAGATAGTTTAGATCTCAAACAGATCGGATAAGTTAATGAATCAATCAAGATTTTTAAAACATCAAGACACTTATGGAAATTAAAAGTACATGCCATTCTCACTTTCTTTAACTCTCCCGATTGCATCTTTCGGTATCAATTTCAGTAACCATCTGTAGCAAGTGTTTGAGTCATTTTTCTTCAAAGCCATTACTAGAAATTTAAAATTAAAATTATTGTTGTCTAATATTTCAATGTTTGGTTCTCTCATATATTAATTGGATCACTTTCTTAATCATTTTTATCTCACGTATTTGAATTTTTTTTCTTTCTGCTTTGTTCTTCTTATTGTGAATTTGGCCATTAACTTGGTAGGTGTGTACTGACTGAATAGACTACATTTGGTCATCAATGCCTACGAAAAATTGAATTGGGTAAGTTTTTTTTTTCCATTATTGGTTTTGTTAATGTGGTCTTGATCAAGTTATATTCATGGAGTTTTGGATGCATTAACTAATTTTTATTTATTTGTACTTTGGAAGGAACTCAATTTTATAGGAACACACGCATGGGATGTTGATCCGAAAAAGAATGACGTTTAGGAGCACAAAAATTGATTGAATGGTTGTACCATGGCAACAACATCTATGACTTTAGAAGTAAGCACAAAGTTCATTATTACATATTGTATTGCTAATTTCTTGAAATTTTTATTTTTTTAAAGAATAAAAAATATTTAATTGACCAAAAAAAATTGAAACCATAGATTTTATCCACCGAATCTTGGTATTTGGACTTGGAAATTTCAAAAACTGACCATACACCTTTATTCATCAATTTGTACAATTCATGAAACAATGGTACTGAGTTTTCTTTTCCTTTTTCTTCTTCTTCTTCTTCTTCTTTTTTTTTTTTTTGCAGGAAAAAGGGGAATGAAAGTGTGAGGAATATGAAGATCTGTCTACTTATTTCTGAAGGTGGCATTTATGAGGTATCGACAATTCTAATGTATTTGCTGTTACACCTCTAAATATGAAGGTATTTTTAATTGGTTGGTATGCGATCTTAGTGTTGCATGTGATCATACATTTACCCCATCCCTTTGGATTATAGTTTCGGATTTTTTAGGAGATTGGATCAGATTTGGAGTCAAATCATTTTTTTAAAATTGAAAATAGCATCGGAGGTGTTCTGCATGCGTTTAAAATAGTTTGTTTATTTGTTTGTTTGTTTTGGAAGAAACTTGCATGTCTTGAACTCTTAAGAGATAAAATGCCACAGCCCGGTAAAATCACTAATTTGAACATGCAAGAAAACTAATAAAGATTGATCAGGTTTACCTATTCTCACTAAATGTGTCATTAACTGGCATGGCAATTGGTGTTTGTAAGTTCCGAAATTTTTCCTCTATATAGAATTTTTTTTGGGTGCTAATATGGTATCACATGGTACCCCTAGGGCACATATGAGCCCTCTAACAAATGCAATAGATTTTTTTAAAAAAATCTATTGCATTTTTGGATGATCCGGATGTATCTGAAGGGTACCACATCAACCATACCCTATTTGCACCCAAAATCTTCTCAAATCCTTCGCTTGCATATAATTTACAGTAGCTATAAATAAAAAACTAATGCCAAACAAAGCAGTTTTTGTGGTGCATTAATTAGGTGGGAGTTATGCATAAAGTTAAAAGAGCATTGTTCTCTCAATTACTTTAAAACGTGAAAGAAGTGGTGGATTCATTTTTAAAGAAAACTTCCTAATGAGAATTCTATACTTTCTCTCCCAACTTGCTCATTACTGGAAGACTCAACATCTTCTCATGCTTAGTTAATTAATTTTATTGTGTCTCTCCATTTTGCAGGATGAATTATGAGATGTTGAACCTATTATTCTTGATATATACAAAATATATATATTTTTTGAATGAATTATCCATTCAATTGAAATATATGGTTATCTAAGTGGAGCACCAGTAATGACGGTTTTTCTTATCGAAAAGTATGTAATAGAATATGAAATGTCAAAAAAAGCACATCATGTTAGATCGGCATCATTACATTAAGGTTAAACTTGACGGAGAAATTTAGTTAGTGATATTGCTATGATATATGTCGACAAAGATGTGTAGATTTTGTCAAGAGGATCCTGGATACCCTTAAGAGTTCTTTGGTATTAAGTCATTGATAGTTCAAACTTTTTTTAAAAAAGTACAGGCTTCATGGAAACATGTGCACTTACAATGGGAGTTCAAATTGTGCACTTCATTGATAGTTCAAATTGTGCACCTTACATTTTGTTCTGAAAATGAAACAAAAAAAATTTAACACGAAAATACTTTATTTTTTAATCTAAGAATGCCATATTTATCAAAACTAAAAAGACCAACAATTGGGACGGAGTGATTATTTATGTTTTTGACAATTAAATCAAACGTATATATCTTTCGTTTTTGTATTTGCATCAACTCGATGTACTTGAATTCGTCCCGTGCATGGCACGGGTTTTTTGCTAGTTTGAAGTATTACACATCATAGATATACGTAATCCGCATATTTAAATTGACCAATGATTATAATAATATTTTTTGTTACCAACTTTGATAAATGTGATAGCAACTTAACTTTGGTAAGATAATAGACATACGCAATCTGCATATTTAAATTGACCAATTATTATAATATTATTTTGTTATCATCTTTGATAATATATGATAGCAACTTAACTTTGGTACGATAATAAAATAAAAATCTTGGCTCCAGCATATTAGCAAAAACAAATAGTCCATGAGTGCAGCTTCAATACAGGTTTGTTTTTGTGTGAAATGGTTTTTTTTTTTTTTTTCCGACACAAAACAAGAATATCAAATCATCAAATTAATCAAAAGCTAGTCACCCATGGAGGGTAGGAGAATAAATAAGGGAATTCCAAATCAGAAATTAAATGCTAACTCACCCATATCGGGTGATAGTTCATGGTTGATAAGGATATCTATATAAGATTTTGCAATAAGTGTTGGATAGATTAGTAGTAAATGTTAAGGATAGAATAGTCAATTAGTCATCAAAAGTTCAAAATCTAGAATTAGAATCCAAAGGCCCTGTTCGTTTCTCAGTTTTAGTTTTAGTTTTAGTTTTGATGACATCATCATTTCTCTCTCTATCTCTCTCCATTCATTACACCTTATGACATCATCAAAACTAAACTAAACTATCTAACCAAACACAGCCAAAGTAGTCTCGGAGCTACTTTTGAGATTGTGACCTCTTATGCTAGTTTTGAATCCATTCTATTATAATCCAGTCACAGAATCCTTGCCAAACACTTCTATAACCCAAAAACACTATTCAGAACTCAGGATCCGGAATCCCTCCCAAACACAGATTTGTATAATAAATATTCACTATCAATAAATTAACTTTTAATCCAAACTCTACAATCTACAATGCAGAACCTATAATTCAATAAAATAATCTGCGCCAAACACCCAGTTATACGGTTATGGACATGTATACAGATTTGAGTATGAAAAAATCATTGTTTTTGCAAATGTGGTGAAACTTTACCTTCTAATATTTTCAGGTAATTAATTTTCACACATCTTTTCGTTATTTACAAACGGATTCCTTTTTTGGCTTATTGTAATGTGAGTTTACGTTATTATCCTTCCAAGTGATGAGGTATATAAATAAAAGGTTAATCTTGTAAATCAACATGTAAAAGGACCAAAAAAAAAAAAGAAAAAAAAGAAAGGAAGAGTGTGGTTGCAAAAATAAGAGCCTGAAAATCACTACTCTTTTTAAAGTTTGGTTTTCTGATACTCCTATATATTTTAGAAATAAATCAGTTTCAGTTTGGATTTTGAAAAACTTCCATGTTTCTTTAAGGATGTTCATATTTAATATATATGTAGGTTATTATCCGACACTGCTTAGATGAGAAAGTTTGAGTGGCATAGGAGTACTTCTAGTTAGGGGTGTCCACGGATCGGTTCCGGACGGATAGGTTCGGTTCTCGATCCGATCCGCTCGTGATGGATTGTCATTTTTAAGATCCGCAACCGTCCGTGGGTGACATACGGATGGATCGGTTCGGTTGCAGATTGAGCGGATCGGGCGGATCAAAGAAGGATTATTAGGCGGATCGAGCGGATTGAACCCGAACCGAACCGCATTCGTCAAAATAAAAATATTAGGATCCGTATCCATCTGTAACGTACCTCAGGTGAGTAAATAACAGATCGGTTTGGGCGGTTTGGGCAGATTGAACGGATTGGGCGATCCGCTGGACAACACTACTTCTAGTATGTATGCTTTACTAGCTTGGTTCTAAAGTAACTAGGCTCCTATGGTGCGAAACACCATGCACCAACTGACATGGGTGTAGAGACACCCCAATTTGACCCCTCCACATACCCTTAGGCTCAGTTTGGATGACAGCAATCTTGAGGGGGAATGGGAATGTGATGCCTTCTTTTCATGATTCCAATGTTTGGAACAAACATGAATAGGAATGTGATTCCATGCTTTTCTGATTCCGGCGTTTGGAACAGTCAGGAACAGGAATGTGATTCCTGATGACACATTCAACCAGGAATCACATTCCCAAACTAAGTGGGAATCTGATTCCTCCCTCACCCCATGGGAATTTGATTCCCGGTAATCACATTCCTATTCATAATCAAGATTTTGGTCATCCAAACACAGTCTTAAGGAAAGCGGGGGGCGTGCTATCCCTTCGGGGACAACATGCATGTTGGGCCGATCATGGGCGTCCGTGGTCTGCCATGGACAACTCAGATCTGTTCGGCAGTGGACAGTTGAAATTTGTTTGAACAAGATGTGATCTGAGCCGTCCATGGCCGACCACAGACGACCGTGATAGGCCCAACATGCAGGCTGTCCTCGAAGGGATAGCACGCCCCCCTTAAGTCATGGCGCATTGGCCTCCTAGATGATGAAATGGGCCAGTACATACCTCAATAAAATTTGAATAAATGCTCTCGGGGACTTTCAAACCCAAACCTCCAAATCAACCTAGGCACCCTAATTCTAACCCAGGCACCTCAGTTCTAACCCGAGCACCCCAGTTCTAATCAGGGCACCCCACTTGACAGAACCTGGGAGCCCAAGTTCAACTAGGGTGCCTGGATTCTCCTGACAACTACCAGATTTTGTAGAGATTTGGCGGTTGAAAGTGATGATGAGTATTTTTTGGGATACCGGAATCCCTCCTGCTATCTGGAAATTCTGGGGATGTGTTCCTAAGATACCCCTTTGATCCTTTTGGACCCTTTTTAGCCTATATATACCTTCCCCATGGCCAAAAGCATGAGGACATACTCTCACACTCTCCTCCCTAGCTGTTATTCTCTCTCACACACCTCTCTCCCCCGAAAATATCCAAAACACCACCTAAAAGTCAAAAAAATCCTATAAACCACAGAATTTTACTAAGTCAGAGCTTGCCTTTCTCTCAAGCTACTCCTAACTCACCCTTGCATCCTTAAAAGTCTACTGATTTGAGAGCCTAAGTCCAAAAGAGCACTTTCAAGAATTTTTCAAAGGTAAAGCATGGTTTAAAACCATCAATCTGGCCCCCTAAAGGACACTCTCTAGTAAGTCATCTCAATCCTTTATACTGATGATGAATTAAGAAAGATGGAATATTTTAATTAAACAAGTTTTTTCAAAATTTTGAGATTTGGAAAGAACCAGGGAGCCCTAGTTCAACCTGGGCGCCCGGGTTTTCTTGAACCAGGGCACCCTAGTTCAACCTGGGCACCCAGGTTCTCTTAAACCAAGGCACCCTAGTTCAACTGGGGCGCCCCGCGCGAAATTGTGTTTTAACAAATTTCATGGTTTAAATCTCATTTTCTTCAACCATTGTTCTTAGATTACTACTGCCTAAGTTCATTCAAACAAATTCAGAAAGATGTCATCAAATATTCCATCAAAAATGTGTTTTTCAATTAAAATTACAAATTTGTGTTGACTGGAACTAGGGCGCCGAGGTTCAAATGGAGCACCCAAGTTCCCTTCTGATACGGGTAACATTTTGATCGATCACGGGTCATGTTACGTACATTTTGTTTACTATTCATTCATTCATGACACTCACATTTCATCATATAAATATTCACAATTTACAATTTCAAGTATTTACATGTCATTCCCTCGTATACATGAACAAAGTTTAATAATTCTCCCTATGTCCCAATTTGTTTGCTCACTATGAATATCCGTGCCATTTTTAAATGTTTATAACTTTTTATTTGTAGTGTTTTTAAAGTTTTTGAAAATTTTGTCTTATAGAACTAATTGAGATCAATCAAATAAGATCCGTATTGCATATAAAATACATTATAGTTTGAAAACTATAAGAGTTTTAAAAAGACACACATAACAGTAGTGAGCAAACAAATTGGGACGAAGGGAGTAAAATATTTTCGTAAAATCCCACGAACATTAAAGTAGAGACCGATCCTCGTGTCGGGCAAGGGGGTATCGTAAAACCCTTCCCTTCTAGTAACCTGGCTGCTAACCCAAATCTTTTTGGATAAAATGATCAGTAACAAAGTCTTTTTTAAATAGCGACTCGGAAGTCACACTTTCCAAAATTGACTTTTAGGGTGACTATCCACAAACCCACGTGGCGACTTCGAAAAATCAAACTCCAAACTGGCAAAGTCGAGAGCCTCGTGGCAGTGTCCACAGGGGGCAATGCTTCGCACCCACAGCTCACACGTCCACTGTGGCAGTGGGTTGTGTAGTTGCAATATGACGCTTTGTTAGCACATTGGTTCAATGTAGTCACTTAACATGCACCATACAAATCGATCCAACAGTCGAGTTATTATAAGTCGGTGTATTGGCGACTCCACTTTATAGAGAGTGGGGTTAGCCGACCCCACGAGGGAAAAATTACTACTATTATATTAATGTTTTAAAAATATTCATAAATGAACCCACTAGATAACTCCTAAAAGTTCATAAAAGTTGCTTCGTGTGGTTTGTTTGAATCCTTGTCACTTGTTTTGTGTTTTTGATAAGGAGAGGTTAATCTGTCTTGCTAGGTTGAGCTTTAAATGTGATTTTTATTGGGACAAGATTTTTAGTTGCCATTACTATGATGTTTTTATTTATTTATTTATTTATTTGTGTTGATACCGGATTTTCCCACTCTTATTTATCGAAACAAATCGATGACGTCGACGCTCGTAGGAAAGAGACGTCAGATCATCAAAGATAAGAAACAACCTTACCGTGTAGAACACGCGATTCCCGGTAAAGGTAAGCCGGCATGGTACAAAGTACCGACACCACGGGGGTTTCGATTCGGAGTCGCCACCCGAATTTTAGCAGATCGTCCCCGAGGAACCGAACTCAATTGGCTCGTGTCTCATTTTTAGGATAAGGTTTAGATACCAGTCCGTCATCATCATACTATCTTAGGTTCAGGAGCTCGGTTACAAGGGGGGAAGGGTTTTACGGCACCCCGCTCGCCTGGTTCGAAGACCGGTCTCTACTAAGCTTTTTGTGGGATTATGTGAAATGTTTATGATCCAACTTTGAGCAAATAAATGGGAACGGGGAACGGGAGTCAGTTAAACAATGATGAACACAACAAAAGAAGTTAAACAATGATGAACACAACAAAAGACGATGGTGGATGCTTGTGATTCATGAACTACATGGATGATGGTGATAAGCGAATGTGAACTAACAAGAACATCAAACAACAAATAACAGTGTTAGTATGTACAGAGTAACAATAAACTACGAACTGTTACTATTCTGAACCAATCTGAACCCCTGTCAGTGGTTTAAGCGCTCAAAGGGAGGGTTTGAGCGCTCAAACCCTCCTCAACCATACTTGCTCCTGTTGATTCTGGTTTATTAAAAACATGTTCAAAGCTCACTGACCCTTTTGAAAACTGGACTTTTATAGCTCATGCAAGACATAATAACCATCCAATAATGAGTTTAAGGCTTGTTAATGATTCAAATGAAATAATCAGTACTGATGGATGAAGGATGTGAGCACAGAAAGCTACAAGAGCACAAAGAACAAGATTAGTAAACAAAAGGAGTGAAAATATGTGAAATACCATAAGACAGTTTGAGTGCTCAAAGGTAGGCTTTGAGCACTCCTATTCTAGGGTTGTGAGCTTTTGTGATTTTCCAGCCTTTCTTTGGTATTTTTATGGACTTTGAACTTTTGATCATCACTCATAGAGATGAGATACACTTATTTATCTCATAAAACAAGACTATCCATTGCTTGATGATGATAAAACATCATTTCCATGGCTTTTTGGTTTACTAACCAATGATCAAGAGATAAATAAACTGATTTGAAGCCATTTAAACCAACCAAAAGATGATATCATCATGAGAAACGACCAGAAACCACAAAATAGTCAAAATAGTTTGAGCGCTCAAAGGGCCCTTGAGCGCTCAAACCCTTTTGACTGTCAAAAACTAATTTTCTTTATTTCGTCAAGTGGCAGCGACGAGGAAATAGCTGTGTTTACTAGAAAATTCAAAAGATTCATGAGAAAGAAAAAAGAAAATGGCAAAAGGGTTTTTTTTTAAGAGAGATGGAACAAAAAATGAGAACAACAAGAGAGATCCTATAATTTTCTATGAGTGTAAAACCAGGCCATGTTAAGTCTGAATGCCCTCAAGCAAAATAATTTAGCAAGAAGGCAAAAAGAAGAGCAGTGCTTTCAGCATGGGGTGACAGCAATGACGACAGTAGTTCCGAAGAGGATAGTGACTAAGCTAACCTATGCTTAATGGCTAATGATACAAGTGAGGTAAACTCTATTGATGATTCGGATGATAAATTTGATTTTGATGAACTATTAGATGCATATGAAGAATTGCATTCCGAGTTTAAAAACTTGAGTTCTAAAATTAGTTCTTTCAAAAAGACTAATTCTTTTTTTTTTTGGGTAAATAAAGACTAATTCTTTACTCCTTGCTGAAAATGATTTTTTGAAAAATGAGTGATTCTTTAAAAGAAAAAATTGAGCAAGTTTCTTCTCCAAAAGAAACTAAAAATGATTTGATTCTTGAAAATGATTTGAGACATGAAAATGACATTTTGAAAAAAAGAAGTTGAAGATTTGAAAACATCTCTTTCTAAGTGTGGACGCTCGTTTTCGCGCGGGTGAAAGTATCCACGAAGTTTTGGTTGTATTTGTGAAAAAGGGCGATCCGGGAAAAAGAAAAAATTTAGAGTCGCCACCCGGGGTTTAATTTATGGAAAATGTTAGGTACCCGAGGAACCGTTTAGAAAAGTAAATGACTCTTGTGCCGCTGAAAAAGGTTTGATCTGCAAAAAATAGAGATTTGGGTTCGGGAGCCAGGTTACCCGCGGGGAAGGTTTTGTTTAAAAAATGCACCCCGCGTGCCCGGATTTTTCCGGTCTCTACTAAATCTTTGTGAGATTTTTCTGAAAATACTTCATCGAAAACTTTATTTCACACAAACAGTGTATCATGGAATAACGAACTTAAAACAAACAAATAATAATGATAAATCAATTAACGCATAATTAAACACATAAATGCGAGAAGATTAACAAAGAGGGGGGTATAAGTGAAGGAGACAGAAAGTGGGAGGGGTTCACTGTAATTAAACCCCTCTGGTTTTTACGAAAACAGAGCAAATCAAATGTTTTTCCAATGACACCGTACGGCGTCAAAAATTACACCGCGCGGTGCCATGAGGATGCCGTTCAGTGCCTCTGTGCTTGTATTTTTCAAAGAAAATTCTCATTTTGTCCGATTGAGACCAATCTCTGTTTTTATGCAAAAACCACGTTATTCATTGATAAAAGTAGGTTTGAAAAATAGTTTTGATGAAGGAATGTACCTCATTTCGAGGACAGTATCCCGCGACAATGGACGATGTCACGCAAAACTCACCCGAGAGGTTTTGAATTTTGTTGAAATATCTCCGTTTGGACTCGAGGAAGAGCTACAGATCTCTCCTCGAGCCCGGTGGAGACTCCCCTCAGAAGGTTACTACGATTTTGAACACGAATGTTGTACCTCGGATTTGCTCGGCTGTGATCAAAGTATTCGAATAGGATCGGTTTTGAGGCTCGGAATGATGGTTGTAAGGTTATATGATTTGAATTTGAGGATGGTTTTGACAGCGTAACAAGGGACGAGAAGTTTTGCTTTTCTGAGAGTAATTTTTCCAAGAATTCGTGAATCTGTCTGTCTTAACTCCTCTCTTGAAATCGTTTGACGACGCCGGTACTTATAGGCGAGGGTGGGCAATGTTTGTACGTAAAGAATTTCATCATCACCGAATATCATCATTTCTCCGAATATCATCATCGCTCTTAGCTGCTGGAGCTTCCCGGGAATCCTGTTGATGGGACATGGATGCTGTACGGCGTTAAAGATGTGCCGCACGGTGCATAGTATCACACCGCATGGTGTAAAGAGAATTTCAAGCCGTACGGTTCTGGGTTTTGGGCCGTACGGTCCAGGTGGGTTTGGGTTTTTGGTTCTTTTGATCCATCCGACTCAAGTATCCGTTCCAAGGTACATTTCGCGCATTCTCTTCATCATTGGGGATGCACAAGTTATCAAAATTGGGGTGTCTACACTAAGTTTGTCCAAGGAAAAGATAATTTGGATATGATTCTTGGAAAACAAAGATGTGTTTTTGACAAAGGGAGCATCGGTTTTAATTCTTCCAAAAGCAACAGTTTTACCAAAATTTGTTTGTGAATTCGAGTTCTTCTAGTTGTCCTCACACTACTTGCAATTATTGTGGCATGAAAGGTTATTTATCATATTCTTGTCTTATTCGAAGAAATATTTATGTTGGAGCTACAAAAATATGGATTTGTAAGTATCGTGTTACTAACCCTCACGAACCCATAAAAATGTGGGTGCCAAAGAGCTACATATGATTTATTTTTGTAGATGGAAGTGCGCGCAAAGATAAACGTTGAGATATAATTTCTCGACGACGAGAACGTTAGCTTTCTGTGATGGAGTAAGCTCAACAGATCGATTGGTAAAGTCAACTCAGATTCGTATGGTATGGTTATAAATTAGCAATTTTATTTGCCCAAAGTTTCTAATACATTCAAAGGTATCGATTTTGATTAATTCTCAACAACTTAGTTACTCTTGCAAATTTGAAAAGTCTTTTTCAAGACCTGCTCTAAAACTTTTCGTGGAAATATCTTTTCTATTTTTTTTTGTTTTCAAATGGATAAATGTTTTTTGATATTCTGTCATGATTAATTCTCCTAATGTTTATTAGAATATTGTTAATATGCTCTTATGGCTACCAAGTTTTTTAAGTAGAGATAGCTTATAAATTTTTAAAGCTTGAAGTTTCTAGTGCATGAAGGAATTTCTTGCTGATGATTAAGTGTTGATTGTTCAAAAAAGCCTCCGCAAACATACGACTATCATTCAAAGTTGAAAGGGAGCTTCAAACTCAGTGGAAAGTGATGCACATTGTGCAATATCAAGAACAAATAGTCCCCTGCTTTTTGTTGATGACAAAGGGGGAGAAATATTGTGAAAGCTAAAGGGGGAGAAAAAACTCAAAGGATGCATCAATTAAGGGGGAGTATCGTATTTCTTTTGCTATAATTATATTTTTGAATTTAATTTGAATAAAATCATTAGTGGTTTGTCATCATAAAAATTGGGGAGATTGTTAGCCCAAAGGTTTCTATGAATACCTTATTGATTTTATTAAATGAAAAATATAATTAATATTGTAATATTTGATACTCATTTGAATAAATGTTATTTTGTAGGATTTGGGTTGAGGCACATAAGGAAATATCCTACACTAACTTCCTATCTCCAATAGCCAAGTTATACATGAAGAGGGAAAAGATTAAGGACAAATCTTCTTTCAATATCTTATTGGATGCAAAGGCTCTCATTGGAATGTAATTTTTGGATTATCTATTGACATGGGATGTTTGCCCATTGAAAGTCATGGACTGCCTAAATTTGGTATGGCTACCTAATCCTCTAATGCCTTACCGCCCTATTTGGATGAGGGAGTAGCCACCCGGATTTGGCTTCCATCCGGACATGTAATCCCGGGCCCACCCTAATCCCCCGTTTGGGACGCCAAAACTGCTCCCGGATTTGGAAGAATTTTTTTACTGTTGGGAGTAGAAATCTGGGAGCACCCTGATTGTGTAACAATAGCCTCCCCCCCTGTCGTTACCAAATCAGGGGGGATTTGTGAGTTTTTGGTACCAAAATACCCCTCCAAATCTGGGCATTTTTGTTACCTTCTTCCCAGCAAAATCAGAGAGAGAGAGAGAGAGAGAGAGAGAGAGAGAGAGAGAGAGAGAGAGAGAGAGAGAGAGAGAGAGAGATGAACCAGAGGAGGAGGCAGTGGGGGTTGGATTTGGGTTGCCAACGTCAGACCCCGTCGTCAATTGGACCCCCGACGTCAGACTCTGTTGCATCTGTGTTAAAATCAAGAAAATGAAATGGAGAAGACAATCTTCCAGAGAGAAATATCTCGAAGGAAGGGAAAAATTATCTAGTGTATCCAAGTCCCATGCAATTATTTTTCCCAAAGGCTATCCAATGGCTATTATTTATTGCAACGGTTTTTTATTTATTTAAATTCCACAAAATGAAAGGTAAGAAATAATTAATATTATAAAAAAAATAAAGTTCAAACTTTTTGGTGCCGAATTGGGTAAATGGCTATAGCCATTTTGGCATTACTAATTTCTTAATTCTTTTTCTGGAAATATTATTTTGTCAATTAAATTAATAAACTAGGGGCAATTCAGTCGTTTGTCCTCTTATCCACCCTCCAAATCCCCCTTCTCAAAATACCATCCAAACACCTCATATAAAAATCCATCCTTCTTAGGAAGTGGGCCTACCCTCATTACAAATCCACCTTCAAATCCACCCTCATAACAAATTCACCCAAAATCATCTCCGGCATCCAAACGGAGCGTACGTGTAGCAATTGTTTCAAATGGCTAATGAAACAAGGGAATGGAATATTGCTATCTTCTAATTCTTTTAATCAAGGCAATTTGAGAATCACGGGATTTGGTTCAAACGGCTATATCTAAATAAGGGAACATGTATCTTGCTTGGAAGCAAACAAGAATGCATGGAAATGATCACTATGGAAGATTCGTGGAGCTGGTTGTGATTGTGTAACGACAACATTCAATTGGGTATTGGGGAATAGAAGGAGAAGACAAAGGAAGCAATATGAAGAACTCTAGAAGAAAATATTTGAGAAGCTATCACTTGCAAATCAGTCATTCACTCTACTCTTCATCTTGACATCTATACGCTTGTGTGAGGGTTCTTATTTTGATCTTAATTGTAAGAGGGATTGTACACCCTTGTGAGAATTTATCTTTTGTGAGTGATTTTTGTCTGAGAAAAAAAATTACTCGGTTAGGTGTTACTAGCACCGGAGTCAAAACTAGTTCAGTTATGTGTGACTAGCACCGGAGTAAAAAATAGTTGGAGCGGTTAGGGATATTGCTCGTTGTAAGGGTTTCTCTAGCACCGTTCAAGGTAGAAGGTGTTACTATTGGAGATTGTGCAGCAAATCCCGAGTTGGACACTTGGGGAGTGGACTAGGCCATGAAGTTGCGAACCGAAGCACTATAAATCTCTGTATTTGATTTCTCTCTTCCCTTACTCTTTATTTTCTATCATATATTATTTCATGTGTGCTTGAATCGATTTAATTTTATTTTGGGTGTTGCATTTAGTTTTTTTTTTTTTTTTAAAATTCCGCATCATAGTTGAGAAACACAATTCACCCCCTCTTGTGTTGCTATCTGGGCCAACAGTCCAGACTCCAGAGTATCATGCCTATTTTTAAGGAATAAAGATGAAGATCAGATTTTGATTTTTCTTTTTTTGGATGAGGTTTAGGCCATTTTGTAAGTAATGTTGGGTCTTTTTTTTAGATTGGGCGACAATGGTTTAGGCCATTTTGTAACTAATATTGGGTTAAAAAAGAGTTCTAATTAATCTTGCCCATTTTAAAAAGATGTTGGAGTGCCCCCAAAATTAGACTTTTTTGGAGTGCCCTAGCCCAAGCCTCTTGGGTGCCAACCTAGTTGGGGTGTTAGTCTCTCGTTGTGATGCCGTTTTCATTCGTTTCCCTTTAATCTCTGTAGTTCTTACATTGATTAATAAAATTCGATCTTGTTGCCTTTCAAAAAAAAAAAAAAAAAAGTCAATTGGGTTTCAATCTTATTTGGGTGTTTTTTGGCTACTTTTTTTTTTAATTGTTTTTTTTTTTTTTTTTTGCATCCAACCTTTTGTTAGATTCTCCTCCCCTCCCCTCCCCTCCCCCAACTTGATGTACCAATTATCAAGTTTCTTTAATAAACCTGTTACCATTTCAGAAGAAAAAAAAAATACTATTCTTATACTTAATTTGCAACAGTTATTTTCCTTTGGTGGCACTTGTAGGCATCGGATCCGGTGGTGGTCTACGTTGGTGGTTAACTGGTAGTAGTCGGCGTCAATGGTGAGAAACGTCCAAACTGAAGCCCTACTGAAATTTGAGAGAAATAGTAACGGCTCCAAATATATGAGTTGATCCTGTGAGAATGGGGATATATCTGAAGGTTTTGAATTTTTTTTAAAGCATGATTTGGGTAAAAGATGAGTTTGACACTGGAAATTACCTACGCTACGAAATGGAGGCATCTGTACTCTTTGATAATTTTATCATAATCATGGGTGTTAGAATGATCTAGACGCTTAGCCTATTGATTGTGTAGTAGTACTTGGTGCTCCTGGAGCATTTAATAATTTTTCTTGCATCCGCCTGTCTTCCTCTCAAACATGGGCTTTTCCATACAAAGCCTACAAGTAGATAAGTACTCCAAAGTGACAAGAAGCCCAAAAGTTTCAGCATCTCGGCCCAGCAAGATCTGTTCCTTCCAGTATTACAGAAAGAATGACGATTAGCCCTTCTCTCACACTAGGCCTGGACCCAAAACACATACTTGAAGACCATTTCGAATGCAAAATTTCATCTTGAGATATAACTTATAGCCAATGTGATATTTTAACATCGACAAGTTATTTAAGTGACCGATTTTGTTAGTGCAAAATACGAGTACTTCAGCCTATTCATGTCACGGGAAACTCGTCAAGAAGTCAGCATTATGAAATGTTTGGATTCGCCTGCTTAATTTTACATTACCATGTATGCCCTCTACTACATACGTGTTTATGAGATTATTCTATTTAGATTTGAGACGTGAAGGGAGGAATATATCGCAAAAGAAATCCTCTCTGGAAAAAAGAGGTTCACAAAGATATTTCTGAAAGCGAGTTTCGAACATCACTAGTCTAGTACTAGCCATGAAAGGGTTTGAAGATCAGATTCAAAGGTGAATAAAGAGAATACCCTTTTGAGATTGAGAAAACAACTTGTTGATGCAACAAGAGAAAATGAGCAGTGTTAATTGGAGGGCATTGATTAGGCCAAAAAGGAGATGGGAGTCCTATACATACTTTACTAACATCATCACAATGATGCCAAGATGCTTTTCCTTTTTAATATTCCTATATTTTAATTCTTGTTCTTCATACCTAACTAGTAACAAAAACGCGCAATAACAAAAATTACGGATTGTTTACCATAAATTTTAAGTGACTTGCTGTGCCAGTCTATTTTTCACAGCTTTATTTTTGTTTTTTTGGTAAAAAATAACTTTTGAAATTGCTTAAAATTTGATTTTTATAAAACATTTTTTTATAATGTCTAATTTTCAATATAAGATTTAACAGAATATAAAACTCCAAGAAATTAATAACCCTAAATTCCATTGAGTACTCTAGAGAAAGGAGGACTTGCTGATACTCGAAGGTATATAGGTATAATATATAGTACCCATCAACCAATCAATTCAAAATCACAAAAAAGATTACAAAAGGCAGATACCAAAGCATGCAAGAAAATGTTCAGCTCTTGAATAAAGATATTTTTTTCATGATGAAGCTTCTCCTTTACTCTGAAGCTTCCCCTTAGTCCTGATAGGAAATGCTATAATAACCAACTCACACTTTCCTTTTTCATAATAGTAGTACTTATACTGAAATCAGAAATGCTATATGCAAGGAAAAGATTTGCAGGGAATCACGCAGGAAAGGTCCTGCGGGGCCCAGTACGGATCCCGAACGACTAATCCGAGCCGCTCAAGAATTTTAGAAACACATTTCGAGTAGGCCCGCTAAAAACCAGCTCCATCTGATATGTTTAGATGCTCGATCCAAACTTTCATTTTTTTCTTTTTTCATCCGAGCCATTCAAAAATGAAAGTTTGGATCAAGCATCCACACATATCGGATGGAGCTGGTTTCTCGCAAGCCCACTCGAAATGTGTTTTTAAAATTTTTGAGCGGCTCAGATCAGTCATTTGGGATCCGTACTAGGCCCCGTAGGGTCTTCCTTGCGTGATTCTTTGCAAATCTTCCTTGCACATATCATTTTTGTACTATAATTCATAACATTAGCACGAAAATTCATAACATAGACCTTGAATTCATAACATATGGATGTCTGTGGCCCCTAGCCTATCTGATTGTACCGTTTAGCTTGTAAGGAAGGAAGTCTGGGGTTTGAGTCTATGGAGAAACTTCGAATTCCCTTTGGCTGTTAACCCACTAACTTTCTTATATAACCTTCGCTGATGAATATCTTATGGGAAAAAATGATTATAGACTATAGAAACTCCTATAGATGGACGGGAGTTGCTGCTGTGCACGATCCGATTCATCCGTTGTTTGGATAGACGACCTAGATTTTAAACTAGATAGGGGAACTATTCGCACGAATAGTTTGCTTTCAATTCAAACCGTTGAAAACACTTGTGGACGGCCTAGATCGAGCACAACAGCAACCCCTGGTCCCCTGTAGATCTGATATGACAGCATGAAATTTACCTTGGTTTTCAACGTACCAACTTTTCAACTTCATGACAGAACAAAAACTAGTGCATTAACTGAAAGTTGATTCCCATCTCAGCAGTACTTTTGCATCTCACTTTACTGGACAAATATGTACAATATTCTGATTGTATTCCCATGCCAATATATGTTTAGCCCAAAAATTAATTAGAAAAATGATACATACACTCCCTGGGAGTGGCTCCCAGGGAGTGTGTTCAATGAATTAACCACATTATACGAAATAATAAACTAGAATAGATGTTTTAGAAGTCCTCCTCCAAATGGCGTAAGCTTGTATTAAAATGCACAAACCAGTACATATGAGTAACGCCACAAAAAATATAAGTCACTCTACATAACTAAATTGGACAGTGGCCTGGTCCAGTGGTGGTCGCATAAGCTTTTAAACTTTATAGTAAATGTTAAAACTACACAAAAACATGAGATCATATTAAAATCTAAGAGGCCATGGCAACTGTCCAGCCGGTGTCCGCGCGCACATATCCAGTTGGGAATATTTTAGTGATTAGTTAGCATGCAGTTGGCTAATATTTTTGGTTGGTAACTTGCCAGTCATGTTGTTATTTTCTCTCTGGGTCCTATGTGGCATATGATTGTTTCGGAGGTGCCAACAAAGTTGGAATGCTTGTGATACCGTCATGCTTAGCATTTCACATACTCAGAAGAATTTCATTTTATTTAATTAGTATGATATATATGATTTTAAATGGGGGCATGAACACCAAAGACAATATCCACCATTTAAAAGTGTAGGAAACCCTACAAACAGGAAAAAGGGAGCCGCCTACGATTTCCACTACAACATTCCAACTAAAAATAAACAAAAAATTCAAAAGACAAAAGCTAAAAACCAATCAAATGAGCTCCACACAACAAACACTCATTCCTGTTCTTGAATTCAATAATAATCCCTTTGTTTCTTCAATCCTTTTCCACTTCTTTCTTTTACATTAATAAAAGGGGGAAAAAAAAAGCCAGGTACTAACCCTACAATAATACATTAATTAGAAACAGGAACAAAAAACCCCTTAATTTATGACCTTCCTTCTGCTAAATTTAGCTCAATTAACAAAAGATAAACTACGAGCTGCTCTACAAATACTTCTGCTAAATTTAGCACCTGTTCCTGTTCCTATCTCGCCTTCAACTACACTACTCCCTCCTTTCACTTTTGTTTATTCTCTTTTGTAAAACGTGCATTTTCTTGAAAAAGTATAATTCTGTTGTTAATTTTTCAATATTTTCTCGCACCAGTTAAAAAATTTCACTGGTGCAGAAAATATTTTTTTAAGATGTTCATGAAAATATATATTTTGTTCAGAAAATGCATGTTTTTCAAAAAGGAACACATAGAAAGAAAGGAGGGAGTAAGAGACTGCACTACCCTTTAGTGGTAATTATTTCATGTCCAACAACACCCTTGGCTTGAGGGTCACTTCCTTTTCTCTCTCTTTTTCTCCTATTTTGCTTTTGCTCAAGGCTTCTTCAATACAGCAGTGAACCTCCCAAGCTTTCCTCTTCTTCTTCTTCTTCTTCTTCTTCTTTTTTTTTTTTTTTTTTGCAATGTTATTCATTTTCTAAATTGAGTGGAATTTTTTGGATTTATTTCTGTAACTCTCTTCTCTACCTGTATGTCCCTCCAAATGATGGAGTCCAAAAATCAACTGGGGTCTCATTTGCAACCGGAAAAGTACTTGATATTGGCACAAGACATAATCCGCGACCTCTCAAGTCTTGTTTCATCCCATCAGTGTTCTTAAGTTTATCACAGATCTGCCAAAATAAAAATAAAAAAATCATTCTAATGAACAACAATCGTTGTTTATCAAAATAAATAACACATATTTAAAACACGCAATTTAGTACTTATTGATGAAAATTTGAGATAAATTAGCTAGGGAAAATATCTTTGACATCAAATTCTCAAAATGGTTTCACTTGGATTTGGAATCATATATAACCCAAATGTGACATTTCTTTTCATTTCCGTGGTAAAAAATTCAAACCACACATCATTCTAGTGATAATATGTACCTGTTCGTGGTGGATGGGAGCTCCATTTTTCATGTATGGGGTACTTAAAACCTGAAACATGTAAAAAATTATGAAATCTCCATAATAATTAAGTTGATTTGATAAATGTTCACCTTTTTTTTTCCTGTTTAGCATCAAATATATGATTACTTACATTGACTTGATCATGAAGGAATTTGATGTACTCAATAGCTTCTTGGAGAACTGATGCAGTATCGGTCTGAAATGATAATTTGCCAGAAATTTACCCAAAGAAAAAACTTTTTCTAGAATTGAAAAAGTAGAGAGAAAAAATCCAAATTCCCACCTTTCCAAAAGGAGAAACTAGTTGCTGGAGAGCAGTTATTCGGTCCCCTAGCTTCTCTTTTCGGACCTGATAAAAGTTCAGAATTTCTCAATAATACATACAGAATGTTTATAAAAGAAAATAATACTATTTCCCAGAAATGCAAATATCAGTAGTGATGAATGTATGGTACCTTGAAAGTTGGTAATGGTGATGGTGTTTCAATTCGCGGTCTTTTGAATACCGGTTCGCCACTGCTTTTTTTACAAGAGTCTTGAACCACTTCATTATTAGCCTAAAGTTCAAACATGCATAAAAAAGATAAAAACTCAATTTATAAGTTTCAAAACCCTAGCTACACGACCATTTATGAACATTAAAATTTTATTATATTACCATATTTACCTTCGCAACGGGGTTGGGGCAAATGGGTTTGTCTCCAAGTGTTGATGGAAGAAATTGTGTTTGAGTGGAAGGAAGAAGGCTAGCGCGAATATTGTTCCCAGATGCACCGGAGTTATTCCAAAAAGACGCGGTCCTTGTTAAGTTCAATGGATTGCTAACGGGTGGTTGTTTTGCAAGTGAACCCTTGAGTACTAAGGGAGAGAATTTTTCCAAAGGCGAAAATTCATCCGAGTAGATCGTGGACCGGTTGTTGAATAGTGATTGTTGTGGTGGAGAATTAGCACTGTCAAATAGGGTTTGTAGCAATATTGAGGGAAATCCTTGTGAAGCTTGATGATCTAGGGAAAACCCTTGATTCGTTTGATTGAATCCATTTGTAGTAGTCCACTCCTTTTGGATTTGAGATGGACAATCCGACCCGGTTTCTTGCCTGAAATTCAGCCATGAATTCATGTCTTCTTGTATCATTCGAGAGTTGTAATCACTTTCTCTTCTTCCACTACCCAAAAAAAATAAAAATAATAATAATAATTACGAAAAAAATTAAAAAGAATCCGCTTTCAATAACTGAATTGAGTATTTTTTTGAGTATCTTAAGTAAGAGTCTTCATAAATTGGCCGACCATGCTAATTGGAAATGCAAATTGACTACAATACTTTTGAAATGATTGCAAAACGAAAGCAAGTCTTGAAAATTAAAATTCAACCTTCTTTATTGGTAGTGGAAGCTATCAAATTTTAAAAAAATTTCAAGAAAATATTTTCAATGAGCACAAAGTACTATACTACTTGAGTCTTGATCACAAAAAATATACTCACAAAAGGGTATGGTTCCAATCTGTTGTGGTGGATGATGTTGGTGATGAAATACCATTAATACCCATGATTTCCAAGGTGGAAGAATCCATCCAAACGCCGCCACCGGAATCCGGCTGCTGATCGGAAACCACCGAGCCACCGGAGTCATCACTAGACCTTGCCTTACTCATCTCCATCACATGATCATGACTACCAGGCCAATACCCTAGTGGGCTTTTTGGTAAATTCCACCATGTTGGGTTGCAAACCCCAGCTTGAAAGTCTTCTCCCATGGCTTAGCTATATGATTATAAGATGACTTTCTCTCTCTACTTCCTTTCTCTCTCTTCTTCTTCTTCTTCTTTTTTCTTGCTCTTTTTGAAGTACTAGCTGGGTTGTGTCTCTATGTGAAAGTAGAATAACATAGTTTGGGGCTGTATCTATATATATAGACGTTTGGATAGTAATTACCGGAATCAGGTGGTTGACATTTTTTTGTAGAGAATGATGATTAGACAAACCATATGACATGTTTGATTAGAAATCAACGGTAAACAATTAAATAAAGGAATAACCTTATTTTAAATAATAAACAAACATGAAAAAGATAAGGTCTTTTGCATCTAATTCTACTTTAACCTTCACATATACATGTGACCCACATTCATAAATGTGCGTGAAACCCACATATATATTAGCGGTTGTGGCACGGTTGTTGTCTATGTAGCACTGTTATTTTTTTTTAATACGGTACTCTCTAGCAAAATAGATGGTAATTTTACTTTTTTGGCACTCTAAAAAAGTTGTCTGTTTTAATATTATTTTATATCAATATGAATCTTATTTCCTAGATATTTGATTGTTTTCATTAGAAATTTAAAAAAAAAATTACAATAGCTATTGTAAATTGTGAAGTATAGACAAATTTTTGAATACACGAAAGTCAAAATTGTCTTCCATTTTGGGACGGAGGAAGTAGTATTTTTATTCCTCTCGCTGCTCCTAATTTAACATCCATCAATCCATCTATCTAACATATTTTTAGAGCATCAGTTTGGTGTCTCTATTTTTTGAAGCCATGTCACAAATGTAATTTCCTAAATTGACCCCTTCTAAAGAAATTTTACTCTTTTCTTTAATGGTTTCATTAATTAACTAAAAAGATAAAATTAATACGTAATACCTGACCCTCCCCCACCCCACACCCCCACGTCTTGAGATACCCATTTTACCATTTAATGATTGATTGCACTGATAATTTTATCCTGTTGATGAAAATGAAAAAGAAAATTCTCTTCCAATTTTCCTCTAACTCAAACAACCATTTTAAAAATAAACACTAAGTAAACAACCATTTTTCAATAAAAAATACTATGTATTTTAAAATTCCTTTCGTCGGCTATTCTTACCATATCCATGTTTGATATCACAAATCAAAATTCGTGATGAAAGAGAGATGAACCTTGAATAGTGGATGCACATAATGGTTGGACCGAAAAGTTATTGGTATTTGAAAAACGCTTCAAAAAAATTTGATCCATAATCATTTTATATATTAATCAAAATACAATCTACATTCGAGCATGTATAATAATTTATCACATTAATCAGGACCAAGCACCCCATAGTAGTAACAGTAATTGTGGTCGTGCTGGTGGTTGCAGAGGAACTCCGGAACCATTCCATTTGCAAACTACGTGCTACATTTCCTTTATTATTATTGGCTTTTATATTTGTAGAAAAATAACTTACAGAATTTTTTTACCTACTCACCTTTAGAGGATAAATTTATAAGATATTTTTTGAAGTACTTACATTTACATTTGTTTTTTTGTTTGTTCTTTAATTTTGTGATTTGCTTGTCAGTTAGTGAATTTTGTTCTTTTCCGCTTCGTTTTCCTTTGAAAAATGTGGCAAAAATTATGGTCTATATTTTATCAAAGTTCGATTTAAACGCACATCGCGTGTGCCTCAAACTCCAGTTAGTAGTAATTTGTTTGTTTATGGAATTTGAATCAGTTTTTAGAGGGTGTGAATTGTTGTTCCATTTTTTTTTTGGTTAAAAAATTGTTGTTCCTTGACAACAAAGGGATGTGATATAATGAGGGTGTTTGATAGAGCTGCACGTCACCGTATAGAATAAAGTAGACTTTTTGGCTTTTATAAATTCAACGGCTCAACCAGTTTCAGAATTTCAGGACCATAGGACACTTCACTTTCACGGTTCAGTATTTTTGTGGGCCCATTCGTATTTGGTTGTCTACACTCTGGTCACAATATATGACTTCCCAATGCAGTGGCGGAGACAGGATTTAAGTTTAAAGCCCAATTGGCTAGGGATGAGAAGCGGTACCAGTTTTATTTTTTCCCCTCTTATTACCAAATCTTCCAAACCAAGTACTATTTAATCTCACTCCATAAATGTTAGTATATCAATATGAGTCCACCCTTATTAAATAATACCCCTATTATCTTCCCTTTACTATTTTATCCCCCAAAAACTCATCGTGCATCCAATCAGGCCGTTAGGGATAGCGCTATTTAACGGGATTCTACGGTTATTGTTATAGTTTTAGTTAAAACATGAAGTGAAAGTTTAAGTGCAAAGTCCCAAGCTTTGTTTTTTATTAAAACAAAAATAAAAGCTCGATTCAATTCTCTTGTGATCCTTAAAAAAAAAAATTTAAAGTCTATTTTTTATGATCCCAACTATGCAAATTTTATAACTTTATTTTCGCATCATATGTGTAAAATATCAAGTTGTTTAGATATTGGTACCTAAAAATAAATTTTACTTTAATTGGTTCGTGGGGTGGCATATATGGGCCACCTCGCCCTACTAACTAGTTTCGCCCCTGTACAATGCCAATAAAGTGATAGAGGAGGAGAGGGCTGGCTGTGCCCGGATCGTCCTTTGAGTTCCATATCTGAGAGTTAGGCTCATGAGATTCATCAGAATCATCACAATTTTATCTCTACGATCAAAAGATAATTCGTCCTATGGGTTCCACAAGTTCGTCCTATGGGTTCCACAAGTAGATAATTCATATAAAATTCTAGTTTAACTAAACATCGATAAGTCGATGATCAAATCAATTTGAGAAAGCAATCGGACAATGCACTTTATACGAAAAAATTGATTCGATCAAATGACTATCGATACTCATATATGTAACACCCCATGTTTGTCTACATTTTAAAGGGTAATTACAATAACCATGTGTTATTTATAATGGACTACCGATTTCTACTATTTTTTAAGCTCTACACGTGCATCGTTACAGTCTAAGTTGATCTTTTCATTATGAGTCATAATGAATAGTTGAGAAATCAAATCAGACAATTTCAAATTTGTCAATCTATTGAGTGTATTTATGCTATTTTTTTTTATAAGTCGACGTATGCACACCTCGATTATTTCTGAAAACTCAATTCCTGATAAACACTGGGGCAAAGCCCAAAGCATTTTTTGTCAGTTATTGTTGTCTTCAGGGAAGGACCACAAAATCACTACTTATGTAACACTCCAGACGCGTTGAACACTCTTAAATTTGGATTGAATTAGTAGGTGAAGTCTAAAGTCCAATTACTCAAGTGCATGCAACACTGCATTATTTTCAAGTGGAAGACCGTTTTCACCACACCAGAATTACCATCAACAACTTACTGTAAAAAAAAAAATAAGACTACATTAATAATTCATTAATTGACTTGGTGAGGTCATTGGAATTGAAGACTTCAAAAGCAAGTTAGGTTGTTTGAATTTCCATGTGTTCAAAATTTCCTTGAAAATGAAAAAAGAAGGACTGTACCACACCTATGTGTAATTTGATTTCTGCACACTCCAACGTTCGCCATTGGCTACTCTCCATCATTGTTGCCAAAATAACTCATCAGAAGCGGTGCTGACGTGATCATCATCCGAACACCAAAGTTAGTATAGTTAGTTCACAGTGCAATGGGCTCGTTTCACTAAGCTTGACTTTTTGGTTTTTCAGTTTTTTTTTGTTGATGTATGTAAGGAGAATTATCTGTCTCGTAAATCGTGAAATGTTAAAAAGTACAAGAATCCACATAATGGAACGCGGCCTTGTTCTATCTTAGAAGGGAGAGGTTCTCACTTCGAGTCATCACGGAAGAGTTGTTTGACTCTCATTGTAACACTAACCCCTATCATGGGAAGAAAAAAAAAAGGGCGCGATCATTTTCACACCACCCAAAAATTTTCAATTTGATGTAAGAAATTACATAATGTGGCATACATTTCAATTTCTATTTATATTAATTGACGATATGAGTGATAAACAAAATTTCTCAATTATTTGGTGTCGAATTGTGGAGAGGTGTGTTGTTATGAAAGTGTATATCCTGTGTGAAAGGGTATATTATATGTGAAAGGATCTACTTATTTGGAAAAGGCACATCAAGAGTCAAATATCTATTAGGAATAGACACATGATCAAGAGACACACACATTGAGAAAGACATCATTTGGAGACAACTCTTCCTTGATGGTAGGAAGTATGTTGTCTATAAATACCACATCCAGAGGCTCACTGACTGCAGACACCCTAAATTGGCTTGGTAGAGATTTTAAGTTCTGCTATGTGCGGATTCCCGATGATGAAGATGTTACCCAAATGCTTTGGATGAATTCGTGTGAATCCAAGAGCCTTTTGTGAGGAATTGGAACCAGCCCAAAACCATCCTTAAGCTGAGTCAAGAACAGGCCAATACATTGATTAACCGGCCAGTACATCCATTAACCGTTCAACACTTCACTTGCTTCCAGGAGCTTCACTTTCAGAGCCCGATCAGGACTCAAACTCTTCCCCATCGATCGGATTACTTCAATTAACTTTGCGAGCAAGTTCAGGACTCTAAGGGATAGAGTTTGTGTGTGCAAAATCTATCCCAATTCGAGTTCTAATTGGATTGGGACAACCCCTTTACAAACTCTATAAATAAAGGCCTTTGGCCTCCAAAATTAACACACAATCATCCACCCCCACAACCAGATACTCTACAGAATTATTCTCCCATACCCTAACTTCAAAGGCCCAACCTCTTCGTGAGCAAAAACACCCGAGTGCGAAAACCCCAAATCCGAATTTGAGTTTTAAGGGTTCTGTGAATTCGATCCACCAAACAATCAATCAATCTCTAAGGGAGTAAGTTAAAAAGGTCTTAAGACCTTTTGTTGGTTTATTTTTTGCTTTTGTCAATCATTTTAATTTCTGTTTAATCGTTAGTCGTAGTCAGTTTTCAATTTCTGGCTTAAGGAAGAGCAGCGGCCGGCACATGCATTAGCCGGTCAGCACATTAAACCCGGTGATGAACCGGCCACCAAATCGATTTCCCGGGGCAATTTGTTGTTTTTCTTGCTTTACTGCATGATCCTTCCTCCCTACCCCCGTGTAAATTTTATTTACTGTTTATCACCTATATCTATTAAATGTGTACGGGCTAGCCTTTGTGACTAAGAAGAGGGGTGTCTAACACCTTCCCCTCACCGCACCCTTGTTTCCCAGAATCATTAATCTCTGTATGGTTTCTTAGTTCCTCAAAACCAAGTGGCGACTCTAACAAGTTTTTGGAGGTGTGTTGCAACGGATAACTCAACACGGTACAAACAAACGTCATTGGCCATCTTGTGTAGTGAACCCCTTTTTGCGCTTACGGTACCCCAGGGTAGAAAATATTGTACTTTTTGGTCGTTACACATGTAGGAATTTTATGGTAAAACAAGTTAAAGAAAAGCAAAAAAGAGTTTGAAAGAATTAGGGTAGCAAAACTGTAACGTCCCAAATTTTAGGAATATTATTTTATTACAATAATAAATAATAAAGTTTTTACAACAATATAATCCATAAAGGGAATTGCATAAAGCTCCTTGCTAATACATTTATTCATTATCGATAGGCTAGGGTTTCTCTAATTCTCAACACAGCCGTCAGCCCCAGCGGTGTCCGGACCAGCTCCATAAGCCTCCAAGCTATAGTACCCTCATGTTCATCTCTAATGTCTAGCATAATACGTCAAAGTCACAGAGCAACATCGTGTTATTACGCTAGGGTCACACAAGTGCAATACTGTGAGCGATAACACTTAGCAGAAACCACTACCCCAGATTCTTATATATATATATATATATAGAGTCCGGATCTCATCCGGGACTCCCGGATCCGGGACTCCACCTTCCCGATATTTTTTTGAAAATCCGATCCGTCCAATGTGTTCAGAAAGTGTTTTCAAGGGTCCACGCGGAAAATCTTCAAAAAAAAAAATACCGGGAAGGGCTTGATCCAAGCGGTTTTTCGCAAAACTGTAAATGTATATTTTTTGCGAAAAACTGCTTGGATCAAGCCCTTCCCGGTATTTTCTTTTGAAGATTTCCCGCGTGGACCTTGGAAAACACCTTTTGAACACATTGGACGGCTCGGATTTCCCAAAAACAATCGTTAAAAGCATCAAAACGCTTCAATCCGGGAAATCCGGGATCCTTGATTGGATAATTGCCGTATATATATATATATATATATATTGATCGGCAACCCAAATTCTTATACTAATAGTTGTAAAATATTATGACAGTAATGAATAGCAAAAGTTGACCAGTTTAAACATTAAACATGATGCGATCGATGCTTGTGTCAATGCAAACAGGTGTATCGCACATATAGTTCTGTGTCTCGTATTATCTTCTAATGTCAAAGTTCTTCTTCAAATATTATGTAGGTTTGGGTACTGTTTCCTTCCTTCGGGCCACAGTCCAGTTACTTCACTCTTATGGCGCGCACTACTTCCGTCCTCCGGGCCCGTAGTCCATCACTCGAAGTATTGGTTCGTTTACGTTTCTTTCAACTGATGGTCACCAAACTTCACGATCACACCCACACATACATGGTCTTGATTGGCTTGTCATCACGGACTCTCCTCGGCATGATACAATGTATGTTCACCATGTGTTGTACACACTTTGCCCAAACCATCATATTATCTCCTCGAAGATGGGGTGACGCTTAAGCGGCACTACCGTAATCCATTCAATTCCCAACTCATTCATTTCACATTCATTTTTCATTTCATATCTCGTCATTTCTCAAAAACTTGTCGTATTTATTCTCATAAAAATGCGTCTTGTCAATATGCAACTTTTTTGTAAAACGAGTCTCATGATTATGCAACTTTTTTCGTAAAACGTGTCATGTAACAATATTATATTCCAATGTGAACCTTCAAATATAGTCTACAGTTTAGGTACATAAGTTTGAAGTCTTGTTTCTAGTGATTACGACGTAGAACATTATGATTTTTAGTAACGATCATCCAACTACAAATTTTCGAAATTAAACGGACATTACAACGTTGTAAAAATCATTAATGACTAAGTTCTCCGGAAAGTGAGGATTTAGTACCTACTAACTAAGTTCTCCAGAACTAATCAAGCTTTATAACGTCGTAAAAATTATAGGGTCTTGTAACTACTAATATAAAACCCAGCATTATAACAACTAAGAAAAAATACTATACTTAGGAGTATAGGATTAGTGAAACAACCTCGATTCCTATGATTAGTCGAAGACGCTCAAGCTAACAGGGGAGTTGATCACAAATGAATCCGATTTGGCCCAATATTAATAATAAAGATTATCACTAATGAATAGTGCGAAGAGAAGGCCTAGCTCCAAGTTGTTCAAGAATAGGCGTGTTGAGTTTTTTGACCTTAGAATTAATCAATTTCATTTCTTGATGGAGGTAGAGAGGGAAGAGGGATATAACTCAATGGCAGAGTGTCACCTTGAAGTGGTGGAAGTCATCAGTTCGAGCTAGCCTTATTATCCTTAACCCCAAATGTGAGTTTTGGTGGGCGGCATAACGGCTACTTGTTTCGAAAGAAAAAGAATTACTACTTCTTTTTCTAGAAACACAATAACTACTAACTTTCTACAACTTTTTGGATTTAGCAGTGGTTTTATTGGTGGAGGGTGGTGGCTCTCTTTTGAATTTGGAAGAACAAGTTGAAGTTCAAGTTGAACTTCAACCCAAAACACTAGAATTAGAAGATTTCTCTTTATAAAAACACTAAAATGCAACTAATAAGACTACTACAAAGGGGGTGGTGAAGGTGTGAGGAACAAATGAAGTGGGGGCATGCTATTTATAGGCAAACCCTGAGCTTCTCTCTCTCTCTCTCTCTCTCAACTGGCCCTCCCTCGATCTCTCTCTTTCTCTCTCAAAATCTCCCCCATAAATGCTTCCAAGAATCATGAGTTTTGAGGTACAAATGATCTTTAGGCCTAATCATGAAGATCTATAGGTTTAGGGTACTAGAATCCTTAGGTTTTTAATGAAAAGATCATAGAGAATCCTAGGGTTTTTAATTAGGGTTAGGTTTTGCATGGCTAAACTAGTTTCAAGAGATTTTTGTGTACAAAACTTTCAAGCAAATGCATGTAGATACAAGGTGATATAGCATTTGTTCTTGGAGAAGAAGTTATAGCCAAGAAACCCCCCCGGGCTCTCTCTCTCTCTCTCTCTCTCCAAATCTCTCTTAGATTTTTTGTTCTTTGGTGAGGGAGAAATAGGGTTTAAGAGGACTAAAGTAGGTGAAATAGTCTAGGGTTTTAATTGGGAGGGTTTTGTGGAGTGGGTAAAATCTGATTACCCTACTATTAGGCATAGCACGTGCCTATGGCGGTCACCACGAGAGGGTGAATAGCTCGGCACCACATAGGGAGTTCTTAAACCCTGTGCCGGGCTGGTTTGGCCACGAATGAGGCTAGAATTAATAAAGAGTAAACTAATAAGTCAGGATGCACTAGCTCGGCGTAAGGCATGAAGGATGCCCCTGATATGGCCGAGCTAGGTAGGCTACGTGTATATATAGCTTGAATAGCATTCTGGAATACATAATTCAGCTCGGCGTAATAAGCTGAACTATGTACGAGTTATTCCGAGCTACGTGGAAGCACGGCACCGCCACGAGTAGGGCGGTGAGACATTCCAGAATATTCTACAGCGGCTCCTTATGAGATAAGGAGCAATCCCGTAAAATAAGGGATTGATATGGGAGGTCCTAATGTGATTAGGAGTATGCCCCATATAGGGAAGGATCCTATATGGAAAGAAAGACCTCTGCTAGACGAGATCTAGCAGGATATGGAAACTCTCCCCTAAAAGAAAAGTCCTATTAGGAAAATGATTCCTAAAGAGAATAGGAAACAGGGGCACGAGATGCCTAATGTAAAGAACATCTACACCTATAAATACAAGGCAATAATCATGACAAAAGGTACGCTGTGAAACCTACTTTCATATGCATTGAGTGATTTGTGTGTTCAAGTACGTGATACTAACTTAGGCATCGGAGGGCCTTTGCCAACGAGAGGCAAAGGTGCTCTAACCCTTTTTCTGTCTTGCAGATCTAGGGTTGATTCAAGGAAGCACGTGATCCAGGGTTACGTGGATTTATCCCCGTACATTTTGTAGTACATTGGTAGGGTTATAGAAATAGTAATATAGATATACTAGGACACGTGCATTTATACTAGTACTAACACATATAATTATTGACCCAAATAATTAATAGCAAAGAAAACAATTAAAACAAAAGGAAATTAAATTTCATATATTGATTTTTATTCATAAAAAAAATTAGGAGTATTATAAAAACTAAAAACTCAAGTTTTGGTAGGATTAAATTGCAATTATAAAGTTTTCAAAAGACTAAAATATTTGATTTTACTTTACATCTTAAAATTGTACAATAAACATGTAATTAAGAAAAGTATAAAGAGTTAGTGGCACTCATCTATCATCCCGTTGGACCCTATTTTTTTTGGATTGGGAGTCCCTACAGGGTTGTAGTCTCTCAGATCACCGTCCAACCCACAATCGACGGTTGAGATATATTTGTTAATTCTTAGCAGTAAAAATACATCTGCGAATCGGAACCATCGATTGTGGGATGGGCGGTCGGATTAGAGGGACTACAACCCTGTAATGCTTTGCCCAAATCCGTTTTTTTGCTCGTAGCGAGTTCGTGTTTAAGGAATCGGCAATTAATCAACGGCTCGAAAGAGAAGAGATAAGCAAAAAATGAAAATATTTGAGACCCCTAGATACAGTTTATTCAACAACTAAGAATGTCAAATATTCTTTCTAGTGGAAAGCTCTCATTCTTGGTCCATTGTCCAGTCCTCGATTCTTTCCTCCGCAAATTCATTATTTATAATTAAATAAAAAATCTGACCGTCCAAGTTTTGATATTTAAGGCAATTTCACATTTCAATGCATTAGGATTAGTCGAGGTTTACTCAAGTTGATCCGGATACCTGTTATTAAAAATAAAAGGAAAATGATAAATATTGCCTTAAAGTCCAATATTAAACTAATTTATGGGAAACCGCCAATTAGCTGTGAGTCGTGAGGCGGCTGATTTGCGGCTAGTAGTCGACTGAGGTCATGATTGCTTTATTACTATGAGGAATAAACTAGTATGACCTTGTAGTGGCTGAAAAACTTGAAACCTAATGAGTCAAGGTAGGCTCCACACGGCACGCGTGTATGACGAGACACATGGACTCCCTCACAATATCGGGATGAGTTTTTTGTTTGATTTTAGCAACCCAGACTGATTTTAGCAAATGGGTTTATAGTTGATTTTAGCAAATGAGTTCACCAGATGATTAAATCATGGTTGATTTTAGCAAATGAGTTCACCGGGTGGTTAAATCATGGTTGATTTTTAATCACCTGATGAACTCATTTGCTAAAATCAACATGGATTGCTAAAATCAAACGGAAAACTAGTTTCGGAGCATAGTTACGTGATCCTTATCACTCTAGCTCTATATATTTAGGTGGGTCCATTCACTTAGTCATAAGTTCCACAAGAATATATGACATTGGAATGTTTAAAAGCACCACGTCACTGTCCTCTGTAATCACTGAATAATGAGACCTCAGGGTCAAACTCCACTCCCACCGAACCGTACTCATCCATATATAGTTTTTTTTTTTTGCCAATTGTATATCTTCGTTACTCATAAATTATTGGCTCTTTACATTCCATGGGAAAAAACATTTCTCTACAGAAAGTAAGCTTGATTAGATATCCATCGATAGATTTGTGAATTATTTGCTCAAAATGAACCATTTATGTCTGAAATTGTAACTCTCGTCTATTTTGTACAAGTGTTTCACATTCTATCAGTATCCAATCAAGTTGAGATGTTCTTTGCAAAATGTACAAAACCAAAGATTTGGATCATTTGTGGAATGGATCCACAAAGGAGTAGTTTGGAGGATTATGGTGAATGAGAGTATGAAAAGGAGTAGTTAACGCTGTATTGATGATGAAAGAAAAAGAAAACAGAGTTAAAAGTGACATCAACCGTTTAATTGGTTTATGATTTTTAGTGTACTATATATGTAAATATCCATCGCCATGTCAATCCCAATTTTCGGAAAAATTTGTGAATTTTCACGATATTTACGTATATAGTCATTAACCAAATATTTGTATATATATATATATATATAGGTAAAACTTCTTGTCCAAACCTCCCGAAAATAAGAAAAAATGATTTTTTTGTGTGTTGCAAATTATTTTTGGAAAATCCGAGCCGTCCAATGTGTTCAGAAAATATTTGGATCATGGAGGTCTGGAAACGGGAGGTCCAGATTAGAAGCTTACCCTATATATATATATATATATATATATATATATAGAGGCCCGATCTAGTCCGGGAGTCCCGGATCCTGGACTCCACCTTCCCGATATTTTTTTGACGATCCGAACCGTCCAATGTGTTCAAAAGGTGTTTTCCAAGGCCCCCGCGGGAAATCTTAAAAAAAAAAACACCGGGAAGGGCTTGATCCAAGCGGTTTTCGCAAAACTGTAAATATGCAATTTTTGCGAAAAACTGCTTGGATCAAGCCCTTCCCGGTATTTTTTTTCGCAAAACTGCTTGGAAAACACCTTTTGAACACATTGGACAGCTCGGATCATCAAAAACATATCGGGAAAAGCATCAAAACGCTTCAATCCGGGAAATCCGGGATCCTTGATAGGATAATTCGTGTATATATATATACATTTTTTTGACGATCCGATCCGTCCAATGTGTTCAGACGGTGTTTTCAAGGGTCCTCGCGGGAAATCTTAAAAAAAAAAAATCGGGAAGGGCTTGATCCAAGCAGTTTTTCGCAAAATATATATATATATATATATATATATATATATATATATATACATTTTTTGCGAAAACTGGTTGGATCAAGCCCTTCCCGGTATATTGTTTTGAAGATTTCACGCGTGGACCCTTGAAAACACCTTCTGAACACATTGGACGGCTTGGATTTTCCAAAAATAATTTTCAACACAAAAAAAATCAATTTTTTCTTATTCTCGGGAGGTTTGGACTAGAAAATTTGCCTATATATATATATACTCTTTTGGGAGACTTTGGTAGTTATTAGGTTATGACACACGAGGTGTGAAAAGATTGTAAGAAGAATAGGGAACAACACCTCTACATAGAAACTCCGTTCCAAAATATAAGTTCTATCGCGGTTGTGTAAATTTTCAATTAATACACAAAATTAATTGATTGAAAAACTATAGGACTTCTTGTTCTAGTGCTATTGGCTATGGCGCGAGGCGCATTAGTAGTGGCGTTGTGATGCCAAGGGCTTGGGCGGGATGTTCCTTGGTTTTCTGGAAGACTTCATGCATCGCGCATTTGCTCGCAAGGGGAAAATGGAAGGCGAGGCAGCTGGGCCACAACCCGCACATCGTTCCCCAAGAGTATAGACGAGTTCGCGGGGGTCGCTCCAGGCTTGCGAGGCAATGTGGTCGCTTGCGTCTAGGCTTAGCCGCCTAGCAATGTGGGGAGGCAGCTGGGCCACGACCCGCACATCGTTCCCCGAGAGTATAGACGAGTTCGCGGGTTTTCTGCTTGGCAGGTTTTCGACCCTTCCCCGCTGATTCTGCCAAGCCCGTTCCCTTGGCTGTGGTTTCGCTGGATAGTAGACAGGGACAGTGGGAATCTCGTTAATCCATTCATGCGCGTCACTATTGGCTGAACAATTTTTTGGTTGTGTTTATTCAAAAAAAAAAAAAAAAATTGGCGTTTGTTAGTTTCGCATCAATTTTTTAGTAATTATAGGTTCATCTCGAAGTCACGATTTGGAAAAGTAAAAAATTATGAGAATTACCCAAATATTTTGGAAAATATCCAAGTCTGGGATATTTCTCAAAATATTTGGGTAAGAGTCATAATTGTACCCACTTCCGATTCCTCTTGTCGAGACGAACCTATAATTACCTATAATTACCAAAAGTTTGACACAAACCAACAATTGAAAAAAAATTAAATAAAAATAAATCCAAAAAAATTCTTAAACCAATGGCACTGGAACAACTCTGATTATTACAAGTAAATTTATGAGGGAAGCAATGGAAAATACTACACTTCCATGAACTAGGGCCCAAATCTATAGTCGCTATCCATTGATGCAAAAGGATAATAGGTCACACCCATGACCCATCCACTCCTTGGATTTTCATCTTGTCTCTTTGTGCCTGAGAATGTTCGCTTTTCCCAATTAATAAACCCCCCCACCTGGCCCCTAATTCGTTTGTGTTCATCACTCATGACCTCTTACCACAAAACAAGAGTTGGTTCAAAAAACTGATACACCCTCAGTTCATTTTTAAATTCTCCATATAGAAATACGTGCAATTTCAAACCCCTAAAAAATATATTTCTCTATATAACTTTTTAATTTGTTTTATACCAAATTAAAGTGCTCATTGAATACTTTAATTTTTTGTAAAAAAAACTAAAAACGATACACAAAAGTACATTTTTTAATGTCCGCAAAATACACGTTTTCTCAAATGGATCACTTAAAAAGGGACGGAGGGAGTATTAATTATTAGTGAGAGTTAAAGAAGATAATTATAGTATAACCCTCCCGTTCAGACAATCACCTGCACGTCTACTCATAGAGCCCCTCCTTGCCTCTAGCGCCACCTCCATTTCCATAATCTCAGTTTAGACACAATAATTGGAGATTAAGACAAAGTTTATTATTGTGATTAACAACTTTTTTCTCTGCTTAAAATTAATAACGAAACACACCACAGATTAAATGCGCGGAATTCACGTAACTCCAACGAAAACTTATTTGCGTCCGAATTAGTGCATTTTCTAAGTCTGTGTCTGTAATATTATCGTTGAAAATGTAGGTTGTACAATATAAATATAAGCGACCACAAGAATGTGATTTATTCAATAAGTCACAACCTACCGTGTGTAACAAATGAAACTGAAAAAAGACATAAAGTATGAAAAAAAGACAAAAAAAAAAACTAAATCAAATGAAGGAAAAATTCAGCAATAAATTGATCCAGCAGTCAATTATAGATGTATAGGTTTCCGTCTCTACTCAATTAAAATTTACACATCATGAGGAAAATTTCAGAACCGATTTTCACAAGTAATCCTGAAATTATTAGAACCATGCTACTTTTTTTTATAGGACACAAGAGAAATGTTAGTTGTTAGTAAGACTTGATATTTGGCCTTTATGCACGAGAATATATGTGTTAACTTGTGGATATATAATGTGTATCCTAGTATAATAATTTTATGCCGTTAAAAAAAGTATATTAATTTTATTAGTAATAAAGTAATAAACTACTAATAATGTTATACTCCAGTATATACGTGCGTGCATAAATAATATATACTTGGATGACGTAAACGTGAGGAAACCTTGAGGTGTAAAATTTGACAAAATTCAAGGCATGTGTTTTCCTTGGGACAGAGTGTAAAGTACACGGGATGACTTGGCAGTCAAGATGGAAAAGGACTTGGGGATTGGGACCACCCAACACATGGACTGATTATTGAGGGCTCTTCTTCATCACACGTTGGCGTCGGTTCTATCACAATATGTACGTTTGACTTCCGTTGGCCGTATCAATATGTAGTGAACACGAGTGTAAGAGTATCACGCAACGGTGCTCTAGAAACACTAATTGATTGCTTATGCACATGACTACAAAGTACTTGAAAGTAAAAGTAAAACACACACAAAAAAACAACAACAAATAATATGAGGTCTTGATTACAAGCTTCTAATTCAACTTTTTATCAAAAATAACGAATTTTGGGTCACCCTTCTTGCTGTTACAGACGAAAGATTGTGCTAATGCAATTGGTGAGAAGAGTTTTGGACTGTTAAAAACAAAAATGTGTGTGAGAGAGAGAGGGATTAGCAAAGCAGCAAGAGGAAACACGAGTGAGAGAGTGGGACTTTTTTGCCTAAAACAAAAAACTAGTGGACAAGAGGCTAATAGAAGCACAAAACGTTTTGTGGGACCACTTCGGAATTTCGCACGAATAATATCAACTGTTCATTAAGGTCTCGTTTTAAGTGAATTATTGATTTTTTGGCTTTTCACATTTTACAAGACCGATAATTCTCCTCTCATATACCATCAACTAAAAAAAGCCCCAAATGCCGAAAAGCCTGGCTAGTGGAACAAGCCTTAATTTTAAAATATTTTTTCAAGAAGCCCCGTGAAAAAAATTAGTTCAATTCAATTGGATAATTTTAAGTGATTAATCAAATCTTCTAATTTTTTATTCAGTACCACGGATAATTTTCATGCGACTCCCTGAAGTGAGCTAATAAAGCGGTCTGTACACGATATGTGCATCGTCATACGTGTGAGTAGCTTTACCCATGCGGGTCGGGGTTTATACGTTTTTTGGTCTATTAATGGGCCATGTGTTTGGCGAGTGGAACTGTGCAATTGTCAAAAAGAAAGGTTTTTCTCTCTGGTTAAAAACATGAACTTACATAGGCGCCGCCCACTTAAATAAAGGTAGGTGAGCACCACACGATCGCCATTGCACCTAAAACGTGTCCCTTTTATTTTTAGCTCAGTGACATATTATCGAACAGATTTCCGCCATTATATTAACTGAGTTTTTTTTTTTTTCTATATACTCCCTCTGTCCGATATTGTTTGTCATGTTCAAATTTCGATGCAATTTTGAATTGTTTATATCTTTCAGTTCATAACATTTTTAAAGAATTTGAAAACTTTGTGTAATAAAACTAATTGAGATCTATCAAATAAAATCTATATCGCACATAAAATTTGTTATAGATTGAAACATATGAACAGTTTAAAATTTGTTATAGATTAAATTTGTTTGTCATGTTTGGATTTCGATGCAATTTTGAATTGTTCATATCTTTCAACCTATAACATTTTTAAAGATTTTAAAAACTTTGTGTAATAGAATTAATTGAAATCTATCAAATAAGATCCATATTACACATAAAATTCGTTATAGATTGAAAGATGTGAACAATTTAAAAACTGGATCGAAATCCATAAGGACTAACGATTTGGGACCGAGGGATTCTCTAATCATACATTATCATTTCACTCCTATCAAAGGTTTACGAGTGTTTACGTTTCAATTAACAAAATTATTCCCACCTAATCATTTAAGAAACAGATCGAAGAAGACAATCATTCTTTGTTATTTCATTAATGAGAAGATCAACAACTGTACGTTTGGTTGTGGTATGGTAGACACTGACGGGTGGACATGGCATGCTTAAAGAAACAAGTTGTTTATATTTCTTTTCTCAACATAATATATAAAGAATGAATGATCATTATTAAAAGAGAAAATTGAAGGGATAAACTTCCCTTTTTCTGCCGTCCTACCCTCATTCTATTGTTTAGGATATAGTACTATCTAATGTTTTTAGGGTGCAACTTGTCCAAATTTATCCTTGTACCCTTCACCAACTCTCTCCCTCTCTTTCTCAGTGTAGAGACGCGTGGAAATTTGTTCACCCTCATCTAATGAAGGCGAACAAAATCATCACTCTGATTAGTGGAGAAGGTGTGGGGTCTGTGAGAGTGAACAAAACCCTCATTCTGATTGATGAAAAATATGTGGGGTCCGTGCCCTCTTTAAGTGAGGGTGAACAAATTTGCACTCGTGAAGAGACTGATGTTCAATGAACTCAAATTTTTGACCCCGGGGTTCTGCTGTTCCTTAGGAACTTGCCTTGCCAACCCATCCAGATTGTCCATCTCAACAATTAACGTCAGATCACAGATGCTTTCTTACCCGTAAGAAAATACTTTGGCCGGTAAGAAAACAACTACAAATCTGAACCATTGATTGCAGAGATAGACAGCTGAGATCGTGGTTGGCAGGGCCTGCTGTTCCTTAAGCAACCGCAAAGCCCTTGAGTTCCAAATTTTTATAGTAACTACATACTCGTCAAGTCACATAAGATGAATGGTTTACATTAATTTTTTAGACCCGAATCCGGAAAACAAAACATCTATTACCCAACTCACGACAGGATCCCCAATCCCTCCCTCTCTCAATCTCTCATACACAAGTGTATATGCTTGGCTACAACTAAAATATCTAATAGGAAATATCAATTAGTATGGTGTGGCCAATATTCCATGCTCTCTCTTTAGATTGACTTTCTTGGAGTTGAAATTGTGCAAACCCATTTTCCACGAAAAAGAGAGAAGGGTGTGTCATTTCCTTGTTTTCATTCCAAAAGAATGACAAGTCTCTTTTATCATTGGACGGGTGGAATTGTGAAAATTCACCTAATTTAGTCTTCTCTTAGTGGGGTTGACACGGATAATTGACCCGTGCATCACAGGGTCCACATTTTTCAATATTCTGAGAGGAGATGACTTGGAATGAGGATCAGTCCTTTGTCTCATGTTTTTGCACATTAATTATTCAAAGTCGGGCATCAAAAAGATGTAAACCTAATTCACGACTTAATCCAAGATTAAAAGAAAACAAAATTCCCTGCTTTTTCTCGAAAATACGAAGAACAATTTAACGTTTTAATTTTTGACGCCGCTTAAGGCTTTACCAAACTTACGTTCAAGGCTTAGTTTAGTACTTACTATATGTGGAACGAGAAACTACATGCATGTACTCAAAAAATGTCTTGATACGAATTCAAGGTTGTGCTGCCTGGAGTCTGGAGAGATCCAAGGAAATGTTAAAAGGCAAAGATGAAAGTCTGCACCCTTGATAGACCTATGATCGAGGACAAAAGAAACTGTCACCCTCAAGTTCTGAATCAACATATTATCGTAACAATCTTGTTCCTGAAAAACAATATTTTCAGAAAAGTCCGCCCCCAATATTTAATCATAATAATAATAATTTCCGGAAGTCCGCCTTCAATTAACCTCTGTGACACATTCATTAGTCATTACATCACGAAAGAAACAGGAATGAGACTGAAGCAGACTTATTTCACCTTTAGTCTTATTAATTTCATTAGATGACTTTGAAAAGCCAGAGAGTACTGAATGGGTTTATGTATAAGGTGGTTGTATTGCTTTAGGTTTCTATGAAGATATGATGGAGTTGAGAGATGGGTTAGACCTACTCTCTGTTTGTCATTATTGCTAAACAAAGAAGTCTTTGTACTCAATTGTGCATATATGCCCACACATGCCTTCTTTTGTCTTTTGTCCCTCACCTTAGTTCACTTTGTCCTATACTCTAAGACTTCAAAGTAATGGCAATTTGGAATTCCTACCCTGTAGGGTTGTTGAACTTGTTAATAGTAGCTTTAACAGATATATTTGGGTCAATAGCTATGAGATCACAAAACATGTCTTTGTTGCTTATGCAACTTGTGATTTTGAATAATATAGATATGGGTTTTTTTTCCATATTGACAGTATTGATGCAAGACCATTTACGCACAGTAGCCCAATTAATTTATAGGGGACCAATTCTAGTCTTCCGGTAGAAACCCAATTAAGCCAGGGTAAACTCTGCCGACTTGGCTCTACATAATTGATAGCACTTGGGAGGCTGCAAATCCGAGACCTAAAAAGAAGCAACCCTTTAACATGATTCAATGTATTAACCTTTCTTCAATTCTCCAATTTTGGATGGGATTTGACTTTTGAGGAAGGTTAAAGGTAGTTTAGGTTCACAACGGGGAGAGGAAAGAGAGTTCAGTAAAGAAGTTGGTAGGCTTTAAGTTCCTTACCAAATGGATAAAACACATAAAAGATGTTAACAATGGGAATCACAGATTATGATGCGTGTCTTGTAAATGGTCAGCTACATGATTTAGACAACCTAAGCTATTATCACAGGGTTCGTCCCAAAACCAAGTTTGAGGGGCGGTGCTCATCGGTCTTTGTGTGCATCTCAGATCATTGGTCCTTGTGTCTATCCATGAGAATTGAACACAAGACCTCCACCCAATCTTGTCACGATAGATGACCATTTGTTGTGCGATATAGCGGAAGACACAACAATTCTAGCAAGCACAATCAATCTAGAAAAAACAACAATAAAGATGAAGAATGTTAGGAAAGCAAGAAAACCAAGCATGCAAGAACACGAGATTTATGTGGTTCACTACACAGGTTGTGTAGCTAACCTACGGGCAAAGAGACGAATCAATCTACTATAATCAATAAGAATTACAATCTCCAATCTCCTACCAATGTATCACTCTCTTGGTTTCTCTTTCCAAAATAAGCTTAGAAAACCCTAAAACTGAACAAAACTTATAAATAAGCTGATGTGCGCGCCTCCCTGGTCCGGACCAAGCTTTGCTTGTCCGAACCAGGACCCCAAGTCCCAACCAAGGTACCCTCGTCCGGACTAAAAATGCTGGGAGCTGCAGTTTTCTGCCGCAAGTGCTGGTCCAGACCACCGACGTCCTGGTCCCATGGTCCAGACCAGAGATGCTGCGAACATCATTTTGTAGCCACGCTCGACATCATAGTAGTAAAAAAAAATGAGCATAAGTTCTTATTATCCTATTTTACTGTCAATCTCGCTTAACTCCAAAAAAACTAAACAGGGAGGTTAAACTGCTCTGGAGAATCCAATAGAAAACTCATACCGACAAAAAGAATGACACAATTGTGAGACTATGGGCCCATGAATATCAACAGATTTAAGCACCAGAAATTGACAACAAAAATAAGCTAATACATAAATAAACCGTACACGGTATGTCATGCCAAAGACCATACATACATGCGAAAAATCAGGACATTATCAAATATTTTTCCTTCTGATCGCACACAAAAGGACATAATTAATAAACTTTATCGACTAAAAAATTTAATCTTGCCCTCTTTGTTACTCCAGATGATGTGCTGGTTCGTTAAACAAACATATATAATTGACCCGCGACGCAAATAAAATAAACAGATACAGTCAAAAGGTCAAAATGATTTCTTGTACAATATTTGAATATTGAGAACTCTCATAAGAAAGTTAACATTGAAACTGACTTCATCTGTTTCCTAGTGTTTTTCTCTTCCGTATTTCATGCGGACCCTTTACAATAAACAAGTTGTGTTAAACTAAAGACTGATTATAATATAAGATTTGGTCAGATAGTTTTGATTAATTAACCAAGATACAATCGTAGTTGACGTATCAACATCTCAGGTTCGAACCATCTCAGGTATTATCAACTTATTTACAGCTAGTCCATACGGAACTTTGCTCCCACTTTGATTGGACTCCCCGCAAGTGGGCGGTGGAATTGGGTCTCGGGATTAGTCGAGGTGTGTGTAACTTGGCCCGGACAACTAAGTTATCAAAAATTAAAGAAAGGAGTTGGGCCTTTTTTGATTTTGATGGGCAGGGTTTGATAATTCTGGTGATGTAATAGGTACCTAACCATGTAAGTATGCAATACTAGACTTTAGAGCATGAATATGCAGATACACACTCCATCTGTTCCTTTTTAAGTGTGTTACTCCGTAAATCTAACTTATTAAATAAATACCTTTGTTACTCCTTTCATATCAATTTTTACTTCCACTTAACATCTCACACTTCAATCGAAAAATTATCCTCCACTTTTACTCATTAACTTTTCAAAAGGGCAAAATAATACTAATTCGACAAACTTTTCAAAACACGCTTATTAAGGACAGCCTAAAATAGAAAACCCAACTATTTAAAAGGGACGTGGGAGTACATAGTCTAAAAGCCTAACACTAAATTCTGTTTCGAAAGATTTGTCGAGATTTCGAACGATTTATTAATGGTGGAGAAGAAAACAAGGGTTTCAAGTGAAGGTGACTGCATTTGACTGGTGTTTTATCAGCAAACGGCTAAGGTATTAGATAGAATCAACAAATTCTGCCACCATTCAGAAACTCACGTTTTTTATATCATTAGAATATACAACTTGTTTCACATTGGAACAAGACATTTTACCAAATCTGCCAATTAGTACCCATTATTTTCTAGTACCCATTAATTAATTAAAAAAGAGCGTCTATAGTTCCCATTAATTGTACCCATTAATTAAAATACTGAAACATGTAGACTTGAGTATCTAAGTTTCTTAGCATAGTTCCAGAAGTTCATTATTTTCTTCTTACTTGTCTGCGTTTCCGGGAAAATTTGGACAAGTAAAAGGTGAACTTTCTGAAAAAAAGAGCGTACCCAATTAGTACCCAGTAATAAGAATTTGAAAGCGTAGATTGGATACGGACCTAGCCTGGGTTTATATTCAAAAAGTTGTTGTGCATAACCTTTGGCATTAACTTTCCTCTTTCCTAAAAAGTTGTTGTGCATAACCTATGCAGTTTTGTTTCAAGTAAATCATGGTAAGGTACAACAATACAACACCATCTACAAAATCAACTAAAACTGTTGTATCGCAACAATTTATGGCTTAAACTCTTCTCTTATCTCGTCCGCAACTGATTCTAGCACTAGCTCCTACCGGACCCATCCATGTAATGTTTCCTACGTTAATCTTGAGCTGCGAAATTCATGACATGTCTCGGGTACATGTTCTGGGAGTAGGTCTTGCTTCATATATATTTGTTAATTCATTTCTGGTTTACACAACTTCAGGCAGATAAAGCAGCTATCAAATAAGCTATGCCTATTTCTTTTGTCTTACTTATTGAGTTATTGGACTAGGCCCAACTTGTGAGGAAATATACCCAATTGAATTCAGGCTTACCCTTATCTTTCAGTTTTCGGACTAGGCCCAACTAAGTGTCTTTATTCTTGTCCAACATCACGTGGATTTATTCAAGCATGTTTGTTAAATAGCACTTTATGTTCACTGCAAGCCTATTGTGTCTAAGTGAAACAAAGGCCCAGCATGCTGCATAACATCTTGTAAGAGTGGGAACAACATGAAGAGCAAATGAATAGAGGAACTGGAACTTACTCTTATGAAAAATCACGAAATCGAGAAAACAGAAAATGGAGCAATCACACAGAACACAAAGATATACGGCTATAAAGCCTACAATCCAAGAGCAAAGATTGACCAAGGATAACTATGAAAAGAGGAGAATATAACAGACCAGGAATATCCGTAACTCTTAAACGACAAATTAACCAAGATATATCTGAAAAGATTGCATTGACATATTACATGATCACATATCACGGACACGGATACAATATACGTGACAATTCTCAAAAAATGGGACACAGACACGGCAGGGGACACATAATTATTTTTCCAAATATTTTTCAATAATGCTAACTTACATTGTAACCACTAAATATTTAAGCAAGTACTTCTATTGAATCCATTATCCACCGATGGTGTATACCTATACAAATACATATTTTATATTGCAATTTTGCCGCAATACTTTTGAGATTTTAAATATTTCATCTTGGAAAAGCTTTTAAGACTTGTACAAATCTTCCTGATATGCCCCCATGTGCGTCCACGGCTTGTCCCCAGTGTGTCACCAGCCTGTCTCACCATTAAAAAAATCAATAAATATAATCAACACCGCATGCCTGTGGCGTGTCCCATCTTTGTGTGTCCCCGGCGTGTCATGTATGCCCAAAGTGTCAGGCACAAACACGACACTCTTTAAGAGTGTCGATACTTCATAGTATATGTTAATGCCCAAAGTGTCAGGCACAAACACGACACTCTTTAAGAGTGTCGATACTTCATAGTATATGTTAATGCGGATGTTATTTCAACGTAATTTGCCTTTACAATTTTAGTTTGACAATAAGAGAGTTTGAAGGTACCTTGAAATCAGAACCTGGTTTTGACCCCAGTAGCTTCAGCGACAAGACTTGCTGCATCATAAAATCAAGTAACTATGGGCGGCCGGATTCAAATTGTGACTGTTGGTTGTAGGGCACATGCACCAGATAGCCATGCATCAGGAAAAACAGTATCATTTACTGCACAACGCCACAACGGGATTTCGACTGTCAAATATTATAAACCAGCCATGTACAAAAGTTAAGGTCGAAAATCATGATTCTACAAGAAAAAAATAGTGAAAAGCATCCAAAAAACATTTGCGAAAGGAAATAATAAATACAATTGAATTACATGAAACCAAGAACCAGAAAAAATATTTTTAAGGATACTCAACAGATTAAAAATCAGTATTGCGTATCAGTCATAAGGCATAAGAATAAAATCTACCATCAACGTGGCACACAGTATCAACAGTCGTTTCCATGCTTTGAACTACTTAAGGCACGATATAGAAGGGCATAGAACGTTGTTCTGATTTAAGGGTCTCTTATATTAAATCCCCATCTCATGAACCAGTATTTGAAAATCGATTAGCGAACAAAGGGACTCAAATTCTATGGCATAATATTACCGAAAACCTTTTATGACCAGATATCAAGACATGAAGCAGTCTGAGACTCTGAATCTAGAAGGTTATGAGGGCTCCAGTGGCCATATGAGTGGATACGAAATAAGTGACATCAATATAGGCACCTCAAACAATCTTGACATTTGTATTTTACTGACATATAAGTAGAGTGCAACACCACAGTCACCGACTCATCACAATTCATTTGCGCTTTTAATAGTTAAACTTCCAGAGATTTGGAGAACAATCGATTTCGGAATTTGGGAACATATTTAGTCTTTGAGATCTTATCTTGTTGGCATTTGCGCCGTTGCGCGTAACAAAGCAACATTGAAGCCTTGTTATTTAATTGGTCCTCTGAGGGTCCAAACACTTCATCAAACTGCAAATATGGTTCATTCCTCCTCAACAAAATTAGAGCAGTACGGAAAACAAAGTTCGACGCCCTGCTATTGCTGAAACATAGGAAATTTAACTACTTCGTAACAGTCGAAAGCTCATATTTCTGTCAGATCCCAAAAATATCGACCAAAGTGGTTAGAAATTCAATTTGAATTTCGCATTTTATCTTAAATTTGTAGTAACCAATTTTCAGTTCATAACCAAAGAACGAGAGGAGTACAGTTCATGACCTAGGTAGAGCTCTCTAGCACTAGCAACAAACAGAAGCCAACAAAAACAAAAACAAAAACTACCAACCAGAATATCTTAAATGGCACAGAATCTCAAGGAAGACAATCTTTCCCTAAAAAAAGAAGTGAAAAATGAAATAACTAGTTCCAATACATTCTTTCTATGGATGACAAGGAGAAGTAGAATTTTTGAGAGATTAACACAAATTATTTCCTCATTTTTCCAAACCAAGCCAAAGCAAAAAATAGCTTCTCTCCTTTCATTAGTCTAGTTCCTTTCTTTTCCTTAATGCTCTCCAACCATTACCAAATCCCAAAAATAAACACAGCAGAGAGGTATATATTGCTAATAAGACATCAGTTTTCGTGTTTGCAAAAGAAGGATACCAAATTACCAATGCAAACATTCACTAATTTCTTCGGTAACTCCAGAAGGGGCCAAGAGACTGCCCAAGTCACTTCCATGGTTGTCCTTTTCATCCTTTGCACCAAAACAAGTTTTTAATATTAGCACTACTTTCCTGCCTAGCTTATCCACAGAATATGGATAGAACTGTTAGGTCTCCTATTGTCCTAAAAACTTTATGCAGTAAGGGAATGAGCCCAACCTTAAAAATAAAAAAAATAAAAAAAACACAAAAGGGAATGAGCATAGCAAAGTATATCAAGTTATAAATAATCTCACACTTGTGATTCCTCTTGCACGTATTGCAACCTCTCTTGCATGTAGACATACAAATATCCACTCATAGAGGTGACAAAAAGCAAAGAGGGTAAGCATAATGCAAACTGGGGCAACTAGAGATATTTAAACCCAAAACACCGTGATAAGCTATGTTGCACGAACACAGGTGCGTGAATCGGATACGGCTAACTGTCAGACACCTCAACCATGAAAAAATAGAATTTGTTGATATTATCAAAATTCGGATAAGGGTACAGGGATATGCCAAGTAATTTTTAATATATCTAAATATTATGATTTTTTAACATCAATATATTTTTAAAGAAAATGTGGCTCAATCCCAACTCCCAAATTTGTAATAAGATGAAGATGAACTCTAGACAATATAAGTAGGCCCATTTTTGTAGCCTAATTAAACAAAGACGCCCAAATACAAACCCATAAGTTCCATTTAGTAAAGAGGCCCAGCTACATTAGATGCATCCATTCTTGTTCTTTGGTTGCAGGTTTGCAGCTGCTGCGATCCCCTTTGTCTCCTCTTTGTCTGACACGATCTGTTGCTCTGATGATTTTCTTCCTGCTGCGATCTGTGGTCTCCGTCATCTCTTTCTTCTGCTGTGATCTGCTCTTCTTCTTCTACTTTTCTTCTTCTCCTCCCTCCTCCTGCCCTGTGATCTAGAACACGACATGTTCGATTTTTTCTTACGCACCGGGTACACATCCCACATCTGTATCATGTCGTGTCAACACAGGTACTTCGCCCAAAAATGCAGATCCATGTATCATAGGTGATAAGTTGCCTATTGTCCCCAAACCTTAAATCTATAGTAATACAGAGAGGGGGGACTCTAATTTGGTCTCACCCCATAATCGAGGCGGAATGGACTTTTCAGACTACCCAAAAAAACTCCATAATTGTTTTTGAATTTACACTCCTATTATTCATGTTTTTGATAGAAGTACCGTGGACAAAAGAGAAAAACTACTAGAAACCATGGCAGTTAAACCCACTATCAATGGCATTCAGTTCAATTGCACTTCCTATTCTTACAGATTTATTCCCCACAATACCTCTGCTACACTTACCCATCCCAGTCCAAATACTCCAAATCCACTTAATTGGATTCATGTGCATAGAGAGAGGATTTTGTAATCCAAATTCATGGAGTGTCACGGCAAGGAATCAAAAAAATGTAAAAGTTGGCAAACGGGTAGGTATGTGTAAATTGTGAATCTATTGGTATTAGAGATTCAATAGTTCATTTCTTGAGTTTAAGTGATAGATGATTTATGCTCCTTTCGTCCCCGATTCCAAATTGCCTTGATAGTTTCTATTCAATTACGATTCTTACATCTATGTACAACGTGATGTAATTTTGGAAATATTGTATTTGAATGCCTTCAAAGAAGTTGGGATATAATCATAACTGAAATGTTTTTTCCTCTATCACTTGGACACGCATTGCATCTGCTCCAGATACTAGTTATTAGGAAATGGGCCCTGTGGAGCCCTCTTTCTCTGGTAGTTCTTCCTGACGGTGATCCGCGACGGAGATGAAGCCCTCACTCTCGAGTTATGCCTAGGCCTGCACACTTAACACCCCGTTAGCACCGGACTGGACCGCAGAGTCCAGAACGGCACTCCGACGGTCAAGTTAGTAAACGGAGAAGATGAAGTGTAGATCTAGGGTTCTGAGAGGAGAGTTGTGCGTACCTTTGCTAGGTGGTGAAGTTTTCCTTTTATAGGTGAGCCTTGGCTTGATCTCCAAGCACAGCTGTGCTCGTCACGTGACTTAACTGTTCGGCTAACGTCACGATGACGAGCCTGAAGGAATATGCTTCAAGCACATGCCTCCAGTAAGATTGCTACACGTGTCGTAACCGTTCGGATGACGTCACTTGTCATGATCACGGTTTGTTATACGTACTTGCAGCATTAACTGCTCTGCTGACTCAGCATCTAGCCTTTCGGCACATTTCAACGTCACGAAGTCGGCTTAGGTCACCCCTCGGGTACGCCCCAAGGTCTTTTGATTTTAACCCTGAAAGGTCACTAATGAACGAAGTATAGGATGAGTCTCGGAATTTATCCGAGACAGTAGACCGAACCCCCAATCTGTTTCTTTCCTCATGTCGAATCATCCATATGAAGAGTCCCTCAGAGATAGTCTCTCGGTGACTATCAAAGAGGTATCTCTTTATGTGATCCAAGTGCTCGGTGTATCCGGACCCCTACAATAGCCATAATGTACCTCAAGACATTCAACAAGAACATCCTTGGTTACAAGTTGAATTAATGTAGAAAATCAGCACAGTACTCCGTACTTTTGACGCAACTCATAACACCTATCATTAAGTTCTTGATGTACCAAAGACACCTATCTAAACCCACATCAAAGAAGGTCAAGATTCTTGCACAAATAATAACATTTTTCTCCATTTAAGACACCCAGTTCTGTTTCAAGTTCATACATCACACACTTGAATGATCCAAAGAATATCTGCACATAGAGAGTATAGAAGTAATAAAGGCAAAACTACAATGGAGATTAAACCTTGAGAAGGGCATCCCCAAGCCTTAGTCAACTGTACTCCGGCCAATCAAAGGGAAAGGTATCCACTCGATTAGTCTGCGACCCCCTTCGTTGCCGTCATCTTCGGTCTGACGACTATTACTTGGGCTAACCAATTGAACTGTCCGAATCATGCTTGAATTCCGAACAATATTTTCGGGCGTTTGTTTGATCAAATTGGTTTCGAGTAGAAAGAGGTTTCGAGTAGAAAGAGGTAATGGGAAATTACGCAGACACTCCAACGTTCTTCAGAAATCACGTTTTCACCCCTTTGGAGCAAGGGAACGAGAAAAGAAAATAATGGGTTGTGTAGTTTCTTACTTTGTTCTCTTACCGATAAAATCAACACTTGATTTTATTGTTTGGGAAAGAAATTTAATAAAATCTAAGATATTTGTACCTCTTTCACGGACAAAAATCTTAGATTTTATCAAATCTTGATTTTATCGGTAAGAGAACAAGGCCCAAATCATACATTTGGACTAAATAGTTGGGCCTTCCTATTTTCCACCCAATAGGTCGAGGATATTATGCATATAATGCTCAATTAGTTCAAATATTAATATACATTTTAAGGATATCAACATATTTTTGCCAATATTTAATACACTTTTCTCGAATATTTATGTACTTTCTACTTATTACTTTCCACATATTGCATGGAGGTTATCATTTTCCTTAATAATTTGATAAGAAAAAATAACCATTTTTTTATTAGCCCCTTTCTCTTTGTCACTTTTATGTCGCTAAAATGGTGACAGTGAGATTGGGTAAGAAAGAGTTTTTCTTTCTTATCGCATTGTTTCTCACAATTTAAACTGTTACTCCTATATTTTTAAGAGTTTTTTCTTTTATCCCTTAATTATTTTTTTTACTTCGTTTCTAAATTATTCAAAATCATCAATCAGTCCCTCAATGATTTGAATACAAGCAATTGAGACCAATCGTTAACAGGTCTTCACTTTTAGGACGGAAAACCATTTTGCACACAGGTGTGTGCGCACCAATTGCTATATGGGGCCCACTTCAAGGTCTCACACAAGCAATCCAATCCTTTCATTAATTATGAAATACTCCCTCCGTCCCCGTCCTTTTTAAATATCCATTATATGAATACATGCAATTTTAAACCCCTAAAAAATATATTTCTATATATAATTTTAGTACCAAATTAAAGTGCTAATTAAGTACTTTAATTTGGTGCAAAAAAAAATTAAAAACAAACTACATTTTTTTAACGTCCACAAAAATACACGTTTCCCAAATGGACATTTAAAAAAAGGACGGAGGGAGTATGATTTTGAGTGACCACGTAAAAAATTAGCTAAGTTGCCTAACTCTAAGTGCTTGATCTTACATTTTAGTTTTTTTATTAAGTTTTCAGAGTTTTCAAAAATTGGAAGATTGGATAAAGTACTTAGAGTCATTCGATTGAGCTAATTTTTTTACGAGAGCCACTCAAAAACATATTTTAAAATTAATGAACGGCTCAGATTGTTTGTGTGGGATCCCGAAGTGGGCCTCATGTAGCAATTTGTGCTCACAGATATATATGCCATAGCAAGGCTATCACTTCTTTCGTCCAAAAAGTGAAGCCCCGTTAATCATTGGACTCGACCAGATAGTTGATGGACTAAATTGATGGTTTCAATAACTTAGGGACGAAGAAGAGAAAAAATGTGAATTATTTAGGAGATTAGAGCACCCAAAAAAAAAAAAACTCTATTTCCAATTGTGTAGCAAACAACATTTTTAGTCGCTTCATTTTACAAGTCACTATGGTCAATTCGCATGTCCTAGAGTGAGAGCTAAAAAGTGTGAGCGATTCTCTCTTGCTTTGGAACTTTAATTTTGGGAATGGAAGACTTTTATCAATGAACCGGAATACGTCTAACGGGTTTACTTGGTTCTTTGTGTGTAGAAATCAGTGTTTGAGAGTTTTGACCGGAAATACCCTCCGACAGTTAAGTCAGACTTTTTTCAAGAGTCGTTTGTTACAATGAAAGTGACGAAGTATAAAAGTGTGCTTACCCCCGTGTTTATAAGTTTTCATCCATATTAATAGGTGTTCTCGTGTTTTTTCTCAGACAAGTTTCCATCTTTCAGCTAATGGCTCTCCTCATACTATGTCGCGGCAATAGGACATCTTGCCGATAAGGGACTCCCATTCACATGCACGGCCGGGCATCACTTTCTTTTCCTCCTGGGTGGTTTTGATGAGATTTGATATACGATTATCCTACTTTATATTGTGTTGTCACATCCTTCAGTCGGTCTGGATTAGGTCTTGTCGCGCATTTATTATGTTTCTCGGTCTTTGTGCATGTCGACATACCTCCTTTCATCTTTTCTATGATTATCTTCGGGCTTCTCTGATGAAATCTTGATTTCTACCTGCTCCTTTCATCTCCATTAGATTTGAGGTGGGATTCACAGATCACCCCTAGGTTTTTGTGTTGGGGATGGACTGACTCAAGTCTCGTTTGTTGATGATTTTTCTCAGATTCCTTCGATATTTAGAGGAACTTCAATTGGCAGGATTTTAGGTGTGGACAAGCGGCTCTCTAATTGCCTATCCATTTGAAAGCACCAAGTTTGGTCACGAAGTGAGTTGAATGGACAAAGTCTAGTCATGGTAAGAGCTTCCTCTTGTGACTAAACTCTGGAAAACTATCAACGTTTATAGCCTACCATTCAACTGGAGGTAAGTTACCTATGGTTGGGTTTGACATCACTCTTCCCGAGTCTCCGGGCTCTAATATCTGTGTGACCCAGTGAGAGGTTGATTCTGCCGAGCAGAAGGTGTTTGTCTGCGGGCCCTCCCGTTGAGCTTTGAGCTTTTAATTAAATTGTAGAAAACTTTAATTTTGCTCAGAGGTTTGTGTCTTTACTCAGGGATTCAAGGCCGAGTCCAATATGTAACCTTCATGTAATCATTTTTCATGATTAACTTCATGAATGAATGTACGTGAATTTCTTATTCTTGATGATTTTGACTTTCCAAAGGCTAGTTGAACCTATCTGTGCTTCTTTGACCGTGAAATCTCAATATGTATTATGTTTACTCCCACACTCCTAGCTTTAGATACATTATGCAAAGTGAATAGGTGGTAGTTATATACTCATTTCGTCCCTAAATAAAAGTAGAGTATTCCATTTTGGGTTGTCCCTTAATAAGTATGTGTTTTGAAAAGTTAATGGGAAAAAGTTTATATAATTATTAATTTGCCTTTTTGAAAAGTTAATGGGAAAAAGTTTATATAATTATTAATTTGCCTTTTTGAAAGGTTAATGGGTAGAGAGTTAGTGGGTAAAAGTGTAGGATAATTTTGAAAAGTGAAGGTAAAAGTTGATGTGAAATGTGTAATGATAATGTTTCTCTAATAAGTTAGATTTTTACGAAACAACACATTCAAAAAGAGACGAAGGGAGTAACTCAGATTCTTCGCTAAAACTGCAGATCGATGGAAATTTTGACCGACCAACTTAAGGCAAACTCGCTAACTAAAAATTTGGAGTGCAGATTGCGGCTATATTTATAAAATTAGTTTACCTAGATGTGAAATTGGCAGAAGGGCTTATAGTTGTGGAGATGCACTTGAATAAATATTCAAAGAATTGTTCTAAGGTCCGTTATAGCTCTTTGTAACATGTTTAGTCCACTCATATTTCCATAACACCTCTAATGCACTTTTTTGCATTTTCTAAGGTATAAGGTCCACTCTCCATTTTAATATACAAATACACCCTCACATTAAATTTAATACGTAATATACTCTCGCCGGAAAAGCCGATGGCACCGGAAAGTCACCGAAAAATTCGTTGGCGCCGGAGAAGTCATCGAAAAATTGGACTTCGCTGGAAAAGTCACCGGCGCAGATAACCACATCTTATGAGTCCAGATAACCACATCTGATCCCAAGTAAGCTTTAAAAAAAAGATATAGTACATATAATGACATCTTGTGAGTCCAGATAACCACTTCTTATGATTCCAAATATGGGGTCAGTTGCTATAGGAATCAGCGCCGGAAAAGTCGATGGCGCAAATGACCTCATCTTGTAAATCCAGACAACCACCTCTTATGATTCCAAATATGGGCCAGTTGTTATAGGGATCAGCGCCGGAAAAGTCATCGGTGCAGATAACCACATCTTGTGAGTCCGTATAACCACCTCATATGATTCCAGATAACCATCTGATCCTAAGTAGGTTTTAAAAAAAAAGATATAGTACAGATAACCACCTCTTGTGATTCCAGATATGGGGCTAATTGCTATAGGGATTAACGCCGAAAAAGTCACAGGCGCAAATAACCACATCCTGTGAGTCCAAATAACCACCTCTTGTGATTCCAGATATGGAGTCAGTTGCTATAGGGATCAGCGCCGGAAAAGTCGTCGGCACAGGTAACCACATCTTGTGAGTCCAGATAATCATCTCTTGTGAGTCCAGATATGGTTATTTACGCTGGCAGCTTTTCTGGCGAAGTCCAATTTTCAAGTGACTTTTCTGGTGCCTGTGAAATTTTGCAACTTTTTCGGTGACTTTCCCGGCGCTGGCGGCTCTTCGGCGAGTTGGTGAATGACGTTTAGCATTTTTTCGATTCTTTATAACGGGGGTAAAATTGTAAGTTTGCCTCACTAGTGGACTAGATGTGTTAGGAAAGTGTTAGTTGGATTGAAAGTGTTAGGAAATAGCTATAGTGGACATGTAGCAACTGGCCCATAAGGATTTTAGGGTCCAAGCTAGTTTGATAACATCGAAAGGTTTTGAAACCTAAATTAGTGATACCGCCATTACAGTGGTTCTACCTTTACTGAATTGAGTTACTCATAATGAAGGTGAACCATGAAGGAGAGGATCTCACCTCACCACCTCCCGGTGGTGTTGGATCAACCTTCCCACACCACCTTGAGCGTGGGGAGAATCGTGATGCTTCTTGGTTCAGGTAGGTCACAAGCATGGGCGGCAAAGCGTATTCTTCGAGATAAGGTGGCCCTTCTCTTGATTGAGGTAATACCCGATTTGCCGCAAAGACGTTCTTCAAGACGTCCGTCTATTTATGTTCCGACGCTTATTCTTCAGCTGTAGAGAACCCGTGACCAGGTTGACTGACTCAAAGTTGTTCTACCACTCACACTTGATACCAAACGCCTAGAGCCTGCACCGGTTGATGTGCCGGTAGTTTGATAAATTTTTGTTCCAAGAAAAATTGTAATTAAACAAAATCTACATTTCGTGGGTGTACTGAGTCCCATTTAGTGTGCATTGGCTCCAAGACCTCATTAAGAATAATTATTCTATAGTTTTGGGACATTGCCACATAATGTCCCAACACCTTTATCCACTACACTGTGGGCACCACGTGGCGGTATTCTAAGACTATAGAATTATGGATGGAGCCAGAAATTTCAATTGAGGGGGCGACAATGTATGCGAGACAAAAAATCCAAATAAACATGCATAATAATGTAAATGTATTCAAACTAGAAAAAAGTACAAAAAAACAACATTAGTCTCTTCGGCAACGACAATTACCTCGCAGCTCTACGCTCTTGTAGTTTTTGAGCCCTGATAAGAAAACAAAGATCATACTGCTTCGACACTTTGAAGTTTGCTAATTGAGTAATCACAATGTTAATTCTTAGACTCTATTTTTTGTTATATTTCTTTTTTTTTTTGAAAAGCAATTTTTTTTCTTAATGTTTGAAACTATTACAAAGACTAACAGGAGCAGGGAGAACGCAAACCCTCAATTTGCAATAAGCCAATCAAGAAAAACACCCATTGGAACAAAGCCCGAAACACCTAACGGGCCAGAACCCAAAACATGGGTCAAGCCCAACTAAAAACCTAAAAGCCTAAAGAAGAAAAAGAAAAATAAGAAAAACCCCCTAATTAATAAACACATCTGCCTCAGCAAACACCAACTACCGTCCGCAGCCACCAAACACCACCATGTTTGATACCCACAGGACTCGAAAACGCCGTTAAGTAAGGACCGGTTGCACCCAAGAGCCGTAACCGTAGGAAGGCCCAACCACCACCAATTGCAAGAAGCTCTGCCATGCTGTTAAGCAACAAGCAGATCCACCGCCGCACAAAACCACTCGAACTCTACTAACCACCAACATATCCCCACACCCGTACCAACCGCCACCGCACCTCCCACGACAGAGGACGGAAAAAAAGATCAGAATGGTGGGACTAAAGAAGAAAACAAGGCCAAAACAGCCAAAACATGGGCGAAAAGGGCAGGGATAGAGGAGAAGATGCACCAATGAGCTAAGCCGTGAGAAAGGAGAGAGAATAAAAGAGATCAGAAGGGGAGAGAGAGAGAGAGAGAGAGAGAGAGAGGAAAAAAGATGAATCGACTGAAAATGGGAGAGAAAGAGAAAGAGAAAGAAAGGAGGGAAAGGAAAGAAGGAGAATGAGAATAAAGAAAAACGGAACCCTAGCCGCTGTTGCAAGAATGAGGGGGGTAGAGAGAGGCGAGATTGAAGTGGCTAAAGAAAAAGGCATTGGAATTTTTTTTTTATCCCTTAGCTTTTAAAAATTAATGTTGTATCCCTATGTATTTCAAAGAATTAGTTAAATCGCAAACATGTTATGACCTGTTTTAATACATCGTGATTCATAGCTCAAGACATAACACCAAAGTTTTACTACTCAGAAATACTAGAGTGGGGCTAGCCTATACCCTTTCCAGGTAATTTTATTTTTCACTATAATAATAGAGTTTTTTTTCTCCTGATTTAGGGGGCGACTGCCCCTACTAGCCCTTCCCTAGCTCCATTCCTACATAAAATAATTGGTCGCTCATTAAATCTTGGACAAATTTTAAAAATGATCCCTTTAGTTTCAACTAAGTCTCAATTTCGTCCCTCTAGTTTCAATTACAACTTTTTATATTGGTTAACATACCAATTAGGTCCAATAGATAACGTTTGCTTCCCAAATGAACGGAAAATGCCTAATGAAGGGCAATTTTGACTTTGAGGCCTTTTTCTTTGAAATTCACTAATGGGCATATTTTTCCTAAATTTTTGATATTTTTGTTTCTCTTCTAAATTTCTTTTAGATTCTCATTATATCTTTTGAATTAATTATCCATCTCGACAAGAAGTGTCTTAAAAATAAAAAAAATTATGATTAAAAGAGAGAGGAAAAATGGTGAATTCTAGAGGCAAAAGACCTAAAATGTTGAAGTTTCCTTTCATTAGACACTTTTCCGTCCATTTGGGGAGCAAACGTTTTCAGTTGGACCTAGCAAGTACGTTAACCAAATTTCGGGGTTCAAAGGCGTTGCAAATGAAACTAGGGGACGAAACCGACATTCAATTGAAACTAGAGGGACCATTTCTAAAATTTACCGTTAAATCCCTGTTTTCTCATTTCTCTCTCACTTGTCACTCCGTATCTCTCTCTCTCTCTCTCTCTTATCTGTCAGAGCTCCCGTTCAAAAAATGGCGACTCTCAACCTCTCTCTCTTCCCCAAAACCCTAAAAACCCCAACGTCCACTCCAATCTTCTTATCACCCTCTCACCTCCCTCGCACTACCACCAGCGTATCGCATTCGTGGACTCGCCTGGACTTGAACTTCACTCGCCATCGCAGTCTAGTTCTCCGAGCCACCGTCGATGGAAATCCAGCGGCGAAGCAGAGGAGCAGCAACGAGCCGAAAGAGACGATAATGCTACCGGGGTGTGACTTCAATCACTGGCTCATAGTCATGGAGTTCCCAAAGGACCCTGCTCCCACTAGGGAACAGATGATTCAGACTTACCTCGATACTCTCGCCACTGTTCTCGGAAGGTTAATCCTCCCTCTCATATATAGGGACTTGCTAACTACTCCCTCCGTACCTTTTTAAGTGATCCACTTGGGAAACGTGTATTTTTTGGACGTTTGAAAATGTATTTTCGTATATGTTTTTAAATTTTTTTTGCACCAAATAAAAAAGTTATAGAGAAAAATATGTTTTTTAGGGGTTTGAAATTGCACGTATTCCCATATAAGTCATTTAAAAAGAGACGGAGGGAGTACTTACCACTAGGACTAGGTCGTAGAGATGGTATGCATACAAGGTTTTAAAATTCGCTAGGCACTCCCAGGGCGGCCGGACACCTTTTAGCTTCCAGGCCTAGTCAGACAATTAGTCGGGATAGTCGGTCTCTTTGGGCTAGTCGGGATAGTTGGCGATAGCGCTTAGGCGGCGAGTACTCGGCTTTCCGGACCTTCTTTTAGAACACTGTATGCATATAATGTCAAACAAGTTAGAGTTTCCATACATATGTCACGGATATCAATACACTTTCATGGATGTTAAAAGAATTTTCTCGGGTTTCGATATATGTTTTAGACATAGTCCACCACCTACAGCCTCACACACACGATTTGTGTGCAAATCGTGTTATGCGTTAGATAGAAAGAGAAAAATCTTGAATGGACATTAATATGTAGGAAAAGGCTACAATACACGCCCTTATTTGGGTGTGTATCACACAACCCTATAAAAGATACGATTTTTTATTTATTTTTTATATAAGTTATGAGACATACCAAAATGTTACGAATCATAGAAAATGTTGGAATCATATTGTTGAAAAGTTACGAAAAACTAAAAAATGTTATGATTCTGGACCATACAATAGGTGCATATGGTATACACCTTTAATAAGTGTGTATTGTAGCCATTTCCTAATCTGTAAGGAAATTTGGGATGTGAAATTAGAAAAAGAGAAATTTGGGGTGGCAGTTTTTTTCGTTCTTGGCATTTTCTTGGCTCTTGTTTAGTTTTGATAGCATTTTTTAGATTCTTTAATTTTGTTTTTGTGTAGTGTCCTTAATATTCTCTTTGATTATCGATATAATTCCCAGCCCTCTACTCAGTTTTATCGTGATTGGATGCTTCCCTTGATAGTTACGTACAATTTCTACTAATTGGATTTTGTGGTTGTGATCTAGCTCGCTTTTGGTGCCTTGGAGCCTTTTTTTGTAAATTTGCTTACAGAGCAAAAGGAAATGATGTTCGGCTAGGAATCTTATGTATGAAGTTGGTTGGTTGGAAGAAGAAACCATGACCCTGATCACTCACTTTGCTTATGTGTTTTGTGGTTTGAGAATTATAAACTTCATGGGAGAAACATTATGAAAATCAGAACATGTGTACTTTTTCGGGTGTAAATGAGAGATTCGTTACAAGAGACTAAAAGACTAGTATAACCAAACTAAGATTGTTGACTACTACTTTGGAGATATTGATGCCTTTGAAAAGTCTAATATTCATTTCTTGCTATGGTTTGTAGATCATTGCAGTCCAAGCTAATTTCCTTACTGATTTAATAAAAGACTTTTCCAAAAGCTTTCCAATTTGCCAGCTAACTTTCTGCTCCATGGTTGCTGGGACTTGGAAACACAGCATAGGTGTCAGACCTTCTTCCAATGACAATAATAAAACAGGTGATTGAGAGAGTCAATTCCATGCTGACAGGGAGAACGAGCAGCTGAGTATAGCACTCCCCAATCTCTGAGCTTGTCTTTAGTTCTCATTTTACCACTTATGGTCGTCCAAAGAATTAAAATGCATTTAGGATATCAGATTAGTTTGTGCCATTTCACTGTAGGGCAGTGGAGTCTTATAGTATCCAACGTGGCAGCATTGAAGGTTGTAGAAGTAGATACATATGACTGAGGGAGTTTGGGAAAGGCTATGTCCATTGCCTATTATAGATGATTTAAAAGCCTTTTGCATTGAGGGAAGTTCCTCCGGAAGCAGTAGTATTTGTTCTGAATATATCGGTTAGAGGACCTTGGGGCAGCCAGTTGTCACAACGGAGGTTAGTGTCCTCTCCATTTGCAATTAACATGCTTATTGTAAGCCTTTACAGCATTCATCAGAGGAAGGACCTTCCTTCCACTCCATGAACAATCAGTAGGGATTGGAGAGCGCTTAAAACATTCGTCTTTAATGAGGTATTTGTAGTACCACTGAACCCATCTGAATTGCTTTTGTAGCAAATTGACCAAAGGTGCCTAAAAAATGATATATGATTCCAGTTCTTGATCCTTTGAAGGCCTAAAGCTCCCTCTTTTTTTGGCAAACAAAAGGTCTCCCAAGGGAAATTATTAAGAGTGAAGGTAGGTTTTAGTCCCTGTCCAAAGGAAGTTCCTGAGGAGCTCAATGTGATTACATGTATACTTTGGCAACATGAAGTGCACAGTCCAATAGGTTTGGGTACTGAAGAGTGAAGAGAACCAACTTGAACAGTCGTAAAAATCAGAACATATTTGATATTCCTTTTCCTTTTCTCTCTTTTCTTGTCTCGTATTATTAAATTTTGGAAAGATTAGAGTCCAGGCATAAGCCTTTTTTGAGAGAACGAAAACTGAATTCAGAGAACCAATGGTTTACTAAGAGGCAGTGCATTAAGTATACCGCCAGTGCGAACACGGCTTCCTGGTTGGGGCCGCCTTTTGAATCGAAGCGCTGAATGCCCTTGCAGGACTTCTTTTGTGGGTATCGTTGTCACTAATCATAGATGTGCTTCTCTCGTCTTGGCTTGTAGTTGAAGATAAATAGCCGAAAGATATCCAAAAGTTCAAGAAAATGGACATGTGGATACAAATCCATGTGTTAGAGAGTTGTTGGATTAGAAGTTCAATTCTTAAATTGTTTTAAGTGGTTTATAGACTGAAAAAATGGTGGTTTTTTCTAGCAAAGAAAAAGCTGATGAGGTAGTCTAACGTCATTTTTGTGAACATTTATTGATTTATATGCATTACTTTCTGTTTTTGGATTGCCAATATTATTAGATCAGCTTAGGACTGAACAAAAGGAGAGGAAAGAACAACTGAGATTTCTTTTTTCAAGTTTGTTATGTTTCTGCCCATAGTGGTCATGCTCAGTAATGGTGTAGGGGCTGGTCATGTTCCCACATTTTTGTTGCGTTTTCTTTTCTTTTCACTTACCTTGAATTATGGCGTTATTCTTCATAAATAAATGCACTCTTGTATGTGTCAGTATGGAAGAGGCAAAGAAGAACATGTATGCTTTTAGTACGACAACCTACACTGGATTCCAGTGCACTGTATCTGAAGAAACATCTGAGAAATGCAAAGGTAAGAAAAAATATCAGGCAGCTTGTCTGATTGAGTCAGAATTTACTATTTTCTTTCTAAAATTCTTCTTGGGTCTTCATCTTTTGTAGGATTGCCTGGAGTTCTTTGGGTACTGCCGGACTCATATATCGATGTTAAAAACAAGGATTATGGAGGTGTTAAATCTATGATGGAATTTTTTTGGTTCCTCATCTAAATCGTTCACTAGTTTTGTGATGAACCTATTCTTCTAATTCCATTCTATGTATTTCAGGAGATAAGTATATCAATGGAGAAATAATTCCTTGCACATATCCTACTTATCAACCAAAACAATCTAAAAACCGATCGAAGTACGAGAGTAAAAAGTATGTGAGAAAAAGAGATGGCCCTGCTGCAGACCAAAGAAAACCAAGACAAGAGTCAGATTCTTCAGAGTCTACCTCTTGATGAGGAGGTGCTTTTTAGTTGCTTTGTTTTTTTAATTTCATTATATCCTATCATGTGTTATTTGCAGTCGTAATGGTTCCTTAATTGAACACCAGTTTTCTAAAACTCTTTTCGGATTGGATTCTGTAATGTTGAAACGTTTTCTTCTCCATATGATTTAATACTTCCATTATAGTCTCTATTCTAGGAATTGAAACTCCTTTGGTAATATTACTTTTTTTACCTTTACACTTGGTAAGACTTGTCACATATTTATGATAGGATTTGGTTTAGTATTTGTTTGCTGATATCTGCTTGACACTGTACGTGCTTCTGATTTTTCAATTGTCTTCTATATCTGTTATATTTAACTAATTCAGTAATGTGATTTATTAATTGGTCTGTTCTGTTATGTGCTTTTTGCAGGTTATCACTGGTTGGTACCAGAGAAGAATTGCCATGTTTAAAATGGGGATATTTCTTTTGATCCATGTTTGGTGGACCGGCATACATAGATAGCTATAGGTTAGAAAAGCTGCTCTATTTTTGAGATCTGGTCCAGTGCTATGTATGGTATTCACTTATTGTTTCATAATTTACATTGTTAGGAGTAGTGGGCGTGCTGTGTGAGCAATTATCATAGACCAAGTTCTGAATTGATGATTTATAATATCCCCTCGGTAATGCCCTCCCCTCTGGCATTTTAGCTAATGTGTTTTCCAGACTAGTTAGATGTCGTCTCGGTTTGTTCTGCTGATTTGGGAAGCCATTAAAAAGTGCTGCGATTTTCGTTACCTATGAAAGAATTCAACATTAATGAATACTGAATAGGCTAACGGGGCTTTACGTTCCTTGTGGAAAAAGACCTAATGCAAACTGTCTAGGGTAGGAACTCGGAGGAGCTACATTGATTCCATTTGTGGTTGCATTTGATACTGGCTGACTTTTGGTCCTTTGCATTTACCCATATCACAGATCATCTGTGAAATCTTCTCAAGCTAGATTCAAGAAATATGACCAAGTAAGATGTTGGTTTATGTTAGAGGGGAAATGCAGGCCTTGAACTGCAGTACAATCATGTAAACAACTATGTAAAGTCGAACAACATACTGCATATTGGCTTCGTCAAATTGAATGCTTTTGACTGCGTATGGATTCAAGTTGTCCTAGCATGTGGTCGATCCAAAGTCCTCTGGCACCTCGTTGTAGTTCTGAAATTCGAATCCAGTAAATATGCTTTTCTTATAGTTTACGTGGGGGATCATGGTAATACTGTAAACTCTACATTGTCTAGTACTGAGTTCATTGTAACAATGACACTTTAGAATTGCTCAACTTATAATTAGCCTTACAGCTAGGTTGTATTTGTTCTCTGAAGTGTTCTTTCAGTTTGCTCAACTCCCCAAGAAACAGTATCTTTCACGCATGTAAGAATTGTTTCTGAAGCTACAACAAATTTCTAATGGCTAGAACACCCACATACCAAGGAAACAAATAAAATAATAACCAAAAAGACCTCTATTTTAACAATTAAAATACTTTTAAGTGCTTCAGAAAAAGGTAGCCTGTCTTTTTCGTGAGTTTGGTGCTTTTGTTTATTAGTGAAGTAGGGTCAAATTAGATAAGAATCAAGTGGTAGACATACACCCATCATAGATAAAAAGCCCTATGACACATTGATTTCAAATAGCCTGTTCCTTTCTCTGATATGTAGAAAATAGTGCTTATCTTGTTTCTTCAAAAGTCCTCTCCCCAGGAAACCCCATGATCCATCTGCTGAACTCTTCCAGGAGTTGCTTTTGATCTACAATGGCTTACCCGTACTACAGCTCCAACTTTTATGAGGCCGATTCCGGTGAGTACTATCGAACTCCTTATACAGATAGCTATGATATTGTTCCATTTCAAGAACCAGTAACTTACTCCGGCTATGAGTCTCGTGAGCCTGGATTCGTTGCGTATAATTCAACTGCATATAGTAATGCTTATGATCCGTATAGGGCTATCTCAGAAAGTAATTACTGTAACCACAGTTTCCCTGAGCCAAATCTCATTGAGTACAATCCAAATCCTTATGGTCGTGCTTATGATTCTTTTTCTACTCGTTCAGAGATCAATTACTCCACCTATAGTGTACCTCTTCCAAAACTCATCGAGTACAACCCGAATCCTTATGGTACTGGTTATTATTCTCCTGAAACACAATATGTAATTTCTTATTCTACGAAGTCTGATGTTGACGATGACACTGAATTCGAAGATTACGACCCCACACCTTATGGCGGTGGTTATGATCCTGCTCTGACCTACGGGAGACCCCTTGCGCCCTCCGATCAAATCTGTTATCCTCGTTCTGATCTAGACTATAATGCCCCATCCTTTGATAACATCTTTTTTGAGTCCATTCCTTCACCTTATGGGCAAGATGATGGTAATGAGTCTTCGGAAAGACCTCGCAGTGCACTCGAACCAACGGAGGCTACTGAAGACCCAATGTCACCCGAGAATCCTTTAGAGTCGAGCCTAGAGGAACCAGTCGAGAGTCATCCTTGGTCTGGTTATGGTTATGAGGATGGAAATGAAAGGCATGAAGATTATGGTTTTAGAAATGGGTATGATAAAAGAGTAGTTGAGACTACAAATGATTATGGGATAGATGCCTTGGACCTTTGTGAAAGTTTATTTGGTCACTGGCCCTGTTTGTATAAGAACAATGGCAGGCATTATGATGGTGATCAAGAATGTGAGTGTGAAGAAAAAGGGCCAGAGAACCAGTGGATGGGTGCTGCAGATTGTCTCTTTGGAGGTGATCCATATGGAAATGGTAGGAATGAAGCTGGTAATTATGGTTGGCCTACTTATAATTATGAATGGCATTATCGGGAATAGTAATACAGATAAGTGTATCTTTGGCCGAAGAATTTGAAGATTGGTTTGGCTCTGTTGTCACCACCCCTCCTCTTTTTCCCCCCTCTGATTTCTCTTCCTTCTACCTCCCCTCTCCGTTCCCCAGCTGCTCTGGACTCTCTCTCCTCTCTCCTCTCCTACCTCATGGTTGTGAGTGGTTTAGACTCTCTCCTTATGGAGGGAAGATCTACCCTTCACCATCATTTTTGGACTCAGGGGCCTTCCCTAGATCTGGGTTTTGGCTCTTAGATCCGATTGCCCTTGTCAACGGATTTTTGAGCTCTCCAATGGTGGCAATGGCAGCGTCTACAGTGGATTCGGTGGTGGTCCTTCAGTCTGCGGCGGGAACGAGCTTCAGAAGGCGCAGATCTAGTCACTCCACCTTCTTTCATGAGTATCTGATGGGTCCAACCTTAACGTTGATTTCTTGCAGCCTTTTTATTTTTTATTTTTATTGGACTTTTTGATTCCATTGTAATCGTTAGTTATTTGATTGTATTAAGATATTTCGATTATGATCTTTTGAATCACTTAGGGTGTCTTTAATCCTTGAATTATTCCAATTTTTTTTTTTTTTTTTTAAATTTCTGCTTCGACAATCGCTCTCAACTATTTGATTGATTTCAATCTAGTCCAGTTAGTGATGTCTTTTTGTTTTTGGTGCAACGGAAGGTTAAATAACTAAAAACGCAAGAGTTTAAAGATCCATACAACAGCAGAAAGGAAACTATAATTCCTAAGACAACCAATACCCAGCCCATCCTCAAGCACAAAATGACGAACGGACTGGGGGGAAACCTCTGTAACTACAAGGTCTTCGGCCTACTCAGCGCCCAAATGGGCGAGGTGGTCAGCACTTTGGTTCGCTTCCCTGAGTATGCGAGAGAGCGTGGAGCTTGTCCGAGCAAGAAGGGCTTTGGCATCAAGAATGAGGGAAGAATGGGGTGTTCATCAGTTGGACCCTCGGTGATTAATTTGACAGCATTAATAGAGTCAAATTCAATGGCTATGTTGGCATAGCCTTTCTCCAGCATGATTGTGAGTCCTCGATAGATAGCCCAGAGCTCAGCCGCAAGACTTGTTGTGCATGTTAGCTTTCCAAAGTAGCCTAAGAGCCATTGTCCTTTGTGATCTCTGAACAATCCTCCAAATCTTGCCTTATTGTTAGAGGCATATACGCATCCATCCGTGTTGAGCTTTACTCCAGCTGTCAAAGGGGGAGACCAATAAATTAGCATGGTGGCTGGATAGTCATTGATGAGTGAAGGTTTGAATGCATTAGTAACCTCCGAGGCATACGTAATGATGTTTCTCATGCTAAAAATAGGATCAACATCAATATTATCAAAACTCATTTTATTTCGATCCTTCCATATCTGCCATAAGAGTAATAGCAAATAGGGTGCAATGAGAAACATCATAACCCATACCTAAAGTACTTTTCCTCTTAAGATTGGATGTAATCCAGTCTTTAAAAGGGCATTCAAGATTCTCCACTTTCCAATGACTATACGGCATGAGAAACCAAATTGCTTTGGCCTTCACACATTCTCTAAGCAAATGGGAGCTATTTTCATTGGACGAACCACATCCCGGACAGAAATTTTCAGTGATAATCTGCCTATGAGCTCGAAGTTGGTTAGTGGGAAGGCTGTCATGCAAGATAAGCCATAGAAAACCTTTAATTTTTTGAGGTAATTTCAATTTCCAGATCCATTTCCAACCCAAAACATCATGAATGGCCTTGTTCGGTTGGGAGTTTTGAGGGAGTTTAGTTTAGTTTTGATGATGTAAGCAGGTGTAATAAGTGGAGAGAGATAGAGAGAAAAGTGAGAAAAATGATGATGTCAGCAAAACAGAAATTGACCAAAGCTGGAGCAAAGCTCCCAACCGAACATGTCCATTATCTTCCATATTTAAGAACTCATAAGTAGAAGCAACTGAAAATAAACCATTCGAATTAGGAGCCCAATGCGGATAGTCCCTCGTCAGATTATACCTTGAGATATGAATGTTGAGAATGTCATGGCAAGTGCTATCAGAAATAATGTGAGAAATACTTCTAAGGTCCCAAGAACCATCTCCATTAAGGAGTGAGCCGACTTTGGTGTCACTTTCCACATGGGGGCCAGGATAAGAAGCAGCCAAAGGTTCCTTCCCACACCACCAATCTGTCCAAAGGTTGACAGATTTGCCATCTCCTATGGTCCATTTGGTACCCTTTTCAATAAGAGGTCTAGTATGAAGGATACTTCTCCAGGTATGGGACATGACCGACTTGGTGGGGCAATTAAAAAAACTGTGATTCTTGAGATATTTATCTTTAAAAACAGAGGCCCAAAGATTAGGGCTGTCGGTATGCATGCTCCAACCAAGTTTAGACAGAAGAGCAACATTTTGAGATTTAGCTTTTTTCAAACCTAGGCCTCCTCTATCTTTACTCTTGCACACCTTATGCCAATTAATGAGATGAATCTTTTTCCTCTCACTAGTGTCTCCCCAAAGGAAATCTCTATTAATTTTATCAATTTTATTGCACACAGAAATTGGCAATTCCAAGGATTGCATGGTGTAGCTAGGGGAGGCAAAAGTGACAGATTGAATGAGGGTCGCTCTACCCGTAATGGCCAGATTATTGATTTTCCTACCCGCAAGCCTTTTCTGAATTTTCTCGATGATATGATTAAAATGTTGCTTGTTAACACGAGAATGCAAGAGGGGGATTCCCAAGTATTTTCCTAGATCATCAGTTAAAGCAATACCACACATAGCACTCAAATCACTAGCTATCTGACGTTGAATGTTGGGAGAAACAAACATCTTGGATTTGTTCAGGTTCATGGATTGTCCAGATATAGCACAGAAGTGTTCAAGAACCTCAAGAATAACAACACAATTACTACTAGTGGCTTCCCCAAAAAGGATAAGATCATCCGTGACGAAAAAATGGGTTTGGGGGGGGAATTTCTAGCAACCGAATTGCCTTTCCACTGACCTTGTTCAACTTTAAGGGAAATCATGTTGGACAACCTCTCCATACATAGCATGAACAAATAAGGAGAAAGGGGGTGTCCTTGTCTCAAGCCTCTACCAGGGGAGAAGGATGGGAAAGGTTCCCCATTCCACAAGATGGCCGTGGTGCAAGTGGTAACACAACTCATTATTAGATTAATCCAATTAGGGTCAAAATTGAAGTAGATGAGAGTTTCCTTAAGAAAAGACCAAGAAATTTTATCATAAGCCTTCTCCAAATCAATTTTAAAGACGAAACAACCTTTTTTGCCTTTTCTAGTATGGAGGGTATGAAGAATTTCATGGGTGATAAGGATGTTATCATTAGTAGACCGTCCATGAATGAAGCTACTTTGAAAATGACTAATAATTTTAGTAAGAAAATGTCTGATTTTAGTCACCAGAATTTTGGTAATAGCTTTATAAATGACATTACAGAGGCTGATAGGTCTAAACATTTTAATGTTATCGGGATTATCAGCCTTGGGGATAAGGGCAATGAGAGTCTCATTAATGTCAGCAGGAACAGAATTACAAAGGAAGCACTCCTTGATGAAGTGACAAACTTTAGGACCAACTATATTCCAGCACTTATGATAAAAAATCGACTGGATGCCATCAGGGCCAGGGGCCTTGTAAGCAGGGATATGCTTAAAGGTATCCCAAATCTCGGCATTAGAGACAGGTTTAACAAGTTGTCTGTTGTCATCAGGCGACAGGGAGGCATGGGGAAGATCAGAAAAATACTGATGTCTTCAACAACCCGTTAACATAAGATTTTAGTAGGATAATGTTTACACAAATTTTATACTGGTTTTAACTCGAATCACAACCATTTATCTTATTATTCTTATCATACTAATAGATCGGGATCATGGATGGAAGTAGTTACATTAAGCAATCTATTGGGCTTTTTAATTTCTTTTTATCGTTGTATATGAATGTTTTTCAACTTTTGTCTATTATTAAAGTTGAGTTGTTTGCTGTTTCCTTGTCCTATTAGTCTTGTAACAATTTCAAGATTAATGAAATCTTTTTTTGCCTTACAAAAAAAACTTTAGTCTATATTATTATACTTTTTCTATTAACTCGACGAGACAAACAATGTGATGTAAATTATACTTAAATATAGTAAAAATAAAGGGTAAACAACCAAAAATATAGTGAAAAAAAGTCTGTTAAAAGTTAGACCCAAGGGGACCTAAATCCATTACTACTTTAGAGGGTAATAGTTGTATTTAGCTTTCAATCAATATTCATACTTTGTTTTACTGAATGTTTTTCTCAATAATTACTACGAGATGCAATTATTTCAATTGCGGGGTAAAGTATGCTTCTGATATCATTTACATGTGAGATACGCAACATTAGTATTGATACTGAACACACAATGATATAGTCGAAATCGTTTATCTTGTAGAGCTTGTTGAAATATCTTTTAATTAAAAAATTATTTTTTGTTGGCTATCGATGGGTATAACCAACCAAACCAAATTGAGACTTAAGGAAGATTATAATATACTCCATCCGTTTAAAATTGCTTGTCACTTATACTATTTTGAGATGTTTCAAATTGTTTGTCCTATTTGAAAAGTCAAAACAAAATTTATTCAATCTTTCAAATAACCCATTTAGCAACAACAATCATTTCCCTCAAAAGTTGAAATATAAGGGTATTGTTAGAAATTAATGAATCTATTTAATGTGAATGCAGTTATTGCATGTCTGCTTAAAAAGTTGAAATTCTCGAAAGTGACCAGTAATTTGATAGGGAGAGAGTAACTATTTTGTAAACCTATCGCTTTTTTACTAATATTTCTGTATGAATTAATTTCTAAACTAGTGCTACGATATTGTATTGATTCAGACTCAAGTTGAAATTAGTACTCCCTCCACCCCTTTCTAATAGTCAACCATTAATTTCTAAACTAGTGCTACAATATTGTATTGATTCAGACTCAGTTGAAATTAGTACTCCCTCCATCCCTTTCTAATAGTCAACCATAGTAAAGAGTTAATGGGTAAAGGAGTAGGATAATTTTGGAAAATTAAGATAAAAGTTTGAAGGAAAGTTGATTTGAAAGATGTAATGATATGTCTCTTTAATAAGCTATATGAAGCTATACACTTAAAAAGAGACTAGTGAAATATAATAAGATGGTTTAAAAGTTATCCGAGTAAAATAATTTTTATGTGTGTTTTCCATTCATATAGTTGACGTTGTCAGGAATTCGACAATTTGAAATTGATGGGATAGTCAAGGGACTAAACAAGTTCAATTGATAGTTGAGGAAAGAAATAAAAAATTAGAATAGTTTAAGGATGAAAGAGATGATTGACTTGAGTATTTACTTATAAAATTCAAAAAGTGGCTCTTGTTGAAGAATCAATAATGATACAGACACACTCCTTCAGCCACACTCTACCACATCCTATGCACTATTCACGTGGGCCCCACCCACTTTACCCCGAAATTAAAAAAAAAAAACGAAAAATTTCAAAATCCCGATCTATTTCAAAAACGAAAATTTCAAAATCCCGTCTGAGTTTCATTCTCATTTTCGCGGGCCGTTTGAGAGAGAGAGAGAGAGAGAGAGAGAGAGAAGAGAAGAGAGAAGAGAGTTTCATTCTCGACTGCCCTTCACCGGCGACTCAACTCCAGCGTCACTCCACCATGATGACGCCCCAGTCGAAGAAATCGTACCGACTGAAGCCCAACCCGTCCACCACCACCAGCCAACGCCCACTAGAAGAAATCGTACGACTAAATATCGTCCATTGCAACCAAGGTATCTCTCTCTCTCTCTCTCTCTCTCTCTCTCTCTCTCTCTCAGTTTGTAGAGATTAGATTTGTTGATCAAATGTTGCAAATATTGTACAAAAACTAGAGGTAGAACTACATTACGAAAATTGCAGTTGGCCCAAATATTGTAACCCCAAACATTTGCAAAACCTCCCTTAATTAACCGCCTTTGATAAAGTTTGGTTTATATAAGGGAATCACAGTTTGATATATATAAATGAAAGTTTTGTTCATTTGTAAAAAATCACAGTTTGTATCAATGCTTGAAAGAGGAAGATTGGTCGCCTTTGATATATATAAATGAACAGATACACTGTTTAGAAGATAATGTAGTTTAGTAGTAAAACTTTTGAAGTCGCCTTTCTTAAATAAATCATAGTTTGGGTGAGTAAAACCTCCCTAATTAACTGTCTGTTTCTATGGTTACACTTATGCCCATTTCCGGACCTCCTCGCAGCCCTGTTGGTTAGGAAGTTTTGTAGTTTTATCACCTTGATCATCAACCGTGCAGTGATTCTTACAATATTGAGGCCTTGGGCATTTGATTGTGTATTACACCATGTTCCCGGGATCCAAATGCAATTTTCGTAATGTAGTTCGACCTCTGGATTTTGTCTTCTTTCTCGCAGCACAACAGAATTGGCTTTTTGAATAGCTGAAGCTATTGAAAACTACATGAGTAGTAACATTGTCCCAATCTATTATGTGGTGCGTTTGCATGTTCAACTGAAGTGCAGAGGATGTTGTGTTTATCTAACACTTGCATCACCAAGTCTACACATTAATGAGTTCATTTCATATTATGCGTATTATATTCACTTGTTTTTGTTTATTTTTAATCTGCAGGTGATGTTTCAATCACCATCACCATCCTCTTTGATATCGCCAGAGTCTGATCCATCGGTGGTGTGTCCTATACCTTCCCAAATTGAAAGGGAAGAAGAAGTGGAAGAGGTATGGAGTGGAGACAACGTAGAAGAAGAAGATGTTACGGATGGTTCTCCAATAAAGGAGGGTGGTGATGGTAAAGCGGCAATTACCAATTCTGAAGACACAGTTGAGGAACCAAATATGGGAATGGAATTCGACAGCCCCAATGATGCTTATTTGTATTACTCAATATTTGCGAAAGAAAAGGGGAAAAGATGGAATCTTGAGGCATGCAATTTTTTAATGCAGCAAAGGTGGAAAGGCAAGGCTTAGAGGAAACAACATTGCCATTTGCCAAGCCACGTCCACAGTAAAAAACGGAATGTCCGGCTCACCTTATTATTTGTTTAACCCAAGAGGGAAAGTGGAGGGTAAGTCGGGTTATCTTGGAGCACAATCATGAGCAGAGTTCGGGAAAGTCTAGATTTTTTAAGAGCAATAGGGTACTTGATTCAAGTGTGAAAATGATTCTTGTAATGAATGCCAAAGCTGGGATCAGGTTGAATAAGAGTATTGACTCGCTTCAATTTGAAGCTGGTGGACCTAATAAGGTTCCATATTTGCCAAGGGATTGCCGGAATTATTTGGATAAGGTTCGACGTTTACAACTTACGGAAGGAGATGCTAAGTGTAACGCCCCGATTTTCGGAAACGTTATTTAAATCATTTATAAGAAAATGATTAAGTTAATTAAACCAATTAAAATGTTAATCTCTAAATTAAACATCAAAAGAATAGTTTTATTATCGCATTAAAAAAAATATACATCACTTGGATCAAAACGAATTACTGAAATTAAATTACATTGAAATTAAATAACAGAGCTTCTAATCGGGATAGAGTTCTAAGCTTCCTCCTGCTTTGCCGCTTGCTCTTTAGTTTGAAAATGCTTCTCACCTCCCTGTGTCTTCGTACCTGGCATGAAACGCCAGGGCCAACAATAGCACCATGAGAAAATGACTCTCAGTAGATAATCCCTACCCTTCTAATCCATACATTACACACAGAGTATACACAACATATATATATAAATCAGAGAAAAATCATAACGATCCATTTATTCAGTACTAGCCTTTAACCTGTGTGAAATCTATGATTCTCATCCTCGAGAATCAATCCTCCCAATTTAACCACTTAGACTATGGTCATTCGTGATTCCACTCTCTCCTTGCTTGCCCTACCCGGGAGCCCAGATGAAACGGACTAAGTTACATACTTAGTCGGAGTCATCAACTGCCTCACAAGGATGAATCTCCCAGGGACTAACCGTACCACTGGGCCCACAAGGAACTAACCGTACCCTTGGGAGTATACAGTCCATAACCTGGATCTATAATACGAAATCATCTTTAACCACCATATTCATAAGGAGTGATCACGCAATGCCACATCTAAAGGTTTCGAATCTTAATCCATCTATACAGTTAACAATACCAAACCGGCAACCATAACCTGGTTCTGCCATTCCAAAATTCCGGGATCCTGCTGGATAACCTCCCAGGTCCCATCATTATAACCTCCATTGATTCATTTGTTCTTTTAACTTAACATTCTTCTACGTTTTCTAAGCACGTGACCCAGCCCATGAACCAAGCAAGCTTATGTTCTTTCTAACAATTAATCACCAATACACATAAGAGATTCAAAATGAACAAGGAACATAATAACATAAAGAGTAACTTAATCATTCCACAAATCAATTAAAGGTCTACAGCACTTGTGGAATTACGTAAATCTCAAAGATCAATTTGTAATTTATAAAACTTTAGAGGTCATGGTATTATTATTCGAAAGCATCGGAGCTCTAAGTGTAATTCAGTAAAACTTGCGGGTGAAGTCTCTCATGCCAGAAAATTTTCTAGTTTAGGTGTAATACTTTCTACCAGTAGAGAGTTCTCTTCTGTCGGTAGAACTGTTGTTCGACAGCTTTTTCTAGTTTCCTTTACTTTTCAATTGGGCTCGATTTGAGCCTCTAATTCACATCAAAATCAACTCAAATCACTACTTATACTTAGGATTAGAGGGGGAAGGTATATCTACCTTTTGTCCGACGAACAAGCTCGGCTTTGCAAGATTTGTAGTCGAAATTACAATTCGGACAGAATCTTTGGACATCAATTTCGTGACCAAATCTCAACCGTTTTGGACGATTCTTGTGTCTAAAACGAAGTGCTCAAAGTGTTCTACAATGTTGATGAAGAAGTCTAAGTCGAAAACTCGCTCTAACTAGGAGAAAAATTGAGATTTGCACAGAGTGACTGTGCTGTCCGAAAATACTCGAACAGCAACTTCGGGCTGCAATATCGGGATCGTTCCTCAACCGTTTCGGGCGATTTCTTTACCAAAATCTAATATCTTGAAACCCTCTACAACTTCGATCAAGGAATCTAAGTTCAAAAACAATTGGAAGAAGGAGAAAAATGAAGATCTTTAGAGGAACAGTGAGCAGCTGTTTGGAAAAACAGAACATCATCTTGAACAGGAAATTCGGGCTGGCATATTGGGATCATTTCTAAACCTTTTGGGGTGGTTCTTGTATCCAGATAGAAGGCCTTGAAGTCCTCTACAACTTCGATGAAGGAACTTAAGCTTAAAAATGACTTAAACTCTAAGAAAAATGGCGATTTACAGACCCCCTGTAATCTGTCCGAAAAATACAAATGGGTGGGGATGATGAAGATGATGAGTGGAGTTATGGGAGCTTTTGATTTCCAGGTTGGTGAGCTTGAAACGGTATCTAAACACTCTAGGAAAATGTATCGTTCATCACTTAAGAGTTTGGCTAAGTGTTGAAGAGTATCAAAGAAAACCCACTTCTAAACTCACCCTCTTTCTCTGAGAATGGATTTTTCCCACTATACTTGGTATTTTCTCTCTCTCACATGCTCTGGAAATGCAGTAAAAGGGGAGGACGAAAATGAGAGAATGAAGTAGAGTGTTGAGTGGTAGGAAGTAGGGAGGGAGAAGCCTCCTTGCATGTACATGCATTGGTTATGAATGCCAAGTGTTGGAGGAGTGTGTAGGTGGGAAAAGAGGGGAGTGGAGGAGAGGGTTTAGGACTGAAAAAGGGCTATATGGGCTGATTTTCCTGGGCTCTCATGGCTATGGAAGTCTAGGGTGGTTTTGTATTAGTCCATGGTTTGTGGGGGGTTTATGGTGGGTTTGTCATGGATTGGTGGAAGAGAGAAGGACGAGAATTAGGGTGTAGGATAAGGCATTGGGTGTATACTAGTAGGATTTTTAGGAGCATGTTAGCAAGTCCAAATGACTAGAGTAGTTAGGTTCTCAACTAGAGTTAGTGTTAGGCATGTGTGGTTGAGTTAGAAATGTGAAATCAAAATCAATTAAGACTAGGCCAGTGAAAGTCAAAATTTGATTAGTCTACATTTCAAAAGTCAAAGTTGGGTTTATAATTTAATTAGGAAAATTAGTATTTGTTTAGATATAAAATATCACAAATTTTTTATTTTGTAAAAATTTGGGATATTACACTAAGGCAATGAATCAATATTTCATGAGAATGAAAGCTGACAACGAAGACTTCTTTTATGCAATGGATTTGAATGAAAATGGTCGACTAAGGAATGTATTCTGGGCTGACGCAAGGAGTAAGGCAGCTTTTAAGGAGTTTGGTGATGTTGTGACATTTGGCACGACATACCTCGTCAAAAAGTATGACATGCCTTTTGCTCCTTTCGTAGGCGTCAATCATCATGGTAACTCGGTATTATTGGGATGTGGACTTATCTCCCATGAAGATACGGAGTCATTTTTGTGACTATTTAAGATTTGGTTGACCTGCATGTCGGGCTGTGCTCTCAATGCAATTATTACCGATTAATGTGCGGTGCCGCCATGAGGAATGCTATAGAGAATATATTCCCCAATACCCGACATCGATGGTGCATATGGCATATTATGAAGATGGTGCCGGAAAAGTTGAAAGGGTACGAAGCTTATGAAAAAATTAGTTACCGTTTTAGCTCCGCAGTTTATGATTGTGACAGTAGAAGAATTTGAGACTGCTTGGGATGCGCTCATCAAAAAGTACGAGCTTCAGAGTAACACATGGTTACATGGGTTGTATTTGGAGAAGGAGCGGTGGGTGCCGGCTTTTGTGAAAGATGTATTTTGGGTGGAAATGTTATCTACACAAAGAAGCGAGAGTATGAATGCATATTTTGATGGTTACATTATTTCAACGACAACCTTGAAATAATTCGTTAAGCAAAATGAAAATGCATTGACCAAAAAGGTGAAAAATGAAAAACAAGAAGATCACAGTAGTTGGTACTCTTTCATTCCTTGCATAACTAACGATGGGTTGGAGAAACAAATTTCAAAGTGTCTACACTCATACCAAGGTTAGACAATTTCATGAGCAATTTGTTGGAAAAATGGTATGTTCTTTAGGTCAAACAAAAGTAGGTGATGTTGTGACGTTATATGAGGTGAAAGAGTTGATTACAGTTAGAGAAGGAGAAGACCAATTTCAGAAGTGTGTGCCATTTAAAATTCATTTTAATGCTGAAACAAATGAAACTCATTGTAATTGCCGGTTATTTGAGTCTAAAGGAATGGTGTGTAAGCATTAACTGTTTGTGTACCAGCTTAGGGGAATTCACAAAGTGCCAGAAAAGTATGTGTTGAGAAGATGGTGCAAAAATGTGAAAATGGCACACACTAAAGTTCGGATAAGTTACGATAAATCGGCAAAATGCATTGAAGCGCGCCGGAATGACAATGTTTGCAATCTCTATAAGGAAATTGCCGACTTGGTGGAAGACAATGAAGAGAAGTATAATATGGTGATGGCACAGGGGCACGAGTTAAACGGCAGTTGATTGAAACCCAGGTTGTTTGTGCAAGCAATATGGTTGATGATACGGTTGATTCACTACAAGAGAAAAGGCCTTTTGCCGTCGCAATAGCCCTTTTGCGATGGGGTTGCGACGGGACTGGAGGGGTGGCAAAAACTATTTTGCGTCGGGGAATTACCATCGCGGGATATTTGCGACGGGAACATGGATTAATTGCGACAGTGAATTACCGTCACAACAAAACCGTAAAATAATAAATAAAAAAATTGCGATGGCTTTTCCCCGTTGCAAAAAAACTAATATTTTGCAAAAAAAAAATTTAAATAAAAATTCTAAATATACAATTATTTTTTAAATCAATACATGATTTTCTATTCCAAACATCTAAAACAAATGCAATATTTTGAATCCTTCAATTGTTATTCCAAAGAATGTTCTTATAATACATGAAAACAACAATCCACATGATTCACCATGATTAAAAGCTATGTACATTGAAAATAATAAGAACACTCAAAAGGATAAATAAGGCATGGAAAATTGGAATAAGTGAGCCTCTGAAACAAATGTTGTATTGTCAATCACCATCAACTATGTACTCAACCACTCATCTCTTCTCTACCACCTAAAACGCAAATAAGCAATGTTATAAGACAAACGACATCAAAATACATAAATTTGTAGCATTTGAGATCGGGTTAGATTGCAAAGTGACATGCTAAATAGTGTAAATAAAAAGTGACATACAAACGGACACAAACTAAAAAGTAAGCATTATCTTTGGAGAGTAGGTAATTGGGGCACAACAATTGATAACTAGAAATAAAATCAGATATAAGCATTAATTAGAGACTAAGAAAGCAAAAACATCAACCTTCGTACTTTTAATGCCATGAAAAATAGAATTTCCAAAGCCCAAGCCATGGAATGCAAAATTTTTAAAAACAAATTCTAAAACTAAAAGTAGAAGTACTTCTCACTTGGCCTCCATGTGTTTTCTTTAAGAAAATAACTTCAATCCGGCCATGAGTGAAAATTTCCACCGATATATAGTTCATGTATACTTATATGCGGACTACTAATTTATCTTCATTGTATTGTTCCTAAATTTGATAGAAATAAAGATTGCATCATTTATATGAATTCACCACATACCTCTATAATACAAATACATTTTATATTCGACGTGTCCCGAACATGTCCGTGTCCTAATTTTTGAAGAAATAGCGTGTCCGCGTGTCCGTATCCTGTATCCGTGCTTCTTAGCTACATTTTATAAACTTGTCCGTTAACAAACAGAAACATATGTATTTGCAAGTAAATGTTCAGCAATGATGGCTAAATAGTTGCTGGGATATAAAAGAGAGAAATTGGAGCACTAACCACTGTGAGAACTGCATAAACGAAGGTCAATGGCGCGGGCGTGACTCTAACAACCTGACTTCGGAGATACCAATAGCTACAAATGCATGAAATTGAAAGCCTTTTTTAGACACTTCAACTATATTACTGATAGGATACAGTAAGAACCTGAAGTAGAAGCAATTTCAATAAAAAGAACTAGGAGGTAATTATAATGAACTGCCTCATGTCAAGTACTGGCAAAGAAATCGTAAACTTCATAACCGACAATTAATTTCTTGTATCAATGAAACTATTTGTTTCCAATATGCATATGCAAACATGTAGATACCAGATACATGTCAAATACCAATACTACAATTTTCTTCCATATCATAAGAAACTAATGCATTTCATATCTTAAAAATGAAACATTGTTCGATCCAGAACGCTATGGAATCAAACAAAGCCTTAAAATCTTCAGTACTAGTAATAGACGATCCCTCGAGATTTATTATTATCCTTTGCGACTCATTCGATCTAGAACACTATGGAATCAAACAAAGCCTTAAAGTCTTCAATACTAGTATCGACAATTCCTCGAGATTTATTACTATCCTTCACTACAGGAGGAGGAGGAGGCTCTGCTCTAATTATCTGCTCATTCACCATTGATACACACCGAATCAAATTTTGTGTGTGTGTGTGTGAGAGAGAGAGAGAGAGAGAGAGAGAGAGAGAGAGAGAGAGAGAGAGAGAACCTAAAACCACAACAGCACTCTCCTGCGTAACTTCCCTGAAACAAGTCCAGATTATAGATCCCCCCTTTGTCACCCCCTCCGATTAATATTTGCTTGCTAGGGGAAAAAAATTGAGCAACGGAAATAAGAATATACCAGGATGTAATTCGGGCATACCGTTTCATTGGGTTGCTGGATGCCGAAGGTGGGGCTGCGATTCAGACCGACAGGGGATGAAAACCTGAGAAGATGCGGAAACACAAAGTATGAGAAAGAGAGAGAACTTATAAGTGAGAGATAAAGAGAAATACTTGTGTGGTACCTACGATGGGCGGCGATGAAGGTCGGTGGTGTAGAACTCGATGGCGATTAGGGCGGTGGATTGCAACAGAGAGAGAGGCCCGAACTGCTGCTGTGCGCCCTAGGGCAAAAATGGGGAAGGAAAACCGATTCAAATTACTTCAGGAGGTGGATTTTAGATACACACCAATTTGAACTGAAAACACCCGCATTATATGCATTAAAAGTTTGTACCCGTTTCAACCATGCTTGTACCTTATTAAATCACGTGAGTGTAGAAAGACAGTATTGGGGTGCATTTAGATCCACCCATTCAGCGGAGGAAATGTTGGTGCAATCCCGCTTATTGGGACGGCGTCGTATGTATAAGGTAAACTTGCCATGCTTCTTGTGCCGTCGCAAATAATACCCTTTACGGCGGGTTGCTAAGCCATCGGAAATAGTTATCTTTTGCATTGGGAACCACTCCTGTTGCAAATACTTAGACGCAAAAAGTATTAATTCTTGTAGTGATTCTTTCTCATTTGGAGATGGAGTTATACCTTCCAAGCAAAGCACGAACATATTTGACCCTGAAAGCGTTACTCGAAAAGGGAGACCGCCGTGTAAAAGGAAGCAAAGTTATGTGGAAAAAGCTGTTAAGAAGAAAAGAGAAGCAGTTAAGAAGAAAAGCTTGACCGCTGGGAAGACCGCTGTGTCCAACGAACAAGTTAAGGTATAAACTTTGTATTGTTTTTTTTTCTTGCTGGTTAATATGGCCATATAGATATATTGAATGAGTGATTCATAGTAATATCATTTGTTAATTTCAGGAAATCGAAGATATTGCGGTTCTCAATGTGGGTACAACACAAGAGAGTGTTGTAAATGTCAATGTAAGTAACTAATGAGCTTGGTATTTTCCTGTTACACTCTTAATTTATTGGTCTTGATTTATGTTAATTTTTTTTGCTATGGCAGAATAATGCAAGCGACGTGGGAGCGTTAATGTGGCCAAACATGGGATCATTAATGTGGCCAAACATGATGGCCCATAACTTCCCAAATCCACCAAACTTGATGCCGACCACGCAAAGTGCAATAAGAGGAGGGCCACAAGCTTGGGGAAGACCACAATCAAGTTTAATGGGAAGTCAATTGCAGGAATGACAAGGTGGTCAACCAAGTTTTTTAGAAATGATGAATGGAATGAATAATGAGGACGAGTAGAACACTTCGTTGGTTAATGAAATGTATTTTACTCTTTTTTTTATCGTATCGTGTGTTCTTTGTATCGTGTCGTGATTGTTAATGGAATGTATTTTACTTTTTTAGAATATCGTATCGTGTCCTGTCCTTATCGTGTCATGTTTGTATCATGTCCGTATTGTATCGTGTCATCATTGTTAATGGAATGTTAATTGGTGGCACCTTTTTTGTGTATGAATGAAGTCTTTATCGTATCATGTCCGTATCGTATCCGTATCAGTTTGTTAAATGGATAAGTTAATTGCTTGCACCTTTCTAGTGGTCTCCTTATATCTGTACTAAGCGAACAATGCATGGATCCGATTCTTTGTTGCAGAAACTACATTTAAAAGTGCAGAAATTGCTATGATAGTGCAGAAAAACTGAGTTTGGAAGCTGAAATTGTTGTAAAAGTGCAAAAAACCATATTTTGGATGCTGAAACTGCTCTAAATTTGCAGAAAATAGAGTTATGCTTGCTGAAACTGCTATGAAAGTGCAGAAAACCATGTTTTCGGTCGCTGAAACTGTTGTATAAGTGCATAAATTTGAGTTTTGGGTGCTAAAACTGTATTTAAATGCTATTTCTGGAAAAATTTGGGCAGCATTTCCGCTATTTTCTTGCATACCCGACGTCTACGCGTCTCATCAGACAATCAACTAATAAGGCACAACATAAAACTAGGCCATAGAATAACCCAAAAAGTATCATCAAAGTATAGCCAAAGCATATGAGTATGGAACAACACTTGACTTAATATAATCCAATAACCAAAGCACTAATACATATTGGTACAAAACAGAATAGAATCTTTCGCATAACCTTGTCATTCATTACATAACCATTGTCCGAAACGGACAATTAACTGTTTTCCAGTACCTCACCATATTACATAACAAATTACCTATACAAAAGGTGGATAAGTAGGAATACACAAATTACAATCCCAATAACGGAATGGATAACTACAATACGGATTGCATTCCGTATGGCTAAGATGAGTTCCCTTAAGTTGTTGTTGAGGTCGACGTTGTATTGAGGGAATGGTCCAGTGAAGTCGCATGTCCTATCATCTGCCAAATGTGAGACATTTTGATTGTTGTTATCGCACCAACCATTCCATTGCCTGCAGGGCTAGTCACAGCAAAATAAATGAGATTCTACTACATAATGAGAGGTAGATGGGCAAAGGATAAACAAAAATGGCAGAAACAAGCATCTAGTTGTGTGGAGAGGCTTACATTGCTAACGTGGCATTTATAGTAGTATCGGCCAGGGTTTTTAGCATTATGGCCAGCCTTGGTGGGGATGCACGGACCAGCTCCACAAGCACAAATTTTCCTAGGCCATCCAAATGTGGCGTTGGAAGAAGCGGAAGCCATGTTAGCTCTAAAAAAAAAAAAAAAAAACAAAAAACAAAAAACAGAAATAAGACAAAATCACAGTGACCAATATAGCTTAAGATGTGAGTTATTGCACTTGAGTTAAGGCGTGTGTGTGTCGTGTCGCGTATCCGTGTCCATATTCGGCAACAGGATATGGAGCATGGTAGTAGGTAACTGATCCTGTCGGATGCAGTGACGAGATTCAACTAGCAAACAACTTTATAAGAGATCAAGGAGATTCAACTACCAAACAACTTTTATAAGAGATCACTAGATTCAAGCAAATAGAGATAGAAGATAAACAGAAAAAAAATAATGAGAAAAAGTTATAGAAAAACTATTGAAAATAGGAAAAAGGTTTATGTAACTGGCATATTCAGTGTTAAAGATAAAGGCCATGAGTGGCATATTCAAAATGTACTGTCAATAGCTTTGGTAATTTCATTCAGTTTGCTGATGAGGTAAGGGAACAGATGACAAGTAATATAACTTGCACAATTTTAGTGTCTATTAAAATGCAAATATGTGACCATTCATATTGGCTTGCAAAATATTATGGATTCTCGTGTTACAATGCATATTCCATGGAATTACTATTAAATGAGGTTGTAACTTCATAGCATACCATCTGCAAGCTGTGGAATGGGCCTTACAGGGTGCTTGAAGCTTTGTAACTCGTTTTGTTAGTTAGTTTGTTTTTTTTTTGTCCAGGCATAGCTTGTGTTCCTTTGTAAGCTAGTGTTATATATGAAATGTACCATTTATCGAAGAAAAACTTCATTGCAGTGACTTAGGGCATGCATTTCCATGCAAATTCCATCACATAATCCATGGGATGTTAAGCGAGGTTGCAACTTCATTGCAGTGACTAAGGGCAAGGGAAAAAGGATAGGAGCATGCAAACTAGTATTAAGACCAGGGCAAGGACTAGGGCATCATATGAATAATGGACGCAAACAAGATAGGCTAGCGTCTCCCGATTTCTCAAACAACTAATTAAGCAAGTAAATGAGGAATTACACAACCCAAACATAAAGACCCAAGAACTCATCTTATACAAATTTTGACTAAAGCGGACTTGAATTCCAATACCAATGTGAGGATCACTGGAATGTGTTGCCAAACGAACGCTTAGGGTCTTCTTGGAAGCTTGCAATTGGCACTTATTCAAGGTAAACGGTTCTTGGGGGGTAAATCAACTTATAACCCTAGTGAATGCTGAAGCTGCACGAAAGCTTAGCATTCTGATTTTATGATATTACAATTCCACAAATTACACTTCCAAAGTTTTACTGTTCCAATGCAATTCCTAATCCTTGCAGTTGCAGCCAAAGACACAGTTAATTTCTCACCACTCTTAGAGTTCTTAGTTGATGCTTATGTTTTTTTTTTTTTATATCGCCTATTGTTCCTCTTCAACACATAATGCAAAAATACCCAACAATAGAATCACTGAATAATGGATCAACCTGAGAATAATGCAACTTTTGTATTCTCCGTAAATACACCATTTCAGGTAAGTAGGTCTTCGTTCCAAGTCTTATCTTCCGTCCCAAATGCCACTCCCTTGCTATAGGGTTTTCGAATTCTGAATCAAGATCAACAAATTAGGGTTTTCAAATTCTGAATCAACAAATTAGGGTTTTCAAATTCAGAATCAACAAATTATAAACGCAAAAACACAGACACACGCTCACAAGCTATAGGGTTTCCGAATTCTGAATCAAGATCAACAAATCTAATCTCTACAAACTGAGAGAGAGAGAGAGAGAGAGAGAGAGAGAGAGAGAGAGAGAGAGAGAGAGAGAGAGAGAGAGAGAGAGACCTTGGTTGCAATGGACAATCTTTAGTAGTGCGATTTCTTCGAGTGGGCATTGACTGGTGGTGGTGGATGGGTTGGGCTTCAGTCGGTACGATTTCTTCGATTGGGGCGTCGTCGTGGTAGAGTGACGCCGGAGTTGAGTGGCCGGTGAAGGGCAGTCGAGGGTCGGAGGGTGGGTAGCGATCTTCTTCCTCTCTTCTCTCTCTCTCTCTCTCTCTCTCTCTCTCTCAAACGGCCCGCGAAAATGAGAATGAAACCCAGACGATTTGGGGATTTTGAAATTTTCGAAATTTTTCTTTTTTTTATATTTATTTTCGGGGTAAAGTGGGTGGGCCCCACGTGGTGCCCACGTGAATAGTGCGTAGGGTGTGGTATAGAGTGTGGATGAAGGAGTGTGTCTGTATCATTGTTGTTGAGGAATTCGGATTAACTGGCTCCGAGTATCTATAATTGTCTCAGAAGAGTGAGTTGTAAATACGTTTCGTAGTAGCTTTTTTTTTTTTTTTTCTTTTATGATAATATTTCAAACTATGTGTTAAGTTATTTTTATAACATGAATGTCCGAATTGTCCCTATTAATTCCATCAAAACACTACTAAATTAGTGATTCTTTTGATGATAAAAAAGGATTTAACTATTGAACAGGTTTTTTTCAATTCTAAATACAAGTAAAAAGGTACGAATTGAAATTTAAAAGATTCTCATTTTTTTAGTCAAATAACTAGAAAAGTTAAATAAGTATTATTCTAAAACTATTACCAAACACCATCATCATTTCTTTTAATGAAGTAAGTTAAATAAATTAATTTATAAGCACTTGCAAACAGAACTCTTGAATATTCTCGCTAATCTTTGTAATTTTTCTAGTTTCTTTCATGTAGACAACCTTTGAGTGCCGGTATATTCTGAGCTCAATATGAATAATCAAATTGCTTCGCAATTTGGATTTTATTGATGTATAAATAAACTGGTTAATTATTTTTACTGTGATAATCCATTCTCGCAAATTGCTTCCATTTGTTTTTACCATGTTTTAAATGATGGTGGTTTCATTTTAGCTTGCAAATCGACAGAATGTGCGTCAAGCAAGAAGCCTAAGCTGGGGTGAAAAACATCGATTGCCTTGTATTTTTTTTCCTTTGCATTAATTAGCTAGTTTATTAGTTTAGCTTCGTTCAAAATGTTTGTAATGTTATATTAAGTGCCGCACAACTTATATCAATATTCATTTTTTCCAAAAATTAAAAATCAAATTTGAGCTTGCTCTTCCCTTGCCTTCTCAATCATAATAATTGACTTCTGTTTATGCAACAACTGACCTATTTATTACAGTACATGGTAGATGTTGTTGTGCCAAAACCCGAAGTAGAAAATATAAACACACCAACAAGAAGAACATGACACAAGGATTTATGTGGTTTCCCCTCAAGCACGAAGCTTTAAAAGTACGTCAATAGGGAAAGAGTAAGAGAATTCATTATAATGGGGAGAAGAGCCAGTTGTACCCGTAACTCTCACTTGAAGCACTCACAATATTTGGATACGAATCTCTGATAGAACCCTAATAGAGCATCAAAGTTTCACACACATGAAAGAGACAACCAAAAATCCTAGATATCTCAAATCCAGGAAAAGATAAAAACCCTAAGAGGCCACAAGGCTCCTATTTATAAGAAGGATAAACCTGGGGGTACAGAAGATTTTGCACAGAAATGGTACCGAGCTCCTTCGGGGACCCACTTTTGGGTCCCACACGAGTGATCCAAACCGTTCATTGTTCTTAAAACATTTTTCCGAGGGGGCTCACAAAATTTCAGCTCAATCGGACGGTTGGAAGTGCTCCAACCAAAGTCCCACCGTTCCAACCAAAGAAATTTTGTGGGGCCCCTCGGAAAAATGTTTTAAGATCGAAAAGGGTTCAGATCACTCGTGTGGGACCCAAAAGTGGGTCCCCGAAGGAGCTCGATACCATTTCTGTGCAAAATCTTCTGTACCCCCAGCAGGGTCCTTGTAAGAAAGTATATAAAAAAAAAAAGGTCAAAACACAATAAAACATGCAACCGCCGCCATGTTCATCTGGACAAGCTTACGCTGGTCTGAACCAGAGATGCTGGAGCAAAACTAGACTAATCGGGAACCTTTGTCTAGACCAAGAAAACCCTTGTATGGACCAAGGTTGCTGCAAACTTCCAAAACATCCCAGATCTGCTGGTCCGGACCAGACTTCCATTGGTCCAGGCCAGAGATGCTGAAATTGACCTCTCGCATCGAATTTTGCACTTTCTTCGAACGTTTTGAACTCAAGAAGGCATTTCTCCAATAATCTCCAGCTTGACTTGAATTCCCTTCCAAGCCAACGATATAGGCAATCCTCTCCATACTCGCTCTTTCTCCCAACGCTCCTCATGGGGCAGCCCCACACGGTGCGATCACCAACGACACCAACTAGCAAGACTCAAGCACCACCGCTTCACCTTGCAAATGCGACTGAGAAACTCAACCGCACATGCCATGAAATTAGACTTCCATCTTCAAACGGGTACCGCACACCCAATCCATCCCTCCAAGAATGCCTACGAAGATCCGCTCGAACTCCACCCAGAGATAAAACCTGAACAAGCTACCATCTTCAACCAAAGGTGCGCCCAACGCATCCATCCCTGATGCCAAAGAAAATGTGCTCAAACTCTACCCGGAGTTAACTGACTCCACCGCAGAGCCTCCCGACCCCTCCATGGAGCCTCGTATGCCCTTTCGCATACTCTTAATAGTTGAACATAAATTCCTCTCAACAGATGAAGACCTCAACGATGGAGCACCCACAATCGTACTACCATCAAGGACATAGAGGTTACCCAATTTTCTGACCCTTCACGAAAAACTGAGCACTCAATGACGCACTCAAGGCTCCACCTTCAGTGGTATACCTCCAACCCACGGAGTCTAGAGCACCCAAAGAGACATGGTTCCTCCTTAAATCTGGTACATGTCGAACACCAAGCAATGTCTTCATAACGCCATCATACATCCTAACTTTGATTGTTCCAACCCCAACAATTTTACAAGGCATATTGTTCCCCAAAAGAATTGTACCATAGATGACCAATTCATATGTATCAAACAATCTCTATTCGGACACGTGGTAGGAATGCCCAGAGTCAATAATCCATACGTTTTCGCAACAGACATCACTTACTGCCAAAGCAATGGCAACCTCAAACCCTTCCGGATCATCTTCGGGAAAACCAACAACACCCTTCTCTTTATCTTTCACCTTAGGACAATTTCTCACAAAGTACCCGAATTTCTTGTAGTAAAAACACTATACTCCATCTATATATATGGTCTTACAGCTAGAAACCTCTACTGCTCGAATGCATCCCACCTATCTTTCCTCACACCACCAAAGCTTGATCATTATTATCAACACTACCCTCACTGGATACCTTTTTCCGCAATTCTTTCTAATATAAACTAGACTTCACGTCGTCCATAGAAATACTGTAACACCCCGTATTTTAGTAAATGCCCATATTTAATATCGCTTATAAAATTATTCTATTTTTATTACATAAAAATGATTCTAGTATTATTTTGAAAAATAGAATATATATTTAGGTATTTTTCATAAGCTAGTTCGGTATCAGAATCAGCATTGCGGAGCAGAGTGGGAAGAATCCTTAGGGCCCAAGCAAGGGGTATCCGGAAGGGGGGCGAGTTGGCGTGATATTACAGGATGGATTGAATGATATTAATACACCAAAGATTTGATTGAATTATATTAGATATTGAACTTGACTTTGCTTAAATGTTTGGATACTCATTAATTAGATGAAATTGCATGGGATTCATTACATTAAAGGAAGATTATTCTAGAGGCATTTAGAAGGGTGTAACCATCAGTATAAATTGGGTTCTTCACACCCCCCCCCCCCCCCCCCCCCCCACAACACACACACACGGCACAGTGAGGAAACGATAAAGAAAAAAAAAAGACAAAGGAAAAGAAAGAAAAAAAAAAGGGCTAGGTGAGTCTTCTCCCATCTCACTTCCATCGCACACACACATATTCACCATCAGTACAAGGAAAAAAGGGAAGAAAATAGGAGGAAGAAGAAGGAAAGGAAAAGAAAGGGAGAAAGAAAATTTGGACAATCGATTAGGGCCTCAATTTAAGGTATTGGGTAGTGTGCAATACATTCCTAGCTAAATCTCTTTGCAAAGAGTGTTTCCTTGATTATCTTATATTTGTACTCTTTTGATATCTAAGCTTATATGTTCTGTTACTGCCACATATTGTTCTGTGATATAGGAAATGTTTGGTTGAAAGCCATGGAACAGATTGGTACACGTGCAAGTCCACGGGGTGGAATGAGTAAGGAGATATGATTGATTTCCATGAGGAAAATCTAGTGTACTATTATATGGCCCAAAAGGGGGCACACGGTTTGACCCCGGTGGCGCTTGGCGTGTTACCGAGATGGGCCAAGAAAAGAGGCTAATAATGATGTATCGTTTTGCAATGATTCATTTGATTTGTTATCGTCGATCATTGAGAACATCCTTATTTCAAGCTATTTTTATTGTCCTCGTATTGCACATACTACCCGGCCCTTTTATATTTTTCAGGTGTAGAGCAAGTTAGTCATGGCTTTGAAAGTGAGAAGTACGATGGGGTTGGCTATTGGGAGTCATGGGACCGAATTCCTCTTTAGAGAATTTGTAAAAGAACTTAAATTGTAATTTTATTTTATGGAAAAGTCTATATTTTATGCATAAAAGAAAGGTTTTTGTAACGACTATATAGTTTATTTGTTTTTTTGCTGGCTCTAAAAACCAGGGCCGTCACAAATACTGTCCCTTCAATATAACATGGTAGTCACAAAATGTTCATAAGATGGAGGTAAAGAACACAAAACAATAAGGTCCTAATTTTCATCATCAATCACAACATCTATATTTTTTAAATTCATAATAATTCGGTTCAACTCATCGAACTGGTCTTTTATAGGCGTACCTTCCTTCATACAAAACGTATAAAGGCGCTGCTTCAAGTACAACCGATTGGTCAGCGACTTCGTTATGTAGATGCTCTCCAACTTCAACCAAATCCCAGCTACCGAATCTTCCTCCCCGACCTTGCGAAGCACATCATCAGCTAAGCACAATTGAATCGAACTGAGTGCCTTCTCATCGAGATCCTTGAACACACTATACTGCATGTCAGCAGGTTTCTTCGATACCCCAACAAATTCAGGTTACGAGAGGGGAAGGTTTTTAAGACACCCCTCTCGCTAGATATGAAATCGGTCTCTACTCAATGCTTGTGGGATTTAGGAAAAACATTTTATTGCTTAACTTTATTCATATAAGGGAGGGGGGAGCAGTAAGTAAATGGGGATTTATACTAAACACGTTCACAAGTATGAACAATATGTAAAAGGAATGATGCAATAATTGGAATATTCAAATCACACAAGTAAAACCATGAACCAACGAGGTATTTGATGAACCAAGAGGCCCATAAGGTTCTGAGAATTTTGTCTCCCAAGAGGCTAGTGCCGTACGGCAATGGCCACTGACGTACGATACTTGCCTAAGATTTTTACTTTCCTGCTTGGTTGATAGTAAAGGTCAGCTGCACCCAAAACCAGTATGAGGAACTGGTTTAAGCCTAGTGGCTCCCCTAAGATTGCTAAAACAATTAACTTTCTATGTGATATTGTACCTTTGAAAAGCTTTGAACAAACTTCCCTCTTGAACCTTTAGCTGGCTAGAAATGCAGGACAAACTTCTGTTTTGGTGGGGAATGAGACATGATATATGGAGCTTAAAGCTTTATTTGAGTAAAGTTTATTTTGGGTAGTATTTTGGCATGGTATTGGAATGTTTCTTTGGAGTTTTGGAGTGCTAGGAGGCTTAGAGATATAAGCTAAGTTTCAGAGATTGTAGGAAGAGGTTTCAAGCAGCATGTCGTGCTATGGGATGGAATGAGTGAACCCTACGCAGTTGTAATGGAAGGAGGGAGAGTTTATTCTTGAAATAGAAGAGAAATGCGGTATTTATAGGGAAAAATATGAGTGGGGAACAAGCAAAGGCCAACCATTAGCTGTAACTGTTGCCAAAAATTTTGTTTGTTTAACTTTTAAGAAAATTATTGAGTACCGTACGGCATTGACAAGTACCGTACAACATTGGGAACTACCGTATGGTGGTTTGACTGGTCAAAAATGGCAATTTAACTGGTCAAAAAGGCGGTGAAAAACATTGACTGCCGTATGACACTGTGTCATTGCCGTACGGCACTGTGTAATGCCGTACGACACTGAGGAGACTGCTCAAGAGGCCGAACTTCGCGGAGCCGCCCCAGGTGCTACCGTACTCCGTTTTGTGCGTGGTATGAAGTGTTGGAAAGCTTGTTAAGTCTACTTTCTAACCTAAATGATCTGGATCCAAACTATTTTGTACACCCAAATCTATGACCATTTTACCCTCAGGTGGTTAGAAAAGAAGTCATTTTGGCAAAACCCTCACATCTCGCTAATTTTAAAACGGATTGAGGTATATTATATATCGCTAAAAGGGATTTTAATGTACTAAAAGATGGTGCATGATAGGGTTTGTTTTGAAGAGATTTTTCTTTGAGTTTTTGAAAGAGAATGAGCATCGTTCTAGCTTCTAAGAATGTTTCGATTCACTTCATCAGAAACATGTTAGTTGCATGCAAGGGAAAGGCTACAACACACGCCCTTTATTTGGGTATGTATCATACGCACCCTATAAAAGTTATGATTTTTGTATAAGGGAATGGCTACAATACACACCCATTAAAGGTGTGTATTATATACACCTATTGTATGGTTCATATTGTGCCACCTCATTAGCAATTGGAGAGGGTAGAATCCAGTTACATAGGAAAATACCCAAGCACGTACGAAACATGTGCTTAGCCTGGACACCATGTGAGGGTGACTCAGTTCGGGGGGACCACAAGAAGGTGTCCAAGGTTATGGCCGAGCAAGGTAGGCCAAGCCGAGGAGGGTAGGCCGAATGTGCAGCTAGGATAGCACCACGAGATGGTGGCAGCACCATGAGAAGGTGCATGAGCCCAGTGCCGAGCTATGTATCTAGTCGGCAACAGTATATAAGAATAGACAAGTATATTGCCGAGCTAACCGCCTACATGATAAGGTGGCAGGTCATTCTAGAGGGATCTAGAATAGCCTCTTACGTGATCAGGGTTAAATCCTGAGAATTAAGGGATTGTCATTAAGCTTCCATATTGGGCAAGAAACCCAATATGAAACCCAATATGGATACAGAACCCTGGCAAGAAGGGAATTCTGATTGTATTGCCATATGGGACGAATCCCATAAGAGAAAGGACTCCTAACTTAAAAAGGATTCCGATAATTGGCAAAGATTCCTAACGTGAGAGGAATCCTTGTAGAATAAAGATTGTGTTTCTATATGGAACGAGTCCCGTATAGGAAAGGACTCCTAATGTGAATATGATCTTTGGACAACAAGCACCCCGCATCTATAAATAAGGTGCAATACCCATGAAGAAAGGTACGTGGTAATTCGTGTTTACATACTTTACGTGTTTTATGGTTTCCTCCTAGTACGTGATACTGACTTAAGCATCGGAGGGCCTTTCCCGACGAGAGGCAAAGGTGTTCTAACCGTTTATTGTCTTGCAGTGCTAGGGTTCCGGTGAAGAGTGCATATTGTTGATCTCATAGAGGCGTGAAAATAGCATACCCAGATTTTCCCCCTCTACAGCAATCATAACTTTTCAGCAATATGATTCGCAACATTTTCTATGATTCATAACATTTTAGTGTGTCTCGTAACTTTTATTAACAAAATCGTACTCCCTCCGTCCCATATTTGTTGTCCAGTTGCACTATTCACTGGACCTCAAAAAAATAGTCATATGTTCAAATGTATAATGTTATATATATTCAATATGGATCTCGTTTTATAGTTCTCGATGAGTACTATTAAACAAAATTTTCAAAATTGTAAAAAATATTATAGATTAAAAGATATAATCAATTGAAAAATGGCACGCTTACTCGTAAACGGACAACAAATATGGGACGGAGGGAGTAACATTTTTTTAACATTTCGCAACTTTTTCAGTAATTTGATTCGTAGCATTTTATATAATTCGAAACATTTTGGTGAGTCCCGTAATTTTTATAAAAAAAAAAATCGCAACTTTTATAACAAAGAAAAAATCTACAATACACACCCCTTAAAGGTGTATACAATATGCACCCATTGTGTGGTCTATATCGCGCCACCTCAGAATAAATGACTTGGAGAACCGGTCATTCATAACATTTTTATGAGTTTCATAACTTTTATACTAAGAATTCGTAACTTTTCAGCAATATAATTCGTAACATTTTCTTGCGTTTCGTAAATTTTTGTGTGTTTCGTAACTTTTTGTGGGACTCGTAACTTTGAGACCAAAAATCATATTTTTCTCAAATATGATTCGTAACATTTTGTTGCGTAACTTTTAGACAAAATTCGTAACTTTTAGACAAAATTCGTAACTTTTCACAAATATATTTCGTAACATTTCATTCGTCTCGTAACTTTTATAATAAAAAATCGTAACTTTTCAACCATGTATAATCGATTGGGTAATCAATTAAAGTGTATTTCGAAGAAGTAAATTTGTTTTCTTTAAAATAATTTTAATTTTAATTTTCACAAAAAGAAGAAGAAGAAGATATTTTTATTCTAAATTAATTTCAGATACTAATTTGTGGCTCTCTTCCTTAGAATTTGATAGCAGTTTTAATATAGCTATGTCTCAACTTACTAGAAAATTTAAACTCTTTAAAAATTTTCAAATTATAGCTATAGTGTAATTTAAACCGTATTTAAAAAAGTAGAGCTAAAATTTTTTTCAAAAAAATTATAGCGTTGTTCATTTAAAAGCAAAAACGTATCAAAGAGATTTTTTTTTTTCAAAAAAGGTTACTTTTTGAAATTTTTTTTGTTGAAAATATTATTTTGAAGGGAAAAAATAATTTTAAAAATAATTTTTTTGTAGAAACTTTTTTTCAAAATTATTTTCTGATTTTTGAAAAAATAACTATTTCTAAAATTTATTTTTTAAATAACGGTTTACCAAAAACTAGTTTTTATCTAGAAAAATATTTTCAAAACTTTCATATTTATAAACTACTTTTTGAAATTTTTTGTTGAAAAAAAAACTTTTTTTCTAAATTTTGTTTCTTTTTTTCCCTTGAAAAATATTTTCAACAAAAAATTTCAAAAAGTAGTTTATTTGAAAAAAAAATTCTCTTTGATACATTTTGTTTTTAAAATAAAAAACAGTTAAATTTTTTTAAAACTCTTTTAACTCTTTTTTCTAAAAAAAATTGGTTTTTTCAAAGTGGAGGATATATACTAAGGGTATTATGGTTATTTCACGCAAAAAGTTAACACTGTTAGCCTTAAAGTAATGGCAGAAGGGAATCTGACAATTAGTTTGAAAAGTAAAGGAGGGCAATGGATTTCAGAAAGTATAGGGGAGGTCTCTGTATTTGTCAGAAACCTTAAATTTTTAAAACAAATTCTACTAAAATACATTGGAACTTTGTTAGAAACACAAAGAAGAAAGAAGATTCCAAAAGTAACAAGTAGTTCCATTTTATGCAGCCCCAACTTGCAATCAATTTTGGCCAAAAAAGAAAAAAGAAAATCTTGCAATCAATTAAAACTTGGTATGCTCCCCTGAAACTTAATGATCACTCTGGTTAAAGGGAAAGAAAAGAAGCAACCCATAAAATTAAATAATAAGATTAAAAGGTCATTAATTGACAGGTTGAATTTAGGACAAAACTTACTTTAGACATCCCAATCAATACATGTACGAAAGGATAATTACCGAGGCCTAAAAGGTCATAAAGGTAATGAAAGTGGGTTGGGATATTATACACTTTTTTGAAGGAAAATAACATATTAAGGTATTAACAAATAAATAAGTAATTCTTTAGCAAAGTCTAATTTCTTATATCTTGGACTGAGATCAGTGTTCTTTTTTCTCTAGAGAGCTTCATCCAGAATAATTCAATAGTAAAGCTAACTCTCCTTACCCAATCCTTTTATATCCTTCCATATTGATCTCATTTGGTGGACTCATCTGCGTTCACATACATGATCCTCACTTTTCAGCTCGTGGATCACGTGAAAGAGAACACTACTACGAAAGATCAGTTTGATTAAAGATCGAAAGACACGTGAACAAGTTCACAAACATGATCCTAACTTTTCATCTCGTAGATCACGTGAAGGAGGACACAACTACAAAAGATCAATTTGATTAAATATCGAAAGACATGTGAACAAGTTGAATTTTATAATGTCAAATTAATGGAAAAATATTTTAATCTTGAACTTTAAAATTTACAGAACAAAATGCAACTTCTTTTAACACGTCTCGATATCTGATTAAACTAATTTTTTCTGCATTATGTGAGGTGAACCATTCATATCATGTTTGCGGGCAAGTATGGGCTCACAAAGTGGGAGCATTGAGAGGTATGGAATAATGTGATATGGAGAGGAAAAGATCCCTAATTTTCGGGCCTAAATCATCTTTGTAAATTAGATAAAGGCCAACAAGACACAATGGCTAGTTGATGATATTTTCTTATGTTGAGATTAATTTAATGGACCTTGTTACGTGTATAGAAGAAAATGCACAGAAAACATACAGAGCATGCTTGGGGACCCACTTTTGGGTCCCATACGAGTTATCCGAATCGTTCATTATTCTTAGAAAATTTTTCCGAGGGGCCTCACAAAATTTCAGCTCAATCGGACGGTTAGAAGTACTTGAACCAAAGTCCCACCGTTTCAGTCAAAAGTTTTTTGTTTGAAACTTTGGGACTTTGGTTCAAGTACTTCTAACCGTCCGATTGAGCTGAAAATTTTCGGGGGCCCTCGGAAAAATGTTCTAAGAATAATGGACGGTTCAGATCACTCGTGTGGGACCCAAAAGTGGGTCCCCGAGAGCGCACTTTACATTTTCTGGACATTTTCTTCTGTACCCATAGGTTTTTCCTAATTTAATACTTTTCTTTTTTACCAAAATAGTAACAATCTTGTAAGAGCTTTTTCGCACAAGTATAATGTCTACAGGATTTTTCTTTCCCTCTCCGTTCCATAAAGTTAGGTCCTTATTCCATTTTTTAACACCTAAACAAAACTCACAACCAAGTAATAATATAGCACTAGGGGCAATTGTGAAAAACAAAATTTTGTACAATGCAATCATCATGTCCAAATAAAAAGTTGCCCAAAGAGGAATCAACTTTTTAGAACGAAGGGAGTATTTAAGTTTAAAGTCTCATTCGCATTTGTTTTATTTCTGTTTGTTGTATTATTAAAGGGATGCTGATTTTCACACTCCATTTTCTTATAAATGAATATTCTTTTTTTTTCTTTTAATGGAAAAATTACGTACTTCATACCAGACAAAAAATGAGATGCAATTATAAACAAAGGGGGTGCAATTATAAAAAAAAAAGAAAAGGTGAGTGAAAATCATTTCTCTATTAAAGATTCGGATATATAGTAATAATGGAGGAAAGTGAAAGGATCCGGATCTTCAGCAAATAATGGTTTGAATCGTTTATTGGTACATATAATGGTTTGAGTTTGCTCATAAACTCTTTCAGCAAATGAACAATATCAATCATGACTGTCTTCTTCAATCCACAACATGGATGAGAGAGGATCCATTTTTAAAGTGAAAATAAAAGACAGTGGAAATCTAACCTCGTACTCTCCGTCAAAGTGATGCGCTGTGAAAGCATGATTCTTGCTTTCATGCACAATCGTACACTTGGCTCAAGTTTAATGAGTTATGTCTTGTGGTCGTTAAATTTACCCTATTACCCTTTGTTATCGTCACTTCATCGTTTGTTTCCCTTGTGTACTGATCTCATTTGGTAAAGCAAACTGACCAAATTGACCTTCGACGTTATGCCTGGCAGAAGAAATAGTGTTACTAAAAAGATCCAATATATAGTAGCGGTTCTCGTAATGAGCCAAGTCACTATATTCTCGCAGTGATCTCAACTATGGACCCTCTGAAATATTCATTTGGGATCGGTACCATTTATTTTTTTAGGGATGTTAAGTACATTATGGTTACAAAAAATTAGGATCATCAGAGATTGGTTGACCAAACAAAACCAAACCAAACTGACCTTTATGTCCCAATTACTTGGGGTCGGCTACATGAATCATTTTTCTCCAATGAGTTCTGTCAAAGGTTACTTGTTCGCTCAAACCCATTATACTCGTATCTTTGCACACAACCACATCTAAAATCAATTTAGTTCATCCCCTCCCCCTAGCGTTGCTACCCAAAGCTGTCATATCAGCTCTCTTAACTATTGCATCTACAAGTCTACGGTAGACATGCCCAAACTGCCTTAGCTTATTTTCCTTCAACTTCTCCTCTATAAGTGTTACACTTACCATCTCACGAACCATTTCATTTCTAATCCTGTTGCGTCTAGTCTTACGACACATCCACCTCAACATTCTCATTTCAGCTACACACATCTTGCTCACCTGCTGCTTCTTAACAGAACAATATTTATCCCGTAAAAGTATCGCTGGTCATATACCAGTTTTTATAGAATTTTCCCTTCAATTTTGTGGATACCTTCTTGTCACATAGTACACCAGTAATGCTTCTCCACTTGAGCCACCCCACTTGGATCAAATGGGTTACATCATCTGCAATCTCTCCATTTTTACTCATAATTGAGCCTAAATACCTAAAGTGGTCACTCTTTGGTATCTCCTGGTCATGGATCATCACCCTTTCTTCACACGCACTGTTGTTCCTACTAAACTTGAAAACCATATACTCAATTTTACTCCTATTTATCCAAAAGCCCTTTGACTCTAATGTTTCCCTCCAAATTTCTAATTTAGTATTAACACGTCTAGCAGTTTCGTCTACAAAGACAATATCATCTCCAAACAACATACACCATGGGATAGAAATTCGGAGGGATATAAATGGTATCCAATATCCAATATCCAATTAATTTGATTTTTTACATGAATGATCTAGTCAACATTCACGAAAATTGTACGGTTCTGATCCCAAATACAGTTTGTAAAGGGCCCACCATTGAGGTCACTATGGGTATTCCAAATTCTTTTTTTGGTCCATCTTTCCATTTTGGTCCGTCCCAAAGTAATTGACATGTTTCCCTTTTAGTTTGTCCAATTTTATTTGTTTTTCAATACTATCCTTGTAAAGCGTTTATAGATTCATTTCAAAAAGTAGAATCGAAGGGTATCTGTTAGAAAAAATGTCCTCTTCAATAGTTGGATTCCTAAAGAGGAACCAAAATTTAGGGACGGAGTTGTATATATTGATAGCATCGGTGTTAGTTTCTTTGTGTCATTCTATGATATCGGCGTTATTAAATATAGTTGATCAAATGAGAGAGTAGAAAGACCGGCCATCAAATAAGAAACCTCTCTCTCTCTCTCTCTCTCATACACACACACACACACAACAAAGACTCTCTCTTCTTAAAGTTCAAAACCCTAGCGCCGCTTTACCTTCTTTCCCTTACCCCCTAGGGTTTCACCACCCTTACGGCGGTTGAAGGGGAGGATCCCCTCATTTTTGGTCCGTTTTTACCAAGTTTCCAGATCTGGGTGTTCGTTTCTCACTCCACCCAGTCTCCTTCTTTTCTCTGTCCTAATCTCCAGTCACAAGTTTTACCGTCATTGCTCCATCTCCGTTTTTTTCCTTCCTCTAGTGCTTCGACCGATGTAGTACTCGTGGTTGGTGGTTGTAGTCGCTTATGATTTAAGGAGTGGTCCCTGGTGGATGGTGGTGCGAAGGCGAGATCAGAACCTCGTGGCTGTCAGTGATTGGGAAGCACGTTGGACCGCTTTACAACCATCTCTCCTAAAACCAATTGGTGGTAAGAAGGGTTTCAATTAAGTCTTTTATATCATTTGACATCGCACCCGCAAGTTTGTTGTTAGAGCGGTCGCAGGAAGTGGCATCGTGTAACCAAATCAGTGGGGGGGCACTCTGGACCCAACAATCCCTCCCTCACGATGACGCTCCTACGACTCAAATCCATGACCTCCTTGCTCTGATACCACTTTTCAGACATCTTTTCCACCATCTCTCCTAAAATCAATTGGTGGTAGGAAGGGTTTCAATTAAGTTTTTTATGGCATTCGACATCACACCCGCAAATCTATTGTTAGAGCAGTCGCAGGAAGTGGCATTGTGTAACCAAATCCACGGGGGCACTCCGGGCCCAACAAAGCAGATGGGCCGGTGTCTGTTCTGATGGTCGGAGGTATCTTTTATTGTTTTTCTTTTTTAATTTTTTTCTATGTACCTTCATTTGTGGAGAGTAATGTTCCCTATGTGGAACTTTTCCTACTCTTTGTGGATATTTTTCTACTGTGCTCAATGAGCTTATAGCCTTATACCCATACCACATGAATAATTTGAAAATTGAGGTCTATCTTATTCAATTAAGGGCTCCTTTAGGGGTTTTGTAGCCCTTGTTGGGCATATTTTAAGACTTCAACGATAAAGAAAAATAAAATAAAACAAGACAGTTGGAAACATGAAAATGGTTGGCTTCTAAATCACTCCTATTTGTTATTTTTCCTAGTGGAGTTAGAAACAATTGCGTCAACTAAATTTTCAGAAATCTGTAAAATCATGAAAAGTTAACACCATCTGTTTGTGAAGTCACTCCAAAATAAAATACAACCCATCATCAAAAAATGAACAATCAATGTCAATCCATCCAGATAATTTCTAACTCTTAAGATGCGACACCCAAATTCATCTACACTAACCATGGCCAATCGTGTCTTTTCCCCACCATGCCTCCATGTCCTCAACACTACCCAAAAGGGTAATTCCGGTAAACAAACTCGACCAACCCACCACACTTGTCCCACCTGTGTGGCCCCCACACATCACACCAATAAACCCCTCTCAAAAACCTCCCCACCCCCCTTTTATACTCACTCCCAGCCTCCTCCCTCGAAAGCCATCCACACAACACTCACTCACTCACAGAGACTATACCAAGCCATGGCCTGCCTTCCAATTCTCCGCACTCTCATCCTCTTCCTCTCTCTCCTCTCTCTCGCTCATCCCTTCTCCATCCATGACCTCCTCAGAAGCCAAGGCCTCCCCGCCGGGCTCTTCCCGAACAACGTTAAATCGTACGATTTAGACGAATTCGACCGGCTCAAAGTGTACATGGAGCGGCCCTGTACGGCCATGTTCGAGACCCGGGTGTTTTTCGACAGCGTGGTTACGGGTAACCTTAGCTACGGTGGGCTTACTGGGGTTGAGGGACTGTCTCAACAAGAGCTGTTTCTTTGGTTACCGGTTAAGGACATAATCGTCAGTGACCAGTCTTCCGGTTTGATTTTGTTTGACATTGGGTATGCTCTCAAGGAGCTGTCTCTCTCCCTCTTTGAAGACCCTCCTGTTTGTCACCCTCAAGGTCCCCTCTCTCTCTCTCTCACACACACACACACACACACACGCTTACGTACAAACGCAACAAAATGCTAAATGACGGGGTTGAATTGTAGGCCCACCACTAAAGCAACAGTTGTGGAAGAAAATGGAGGTTTTAGCTACAGGTATCGGCCCGCGTAACGGTAATGGTAGGTAGCCGGAGTGTGAATCGATACGTAGCGAGAATTGGGCTTTTTCAAAACTGATCAAGAAAATGATTTACTTAAATTTTTTTTTTTTTTTTTCTATTGCTAAATTTTCGTAACAGACTAACGTGGGGAATGGGGTTTGAGATTTGTTTTTATCTAACAAAATGTGCATTGTGCAATGGCAGGCGTGTCATTGGAGGATGGTGGGGGCCGGAAGAAGGTGGCACTTTATGAAGCTTAGAGATAAAAGAAGACAAAGCCTTCTTTCTGACATGGCTTGTTGTTTTGTGCTTTTTTTTCTGCTGTTTCCTTGTGGTAGAGACAGTAAGGCTGAACATCAAGGTTCATAGAAGCTGATGGGATTGTAGCTAGTCATGCTAATGCAAATTAACGATCACATGATCATTCCCTAATGAAATGAAACAAAATTTAGAGTTGATGGACTGATTTTGTTAACTGATATGAATGCCGAGTGCCTCTGGTATGTGAAGTGTGATCTGCAACGTTCACTTTATAGAGCTTGACGCGTAGATAAAAAATGTAACAAATGTTGTTTGTTTATTAAGTTATCAATATCCGATCGACTTGATTTTTAACAAGATTGTTTTGTCGGGAGAAAATTCAACGGCGATTCCAAAGAACAATTCGATTGATACAAAATACAGAATTACATAATGCAGAAATCCAAAATTACTGATTATAAAAACTGAATAACAGATTACAGAAACTGATAATCGATTACATGAACGAAATTTGCGAATCGAAGTCTGTGAACCACAGTATCCTTAACATTGATTTTCCGCCTACTGAAGGTGTTGTAGGATGCATCAGCCTCTGTCTTTCAGGATAAAACGAGTAAACTATGAACGTCGAAACACTGACAATGAAAGCCTATGCGAACTAAACGTACGTTTGGCTCTCTCTCAATCAAAGAACAACACCAGGAGCATGCTGCTTTAGGAATTCGAAATTGGAGTAATGTACTCAAAAACGGGATTGATCTCTTATAGGAAGGTGAGACCTTTGAGCGGCAAGCTGGTAAAACCGTAAAACTCACTTCATGAGGGAAATTAACCAGCTGAAACAACTAGTCCTTCGAATTGCTTTGTCCAGGTTCAACATACCCGGAAGAGACTCTCTGAATGACTCAGAAGACCCTCAGAATTCCCGGTTTCATTCGTAAATTTTCAAACTGCCTAGGATAGATAGTTTTTGGCCTTGGACCTTCCCTTGTGATAGGTTTATTGGCTGGCCAGTGAACGCGAAGCCTTGAATTGTTCTGCCGTTAGTGAAAACCAAGAGTAGCAAAAATCGGCCGTAACAATCATTAATTTTTTTAAATTGTTTGTAACTTGTAGCAGTCAAGTATTGGCTGTTTCGGGCATGTGAATATTTTGAGTATTACGAGGTATATATAATAAAGGAATGTAACAGTATTGGTAGTACAAAAACTCACTACTTCTTGGCAAACTTAGTGTTAGGAAAGTGAATCAACTATATTCGTATGGTTTCCATGCACTTTGATAAACTTATGTATGAACTTCACTTAAATAGGATGTTTGCTGGATTTCTTGCCACTTTTCCGAACCCATGTTTTTGAATTATTTAATCGAACTTCCCTTGAAGTCAATTATTTATTCACAATTTCTTCTTTTTCAGTTGCTAAATTTTCTTAACAGACCAACGTGGGGAATGGGGTTTGACATTTGTTTTTATCTAATTCAATGTGCAATGCCAGGCGCTTCATTGGAGGATGGTGGGAAGAAGGGGTTGGCACTTCACAGTTCAGAGATCAAACAAGACAAAGCCTTCTTTCTGACATGATTTGTTTTCTTGCCTTTTTTCTGTTGTGGAAAGGACAAAAACGGTTCATAGAAACTGATCACAGGTTTGTAGTTTTGCTAATGGAAATTAACGCCATGATTCCCCAATGGAATGAAACAAATTCGTGTTGATCATGAAGTGATTTTTCTAACTGAAAGCTGAGTGCCTCTGATATTTGAACGTTTATTTTTGGGATCCGGGGGGCCTGTAGTGTTAAATTTCTTGGAGGGTTCCAACCTAAAACCAATTGGCAATAGGTGGAGTAACCTTAAGAATTTATTAACCAGACTTTGGTGACTTAGATGAGCAATGTGGGATAATTTAACACTCCCCCTCACGTGCAGCCCAGATGCACGTGGAGGTACGAATTGAGAAGTCTAGAAGATTTAACTCGGGCAAAGGAGACTTGACCACATGAGATGAGGCCACCCAAGACCTAACTCTGATACCATGTTAAATTTCTTGGAGGGCTCCAACCTGAAACCAATTGGCAATAGGTGGAGTAACCTCAAGAATTTATTAACCAAACTTGGGTGGCTTAGATGAGCAATGTGGGATAATTTAACTTGTAGTGAGTGAGCTCACTACAGGCGTATAGTGAGCTCTCTTGGCCGTCCGATTCGAGATCAACGGTCCGGATAAATTGGATTTAAAGTAAATGTAAAAGTGTTTTTTAAAGTGTAAGACGATCCGGACCGTTGATCTCGGATTAGACAGCTGAGAGAGCTCACTACGCGCATGTAGTGAGCTCACTCACTACAGGGCTTTGAAATTTGGCTAAGTTTTTGGCCTGAACGAGACGTTCCTTGCAAGAAATTTCTGACTTTGAGTGCATAATCACGTAAAAAAAACCGATTTGCCTATTGAATTTGGATATTTTACGGAAGTAAATTTGAGATGACCATAGAATATCTATGAATCGCAACCCTTGAACCAAAATCCTGGCTCCGCCACTGCTCTCTTCTAATTATAGTTTTTTTTAGGATTTCAAATGGACTAAATACGTTTTGGAAATTTTCGGTTATTTTTTTTGTGTGAGTTTAAGGTCCTTCTTATCATAACATTCAGCCCTTCCTAAACTAAAATCCTATATGCGCTCCTGGATATGTCCTTACGTTCTCATAGGCCAAACTTTGATTATTTCCTTGTTGAAAAATTCGGAATGGATCCCACCCAGTGGCGATGCCACACAGAGAATAGTGGGTCAGGAGACCCCGCGGAGAAAAAATACTTTGTTATTACTATATTAGAATTTTCTCTTAATTTGTAAATTACACCATTAAAATTCGATGTTGACACCTCATTAGGCAATTTTCTAATCTTTGAAAAAACTTATGAGAAAATACCAAACGAAATGACTAAAACCCATTTCATGTTGTCACCACAAAAGATAATTTTATACTCTTGAAACCCAATAATTGTTAAACCAACATAATATAAATCAAATGGCTAATATACAGCTCCTATTTAATCTTCAACATAAAATTTTCAATACAACCAATATTTGTAACACCACTCTCACATGGGTAATGTCAAAGAGCGTTACCATTAACCGTTGTATCACAAAAAAAACAGTCTTCACCCTCTCCGTTCTCTCTTCGTCTGTTTGTTGGGTAGTTGATTGGAGCTCTCGCTCTTGTAGATTTAGTGTTTATTTCTATGATTTACATTGATGTTTATGAATGATCCCATACTCCCGAACTCCTGGAGTCGCAACTGATCCACTGACCACAGCCTATGTCGTGTGGGTCACACCATAAACAGGAACTTCCTTTCATATATATTTCGCACAAATTTTAACTTGCAGGGAAGGTGATTCAAAAGATTTTTCTGTTAATGAGAGTCGAACTAGATACTTATGCAAGTCACTTACCTTCAAACCCTCATTTTATCAAAGAGTGGAATACAACTTTGGCTTTGCTCAGAAAAGCATTTAGTAACGAGGAGTAGTAGGGTCCAGGAAAATGTCCACGAAAGAGAAATGGATAGCAGATTCACATTTCATGGATTTGAATCAACTATCTATTTCTTTTTCCTGGACTTTTTCTGGAAAAGTTTTCATGGACCTTACCATTTTCGTTTGGTAACCGGCCGGGTAAAGAAGAGATTCATTAACATGCTCTACGCAGAGCCCATGTTTGACCTAGTCTGACAGAGACAGGGCCGGCCCAAGGTATTTTGGCCGTTCTAAACCCAATCGTTACATAGTGCCCCTATACAGTTTTACAATTAAACAATAGTAGAATAATTTTTGTATATAATTATTTTAGTCCATATTGAAAATAAAATCAATGGGGGTAATTCCCATCCCGAACCCATTCAATATCGGGGAAAAAAATAGAAGAGGCCTAAAAAAAATTGGATGTGACACCAAAAGAATAAAAAAAGGTAGTGCTGAAAACCAGTGGAGTTTTTCGACAAATGGAGCTCACGTTGAAATTCAACTCATTTATCCCACTGGTTGTTTATATACGTTTTCTTCGTCATATAACACCCCGAACGCATTAAATACACACACAAAGAGTAGTCTCCTGCTTGAAACTTCAATCAAAGTTCTCACAATGCTCCTGAGTGGTGCCGATTTGGGGTCCCATGGGTGGGACTTGAGAGTAGTTGAACATCGTTCACAATTTTTTTGTGGGGAAAGTGAAAATATAAAGGGTATAGGGTTTCTGATTAGGGGAATTGGGGGAAGCGTCAAGTATTAGGATATTTCTTATGTAGCTCTTTCTATGGCTTATTCCACCCACTCAATGGGTCACCAAATGAGCCTTTGCTTTATGTGTTTCATTGGGCTTCAACAATAATAGATTTTAAGGGCTCTAAAACTAAATTTGACAATTTGTTTGACCTTCAAAAGACCTCTACCTAGCCTAATACTAATACTTACTGGGGTGCCCTTTTTTTGGACAGTTTTTTGGTGCCCTAGGCCTGGGCCTCTCCCAAAGGGCCAGCCTTGGACAGAGAACAAGACAAACGGACCTGGTAACTATGGGTTAGTCATTAACATGCTCTAGCTAGGCAGAACCCAGTGCTTTTTAAGTAACTTTATGAAACAGGAGCACTGGGGACTTGAGGTTTTGTTATTTTTGTTGTCCACCGATTTCCCCAAAGGACAGGAGAAACGGGAGTGGCCAACACCGGGTGGTGTAGAAGATGCGAGGGCGTGCCAGGAGAAATGTATCTCCAAGAGAAATGTAGAAAAGCGCCTGAATATACTGACTAACTTCTTTCAAGCAATTGAGAAACTCGAGCTAAAGTTACAAGGGTTCGTGGGGCCTTGAAAAAGGACTTCCACACTTGAAGAAAACTGCGTAAAAGAGTTTAGAGGAAGGGGGAAGAAAGAACGGGGAAGAAGTAGGAGATAGACATAGCTAAAAAGAGATCGATCGACTAACTGCTAGAGTTAGGAGATAAAAACTAAATTTAATTTGCTGCTGTGAGCGTTGTTGGTGTTGGAACCCCTGCAATGTTGCACATTGACTTGTATTTATAGCTTCTGAGTTCCTTTGTAACTTCTGGAATGTAACCGCCCATGATCTCCTATAATTTCGCCATATCTTCTTGAAAATGCATGAGGGTGTGACATGTGTCCCCTAATTGGCCGAAAATAACCAACCATGTTCTCAATATAATTAATCACATGTTAATTTCGGCCTTAACCGCTTGTTTTAGATAAACAACACTCTCCTATAATTTAGGTAACAAACTTTATCTCCTAAATTATAGATAATTCGGCTATTAATTAAAATCCGAATTAAAGTTAAAACAATTTCTAACCAATTCTTTTGCCACGTGTAAATTTTAAAATTTATGGTACAAACATTGCCCCCCATAAACTTTATTTTTATAAAAATGAAGTTTAATAAAAATATGTTTCAGGAGATAAATGCAAACAAGAGTCCTTAATTGATAGGGGATAACGGCTAGAAGAAACCGAATCGTCCAGGACTCTTGTTACCGTTTAACCCCAACACATGGCATAACTGGATTGGCTTAGGAAATGTTTCCGGAATACTCAGGATACGCCTTCCATACGTATCAATAAAAAGGATTTAAGAGAGAGAGAGAGAGAGAGAGCAAATACGATTCACAGTAAAAAACAATTTCTCTCTCTCTACCTTTACCTTTTTCACCGCCATAGCCAAAAGCTTGCCACTGTAGCAGTAAAAGTTTCGTCATGGCTACACTTCGAGCACAAGCCTCCGTTGAAGATGAGAACAACACAGGCAACGTGATGAAGAAGTTGATTGCAGAGCACAAACCCGGCATTCGTGATGAGATTCTCTTCCAGGTACCTGACCAAACCGAACATTCTTCTGGATTGCCCAAATATGGCTTAGGGCCTTGTTTTTCAGACGAACTTCCAGATTATTTGGGCAATCATTACCCACACGATATTCCTCTTCCCTTGGCCCGATCTACTAAGGATTGGGCCCCTGATTGGGAAAACTATGCAAAATCGAGACCTTTTAAGGTGTGGGTCACCTCCACTTCTGAGTATAATGAGTGGCTAGTTAGGGTTGAGAAAGTGAAAAGAGACGTTTGGAAGAAAGCTGGGATCCATAATGCCATCCTTATGAGTTACGATATGCCACCCCCTGATACTGCCCTCATCAGTGCTCTTGCATTCTTCTGGTCTACAAGCACGAACGCCTTCCACTTCCCTTGTGGACCGATGACACCCACACTTCAAGATGTGGCATTCATTACGAGCCTCCGTCCCCATGGAATAGAGGCTAATGACGCTTTAGAGCCTCCTAAGATAAGTTTTGAATATCCGAAGAAGAAGGATATTACCTTTAATTATTTTCTGGAACAAAATGTCGTGACAAACCCCAAGGTTGAAGTCTCCGAGATGGAGCACATTGCCTTCCTGATCTACTGGCTAAATAAATTTATCTTCTGCAGCAGCCATTTAAAGATCACCCGGTTTTACACCGACTTGGCCAAAGCTCTCTCTGTTGGTCAGGAGATTGCTTTGGCCCCAATATTTCTTGCCCACTTCTATAGGTGTATGAAGGAATTGGTGGACCACAAGATTTCTGGCTGTACGGGTCCTCTTTGGTTGTTGCAATTTTGGGCGTGGTCTTACTTCTCTGATTTAGCCCCTGAAGAGACGCCAGAACAAAAGCAGAGAAAGAGATTAGGGGATAAAGTCTTCTGCGGCCTGTACCTTAAGTCGCTTGTTCCTAAGGAGCATTCATTCGACGACTGTTTCAAGTACTTTTACTTCCTTGCAGAAGATCCACGCCCAGAATTCTGGATGCCGTTTGAGAGGAACTCCACTTGCTCTGATTGGCTGCAAACCCCTACAACAGAGTTATCCCCAGAAGATCCAGTCCATAAAGCAATATGGGCCAGCTTCTTGGTTGCGAGGGATCTTCCATATGGCATGGGCTCTGGTGGGCCAAATAACAAATGTGGGGTGGAATATTACAACCCCACCCAATGTGCCAGACAGTTTGGCCTAGCCCAGTTCATACCCATTCCCCCTTATCAAACTATTAATTCTGCTCTGAATGAGAGGATGTTGCTCACCCTGGATGACACCAAGAAACTTATGGAGAAGAATGCTGCTCTGATCTCCTCCAAATTCAAACTTGCTCCATTTCCAGAATTTCCTCTGACGACTCCGGCTTTTGACATATGGTGGAGGCAGGCGAGCTTTAGCCAATCTTCTGAATCCCTGGAGCTAATACTGAAGAGAATTTCTCCAATGGCAGTGGCAGAAGGATTGCCAATAACCAAAGAAGCAAAAGTGGAACTGTTGGTGAAGAAGACGAAGGCTACAGAGAAGGCAAGGATTAAGTCTTCATCAAAGAGGAAAGGTACGCCTTCTCATGCCGAAATTTATCAATCCATTCGTAGATTTGAGACCTTCTTTAAATGCAAATGGAACCCCCGTAACCCTGAGGCCATGGAAGAAGCTAGGAGAAATAGAATGATTGAGATTGAGGCTAGGCAAAAAGACTTAGCCGCTGCAGCGTGGTGGAAAATATTCCAGACTACTCCTCCAGGAGATCCCATGCCTACCTTAGAAGATTTAAAGAAACCGTTTGGGAAACCTATTCCCCCAACCCCTGACACTTCATTCGTTATTGCCGACACGTTAGCGTATGAAGGCATGTATGAACTTTTCCCAGAAAATAGAAGAGTCACAGTCGTTAAGACCGATGCCCCCCAATGGGAAATAGAAGATTTCTATAAGCGTGGGATAGTTAGGGTGATAAATTCCGCCCAAAGAGGTTAGAAGTTGATGCAAAATCTTCTAGTACTTTTGCTTGTAACAACTGCTTACTGATTATTGCCTCTTCTTTCAGATGCTGCTCCTTTGGTGGAATTGTCTGATCATGAAGAGGAGGATGAAGATGACGAAGAAACAGAAGAAGAGGCATCGAAAGCAGAGAAAGCTCCACCTCAAAAGCCAAAACGGCGATTGATAAAGGTAAAGCTTTTACTTCTTCTTGCCATTTATTGTTTCTGATTGGGCTCCTATTGACAGCAGCTCTTCTTTCCAGGAGACTCCTGTTTTTAGATCCAAAAGAACCCGATCCACTACTAGGACAGAAGATGCGCCTATCTTTGCTTCATTAGAGGAGGTATTGGAATTTCCCAATCTCCTCCTTCTACTTCTCTGAGTATAACTGATCATATCATTTCTTCAGGCTGTGGATAGCAAGAGATTAAAAAGGAAGAAACTCCAACAGCAAGAGCAATTTGATGAGACAGGCGATAAAACCGTCTCTGACTCAGCGCCAAAGACTTTGACTGAGCAGAAGAGCACTGATGCAGCTTCTTCTGACATTGGGGTTTCTTCTAAAGAGAACGTCCCAGGTTCTGTCCCAGTTGAAGTCACTACCGTTGATCCAACAGGAAACTTATCACAGAGCTCTGCCATCCCTGTAAGTAATCATGGCATTTTAATACCAAGATATATATGTAATGCTTCTGACCTGATAAAACTTTGTTGACAGGCCTTCTCCAAGAACTCTAGTCTGGCTTCCCCTACTCGCTCCACTGCTGTGTCAAGCAAGGTCAAAATAGACACTCGGGAGGTCCTCAATCGTCTGAAAGAGAAATTGAAGAGAGGGACAAGCAGTAGCCAAATGTCTTCATCAGCAACATCTTCTGAGAGTATTCAAAAGAGTCCTTCCGTGGAAGAAGTATCCAAGGCGAAAGATGCTCTGAAGGCAGCCTTGAGCTTCAACTTTGAAACCATGATCCAGCCTGAGATTCTCACCAAGTTGAAAGGTGCTTTGGAAGTTCTCACCTCTTCTGAGGGTATCCCAGATGTGCCTCAAGATCAATTAAGGCAATTTAAAGCTGTCCTGCCATCTCTCATCCAGGATTATCAGAAGAATATGATTGAAATTCAGGAGACGAAGAACAGACAGTCTCGTTTTACAAATCTGGGGCAGGCGTTGGTCATTGGCATGGATAAAATGGAGATCTTTCAAAATCGGAAGGAGCAGCTCTCTCTCCAGAAGAATAAAGGCATTAAAAAGATCAAAGAGATCCAGGATAATATTGCCCTTATGCAGCAACAAGTGGTTCAGCTCCAAGCAGAAGACATTGGCTATGATGAGAAGATAGAGGAGGTCACACATGAAGAAGAAGAAGTTGCTACTGCTATCCAACCTTTGATAGAAGGGCACGACCTCCTAAATGCCGAGATTCCTCAGGTAGAAGCTCGGCTTGAAACACTGGTGACCAACTTGTCCACTTCTACAGCTCCTTGGGACAACTTTAAGGCTAACGTTTTGGAGAAATTGTAATCTCCTCTTATCGCCTGGTTTTTGTTTCTTCTGTTATTGTTGAACTTTTAAAAACTTCTATTTTTTGGAGAGGTACTTGGCAAGCTTTAAAACTTTGGTTTGGAATTATGGTTTACTAATACAGCTATTTGTGTCCATCATCTCACACATAGTAGGATACCATAACTTCAAATATTTGCCATTGATTGGATGTTTATGCATTTCACCATCTAAATCATGTAGCATGTATGTACCTCCTCTCAAAATTTGTGAGACTTGGAAAGGACCTTCCCACGTAGGAGACCATTTGCCATACTTGTGATCTTTCTTTTCGAATGGCAATACTGCCTGCCAGACCAAATCTCCTTCAGCAAAAGATTTCTCCTTGACTCTTTTATTGTATGCCCGAGCCACCTTCTGCTTCTGGACCACTATGTGATCTAAGGCAGAAAGCCTCAGTTCATCCAGATCTTCTAGTTCCATATACATAGCCTGATTATAATCTCCAAAATCTAGGCCATTCTGGAAAGCAACTCTAGCAGATCTGATGTTTGTTTCCATTGGTAAGACTGCGTCATGGCCATAGGTAAGAGCATAAGGAGTAATACCAGTGGCCGTTCGTTTAGACGTTCTGTAAGCCCATAGTGCGTCTGACAATGCTTCATGCCAAGTCCTTGGTTGATCTTCTACCTGTTTGCTGATAATCCCCTTCAGGATCTTGTTAGTAGACTCGGCTTGTCCGTTACCTTGGGCATAATAAGGTGTTGAATGTGTCATTGATATCCCAAATTGTTGCATCACGGCCTGAATCCTATCCCCAAAGAAGACAGATCCTCTATCGGCCACTATATGTTGAGGAATGCCGAAACGATGTATGATCTTCTCTTTTATCATGGTTATAATTTCTTCTTGAGACACAGAAGTCATAGGGATAGCCTCAGCCCATTTGGTGAAGAAGTCAGTGGCCACGACTATATAAGTGTGTCCATTAGAAGAAGGAGGGAAGATTTTGCCAATCATGTCCATGGCCCATCCTCTGAATGGCCAAGGCTTTATTATTGACTTCATTAAAGAAGCTGGAATCCTCTGCACAGGACCGTGGGCTTGACAGGCTTGACATCCTTTAGCAAACTGAATGCAATCGTTTAGAATGGATGGCCAATAATATCCATATCTTCTTAAGAGCCATCTCATTTTTCTTCCAGACTGATGTGCTCCACAGATGCCCTCATGAACCTCCCCCATAACCTTTAGAGATTCTTGAGGTCCAATACATTTGAGAAGAAGATCATCTTCCAGACTCTTCTTGTATAGCTCATCTTCTATAAGCACATACTGTATCGCTCTTTCTCTGATCTTCTTAGTTGAAGAGAGGTTTGGATACTTCAGGAAGGTAATAATCTCAGCCCTCCAATCCTCTTCTTGCCCCCCGAGGTCAGTAGTGAAGATTTCTATAGAAGCACTTCTTTTCCTGACGGAAGGTAAGCTCCTTCTTAGAATAGTGATTGTTCTCTTGTACCATCCTTGGGGAATCTTGATTCCGGTGGCGATCTGTGCCAATTCATTCGCCTCTTGATTGAATCTTCTAGGAATATGGAGGAGACTGGCATCATCAAATTTGTCTAGCAATTGCCTCGCCGCCATGTAATAAGGAGCTATTTCTTCACTGTTGCATCTGTAGATGCCCCCCAATTGGTTGATCACCAACTGAGAATCTCCAATGACTTCTATAGTAGCTGCTCCCATTTCTTGTAGGATCTCCAATCCAATAATTATCCCCTCATATTCAGCTTGATTATTTGTACATTGAAAATCAAACTGAAATGACATTTGAGTCTTAACTCCGGCAGGAGATATTATTAGGATTCCACAGCCAGAAGATGAAGCTGTTCTGGAACCATCAAATAATAATTGCCAAGGAGCATATGAAACAGTAAAAACGTCTAAGCCGATTGCTTCTTCATCAACATCCAAACATGGATGATCTGCTAGAAAATCGGCCAACGCTTGTCCCTTTACTGCTTTTTGGGGAATATATTGGAAGTAAAACTCCATTAATGCAAGTGACCATTTACCAATTCGGCCTCTAATGATGGGCCGAGAAAGTAAGTACTTAATTAAATCGGTCTTGCAAACCAAATAAACCAACACAGGCATCATGTAGTGCCTAAGTTTTATTGCTGAAAAGTACAAGGCTAGACATAACTTCTCCACAGGAGAATATCTGCTTTCTACAGCAGTTAACAATCTACTAAGATAATACACTGCTTGCTCCTTGCCTTGTTCATTATTTTGAGCTAACAAACTCCCAATAGAAGTTTCTGACGCTGAGATATAAAGTCGAAGAGGTTTCTTCTTGATTGGAGGCATAAGAACAGGAGGTTGAGTCAGATACCTCTTGATAGCTTCAAATGCCTCTTGGTGCCGAACTTCCCATTTGAAATCCTCTTCCTTCTTCAGCTCAGGAGCTCTGAAAAGACTTGAACTTTCCCGGCCATGTTTGAGATGAATCTTCTGATGAAGTTAATGAGGCCGAGAAAACTCTGCAGCTCCTGTTTACAAGACGGAGGCTTAGCTTCAAGGATAGCCTTAGTCTTGTTCTGGGGTACTTCAATGCCCCTTTGGTGAACTAGAAATCCAAGGAAATTGCCTGCAGAAACTCCAAAGGCACATTTCAGAGGATTCATCTTGAGGCTGTATCTTCTTAAGCGCTCAAAACTAGATCGCAGGTGCTCTAAGTGTTCCTTGAATGAATCAGACTTGACCACCACATCATCTATGTAGATTTCCATAAAACGGCCAAGCATATCATGAAACATTGAATTCATTGCCCGTTGGTAAGTTGCTCCTGCATTTTTAAGGCCGAATGGCATGACAACCCATTCGAAGGCCCCCAAAGCTCCTGGGCATCTAAAGGTCGTCTTGTGGACATCCTCTTCTGCAATGTAGATTTGGTTATATCCAGAATGGCCATCCATGAAGGATAGCACCTTGTGTCTGGCTGCTCCATCGACTAAGACATCAGCAACTGGCATAGGGTATTCGTCTTTAGGAGATGCCATGTTGAGGTTGCGGAAGTCAATGCACACCCGTACCTTTCCATTCTTCTTAATGACTGGAACAATGTTGGAAAGCCATTCCACGTATCTGGTTGGCCTTATGAATCCAACTTTCAGGAGATGCTCCAGTTCTTCTTTAACCCGTAGGTTTAATTCTTCTGACATTCGTCTAGGCGCTTGCTTGAAGGGTTTGAAACCTTCCTTGATAGGGATCCTATGTTCCACAAAATTTCTTCGCAACCCAGGCATGTCTTCATACTCCCAAGCAAAACAATCTTTATACTCATGGAGGAGATTAATGTAAGCATTCTTAACTACTTCTGGAAGGCGTTGACTTACGTAAATAGGCTTTGGATGATCTTCCGAGCCTAAATTTACCTCCTCCAGAGGATCCTGAACATCAGCCTTCAAATCGTCTAGTTTTGCTGGTGGTGCTTCCAGATCTCCTAACTGGATAACATCGTCAGAAGGTGTAGAATCTCCTTCAAAGAATAACTCGGTCGTCAAGATCGAATTATCTTCTGAATCCAATGATCGTAGGCTCTCCTCTGTAATATGGGCGATCAATCGAGCCAAGGCAGCCTGTAGAGCCGCCATCTTCTCAGTGGCTGTTGGAGCTTGATCCATGAGAAAGGGCTTGAAGAAGTGGAGTGCTCGGCCTATTAATCTCTGTAAGGAGAGGGCCGACCAACTGTTTGTAGATGGCTTTGAATTCGTCTACAGAAGTTTGAGTGGACAAAGTAATTGCTGTAGGCTTGCCATATTTATCAGTCCCGGTGAACTTGACTGGACTGATTTCATTGTCATACAACTTGGCATCTGCATGGTTAGAAGAGGCCAAGAAAGGCCTCTTGTCTGCCCAAACCACTTCAATATCATCACCATGCCAGAAGATTAGGCATTGATGAAGAGTAGAAGGAACGACCATGCAAACATGAATCCAATCGCGGCCCAACAGTAGATTGTAGCTTGATCGTGAATTAACCACAAAGAATGGAGTGGTCAAAGTCTTTGATCCAACCTGCAAGTTCATAATGATGATACCTTGGGCCGTGGTGATGCCTCCAGCAAAATCAGAGATGCTGGCGCTAGAAGGTAACAAATCTTGATCTCCTTTGCCCAATTTAACGAGCATGAAACGTGGCATGAGATTTGCAGCAGATCCATTATCCACCAATATACGATTGACGGGGATACCATCTAGATGACCTTGAATGTAGAGAGGACGGAGATGCTGAGTCATCAAAGGATCTGGCTTCTCAAATAAGACGCTGGCCACAGGAGATGGGTGATATGCAGTGGGCTCGTCTTTCAGAACCACAATGGAAGGAATCTGGGAGTAAGAAGATACTGGAGCAGACGCTTTCAGTACTGGTATAGGGGCAACAGGCGTGACAGAGCTGATTTCTGGGGTATCGCCTGCAGCCTCTACATCGCCAACCATAGAAGATGGCTGTCCTTCCTTAGCCATAAAAGCAGTGGGAAGAACAAACACCATGTTGCAAGAGAGATTGGCTAAAGAAGATGAAACTTTTGTGACAGGGGCCTCCTCTTGCACAACCAGCATATCCTCTGAGGAACGAATGTTGATAGGACGTGGCTTTGCGAGGATATCCTTCCAAGCAGTCTTGCGAGCCTTTGGAATTTCAGCAGAGGATGGCTCTACATTTTGAAGAGTAGGTTTCTGTACTGGACGATATTCCATGCAAGGTTTCTTCTGCACATGCTTAGGAGCAGGATAGCGTTTTGGTGGGATAGGTGGAGGAGTAGGAATCCCCTGTGCCAACCTTTCAGCCTGACGGTTCCTCTGCCGTCGCCGCTTCTGAGATTTTGATAGAGGAATCTCAGGCTGTGGAAACTTAGGATGCTTCACTTTGAACCAATGGTTAGGAGAAACAGATCTGGGCGGCTTAACCATCCTAGGCTTGCCTTCTTGTGGAGCGGTGATGACTAAGGAAGACATTTGCTTCTGGATTTCGTGAGTGATGGGTTTCAGGCGATTAAACACCGAAACACGCTTCTGAGGAAAACGGCGAGGAGAGAGTGATGGAGTCTCTTCCCTTGGGCGCTTGACCACCACACTTTGTAGACGCTTTGGCTTCTCCGATTTTCCACATTCACAGCAATGGTGGACAGATGGCTTCTTTGGCATAGAAGAAGACCCTCTACGACTTCTAATAACCTCCTGATCCCACCAAATAGGAGAAGGGTGATCATCAGGAGAATCATCAGGGTCATGAAGGATCTGCTTCCCTTTAGCAGCTTGTGATGGTGCACCTAGAGAGATCTTTTGTCTTGGAACAGTCCTGGGTGCTCCTCTCATGTCCACATAGACCATGTTAGCTCCAAAGTTAGCAGGGAATGGATCTTCATCTACTGCCATCCCCTTCTTTGCAGCTTCAGGGAATTTGAAATCCCCTTTATCAATTCTGTCCTGGATAGCATTTCTGAAGATGATGCAATTGACCGTGGTATGGTTCCAGGAGTTGTGATACTTGCAATACTCTTTGCCTTTGATCTCAGCAGGAGATGGAATCTTGTGACCAACAGAAAAGCGTAGAAGCTTGTCAGCCATGAGTTGGTCGAAAATTTCTTCTGCTTTCGTAATGTCAAATGTATAAGCCCTGGTAGTCTTAGGCGAAGCCATGGATCCTTGTGCTTTAGTGGGCTCGACTTTGACGAAAGCTTTGCAGGCGTATGGTTTTCGGTTAACAATTTCTGCAACTGCAACTTCTGAACTTTCTTCTGTCTCCGCAATGGCCACTTGGTAGTTAGGATCCCTGTAGTAGGTTCCCTTAGACGCATTGCGGCGGTCCTGATCTTCTGTCAGCAATTGTTCATAACGAGTGGCTCTTGCAGCCAACTCAAACAAGTCCCTGAAAGCCACATCAACGAATTTCTTCTGTAATTCAAGACATAAACCATTCTGGGCCAGACGAACATACTCGGTCTCAGGCAAAACCACTTTGCATTTGAATCGAGCAGTTTTAAACCGAGTAATGTATGTCTCGGCCGGTTCTCCAGGCATTTGGTAAAGCCTAGAGAGATCAGCCAGAGTGACCTCTTGCTCAGTCCTGTAGAACTGCTTGTGAAATAATTCTTCTAATTGAGCCCATGATTGGACCGAATTAGCTGGGAGATTTATATACCATGTGAAGGCAGTGGCAGTGAGAGAATTGGGGAATAACCTCATTTTAAGGAATTCATTACTTGCCGCCTCTCCACACTGCACGGAGAAGCGTGCCACATGCTCCACTGATGACTTGGTATCTTCTGCAGAGAATTGGGAGAAGTCTGGAACCTTGTATCCCTTAGGAAATTCCACTCGATCCACAGCCTCATTATAAGGCTTCTTGTAGATAGGCCTTCCAAACTTCTGCAAAGCAGGTCCAAACTGATCTTGGACATATTCAATGACCTGCTCTTTGCTCAGAAGCACTGGATTTTGGGCAGTTGGAGATGGTAGTACCCTTTCAGAAGGTGCGACGTTAGAAGCACCAGTAAAGAGAGGATTGGGATCCTTCCATCTTCCAGGAACTGCTCCAGGGTGAGAGGCTGCTCCCATCCTTAACTTGCCACCGATTGGAACATCTTTCTGTTCTCCTGGGTGGTTGAATTGAGAAGAAGAAGAAGACGCCTGGTAGTGAGGTAAGACGAAACCCTGAGGACCAGGCATCTTGAGTTGGTCATTGCTGGCGCCATTTCCAGTCGCTACAGAAACGACTGGAGTTAGTTTTTCGTTAAGAAGAACTATCATGTCTTTGATGGACTTTGTGAGATCCATCTGTGACTCATTGATCTCCTTGAGTGGACCAACGATAGAGTCAGTGAGACCTTGGGACAATTCAGCATTTGTCTCCAGAATGATGTCTCTCATGCCAACAGCCATCTCTTGCAAATCTTCTTGAGATGCCGCGAAGGACTGGCCTTCTACGGCTTCAACTGGGTCATCACCAGTTCCCGTACCTTTAGCTCCTCCTTTCTTGTCTTTTCCCGCCATCTTGAATCTTCAAAAATGTGTTATGGGTCCCACTGGGCGTGCCAAAAAATGTTGTCCACCGATTTCCCCAAAGGACAGGAGAAACGGGAGTGGCCAACACCGGGTGGTGTAGAAGATGCGAGGGCGTGCCAGGAGAAATGTATCTCCAAGAGAAATGTAGAAAAGCGCCTGAATATACTGACTAACTTCTTTCAAGCAATTGAGAAACTCGAGCTAAAGTTACAAGGGTTCGTGGGGCCTTGAAAAAGGACTTCCACACTTGAAGAAAACTGCGTAAAAGAGTTTAGAGGAAGGGGGAAGAAAGAACGGGGAAGAAGTAGGAGATAGACATAGCTAAAAAGAGATCGATCGACTAACTGCTAGAGTTAGGAGATAAAAACTAAATTTAATTTGCTGCTGTGAGCGTTGTTGGTGTTGGAACCCCTGCAATGTTGCACATTGACTTGTATTTATAGCTTCTGAGTTCCTTTGTAACTTCTGGAATGTAACCGCCCATGATCTCCTATAATTTCGCCATATCTTCTTGAAAATGCATGAGGGTGTGACATGTGTCCCCTAATTGGCCGAAAATAACCAACCATGTTCTCAATATAATTAATCACATGTTAATTTCGGCCTTAACCGCTTGTTTTAGATAAACAACACTCTCCTATAATTTAGGTAACAAACTTTATCTCCTAAATTATAGATAATTCGGCTATTAATTAAAATCCGAATTAAAGTTAAAACAATTTCTAATCAATTCTTTTGCCACGTGTAAATTTTAAAATTTATGGTACAAACAATTTTCAAGCTTTTAACAGACCCAGGTGTACAGTGGATTGGATTCATGTGTTTGTATCTTTTTGGTGACATTACATAACCTTTCTGACCACCAATACTGGGCCCCAAGGTTCTGTGTGACTGAAGTAAAAAGTTTGCAAAGTTTAAGGTGAGAAAATTCACTAGGAGGATTCTTGTCTTGGGCTTTAGGTTTGACTACGGAAAAAAAAAAAAAAAACCTGAGAATATGTGAGATTTTTTGCACTGCCAGAAAGGGATCGTCTCATGTGATGACTTAAACCTTCCCGTCGCCCATATTAAATAGTAAAATAAATAAAAACTTGCAATTTTAAAAGTTGTTCCTAAAGGGCCCAACGAATTCCTAATTGGCATTAGCAGATTTTTTTAGAATTGATTCTTTTGTCGTATTGGATGATTTTCTATCATTGAATAGACCCATTCGAGAACAATTGGATGATGACAAAATCATCAAAAATTGGTAGCCATTATATCCGATTTGTCATCAGAGTAATTATTCGACGCTCCCAGATTACCAAGTGATGTTGCCGACGTGATACTCTTAACCCTTTACGTAGCCACAAACCATCCTGTAGAGACTATTATCATTCACTTTTGGGAGACAATGAGTGACCCACATAGTGCGATACTAGCAATCTTTTATTTTTGAGGAGTACCATCTAGTGGTACTATCATCATGGAGTGTGAATTAAAAATTTTAAAAATGTGAAGTGAAATGGGCCCGTGATCTAATACGAAAACCTTATATCTATCCGAAAAGCTTAGGTGGAGAAGTCTGAAAGATTATATTAAGTGATCATCTACTAAGTAAAAATTAATAAAAAAGTGATCACCATGTGTGATTGTATTCTTTAACGGTACAGAGTGTCGGAGCAAACCCACTCGCAGGAACAAGAAGTTGAACAAGAACAACTCCATCTTTTCTCTTCTATTATCTCGAATTTTAAAAAAAAATAAAACAATGTTACGGACACAACATTCAGACACCATATTTATATGGGGAGACTCACGGGTCGGACCCACATATGAATCTCATCCCATGTGAGTGTTGTGTCTGATGGGAAATAAAAAATTCACACGGAAACTCGACACATTTTTATTAATTCTTAAACACATACAACCAACCATACACTACTTACACATCTCAGACACAAAAGCATTGGCGGCGGGAGACCCCCAAAGGGGATCCCTCACGCTGCCTCTCTGCTCTCTCTTTCTTTTCTCTCACTCCCTTTGTCTCTTTTTAAATGATCCATATAGAAATACGTGCATTTTCAAACCCCTAAAAAACATATTTCTCTATATAACTTTTTAATTTGGTGCAAAAAGAATTTAAAAACGTTATACGATAGTACATTTTTAAACGTCCACAAAAATACACGTTTCCCAAGTGGATCACTTAAAAAGAGATGGAGGGAGTATTTTTTTCCCACACATTCATCACATGTACACACAATTTATACATAAACAATGTAAATTTCAGCCCACATTTAGAGCTATGCCCAACCTCCCAAATTCAATCCACCGACTGACTAATTGACTATGCTCATCTCCTCTTAGGGGTGTTTTGGGAGCTTATTTTTCAGTTTTTCATTTTTAACTTTTTGACTTTTTAGATTATGGTCACAATATGTGTCTTGAATTTGGGAAGAGTGTTTGTGAGAAATGTATAAAATGCATTTTGCAAGTGGAGTTTGACTTCTCTTCTCTAAAGTGAAAAACGGAGAACTCATTCTCCCATAATGTGTTTTGGGGGACAACCCCAAACACCCAAAATGTGATAAGTAGAATTAGGAAATGCAAAAAGTGTTTGGCCGAACAGCCTCTTAGTCTCCACTCGCCCATTTGTCTCTCAACTCCCCACATGAATGGCCCACAATTAAGTTTATCATTCCTAACAGTATCCGGATGTTGTGCTCGGATGTAGCATTTTGGAATAAAATGGTAGACCTGGTCCCCAAACAAGATTGAATAGAATGTTGTGCTCTGAAACACATTTACCGCGAAGGCAACAAGGTAGCCGATAAGCTAGCCAACTTGGGTGTGGAACAAGAGGATAAGTGGGTCTCTCACATTTCGCCGCCGGAGTCCATCATTCCCCTCCTCGAAGCCGACATGAGGGGTGTGGCTTTCGAAAGGATGTAGTTTCTCTTTGTTTTCCTCTGTACCAAAAAAAAAGAATAGAATGATTAGCGAGGAAAGGAAAATTACAGCCACACGCACTCTTTCCATTTTCAGTAGGGAGATAAAAGTATGGTAAAGAAGGAATGAGGGTAAAAATGTCAAACGAGAGGAAATGTCGTGGCAGTAACAAAGAATGTCGTGGCTTTATCACCACCCACCACGCACCATCCGAAGTCCTTTAGCAAAAGGAAAGAAAAATATTAAACGTACTGTGGAGTGTTAGACATAATGAAGGGATCCAGTCCAAATTTCTGTCTTGTTTCTTATGCATAAAAACTGTTGAATATGTTAATGTGAAGTGAGAGTCTCACCTTGAAACAAAATAAAACACAGGAAAAATTTTAAAAAATAAAAACAGAGAGAGGAAGAAGAAAATGTTCTTAATTTAAACAATGTGAATTGGTTGGTCTGAGTTGTAACCAGACCTAGTAGACGAGACTATTTCTCAGTTGTGTAATGCCGGTTTCTTCTTGTGATTCGAATGTACGAAACAATCGCACCGATCAAAGCAGTGGCGAATCCACCCAGGATCACATCTCCTCCGGCAGCAGAGCTATCCGACGAATGATGCTTCGTTACTCGTCTATTCCCTTCAACATTTCGTATTCCTGAGTTATTCACACCGGAAGATGGAGCTGGACTTGGAGCTGGTATATCCCGAGGTTCAATCACTGCTGGTGCAATGAGGTCCAAAGATTCAGAACCATTAGTTTTTCCCAGAAATATGAAGAATTCAACTAATACAATGCAAAGAATAAGAAACCTAGCCATGAGCTAATGTCATCCGACAGAGGATACAATTGTGGGGTGATTTTATTAAGAGGACAGAGAATTTTGAGTTGGTGTTAGTTGGCTATGGGAATGGGGCAGGTAAGAATCAAGCAGCTGCATTTTGAACTTTTAAGTGGAATGTGTTGGATTTTTGGATTTTATTGGTACAAATTTAACTAGGGGAGGTAGTCTTAGGGGAATTTTTTGGATATTTGCTATGGTCCAGTCCCCTAGTTTTCAGTATTTGTGGGCCTGTTTGAAACTCGAAAAGTATAATCAGAATCGTTCATTTTGTAGAACTAGTCACTTAAGAACATATATGACATCGTTCACTAAACTAGAGGGGACTATATCATAGGAAACTGGACTGAAACTCTGACTATATTTAAGACTCCCATCGATATTTCCCGGAAAATACGAGGGAAGAGAAGACTCTTGTTGGTGAAGAAACACAACTGTTATCCTCTCTAATTGACACTGTTCTCATTTCTGCTTTTTCTGAATAATCTAGCTGAGTGAATTGTTTATGTGGAATATATGAGCTGTATATGCTGAACTTTTGATGGATTTGATACACATGGAAGACTGCTTTCAACCAAAAGGTTTGGCTAAAATAATTTTTCCCCAATAAATATATATATGTTAGAGAATTCACGAGTTGGCGGTGGTCAAGAATAGAACCCATGACCTAGATAAACTTAGTCAAGCACCCAAGAAATTAGAGTGGCTTGCAAATTCTTGCTTCTCTCTTCAGAAGAATGTCGCATTAGGTATTTAGGTGGGTGGTTGTCGAACTGATGTGTTTCATGTGCATTCCATGTGTTCATTGAAAAGTTACTTGAGCATCTCTGATGGATCTCTACATCTTTCAAATAGAGATTGAAACCACTGTGGTGAAGCTTAAGTTTGTGCTTCAAATAGAGACCCCAATTGGAGTCTTTAAAAGTATGGAGATCAAGCACCAACCAAAAAAGGTATAACTCACAAAAGAGGGACAGAGCCAGGATTTTGGTAGAGGGGCCGGGATTTGAGAAAAACATTGACATGGTGATATACTGCAAATGATACTTTTAAAGTTTCCGTGTTCATTTTCTATAACTTAATCCTGCCAAACATATACTTCATTAGAATGCAAATGAAAAATATAACTAGCTTCATCGTGTCTCAAGGTATGTAATTAGAAATGACATACTCCTATCAACTATGTAATTATGTATTGCCATGGCTCCATCCCTGTAAGGAAACATAAATCCTACCTATATAAAGTTGATAACAATTTAAAAACATCAAAATTAGGATTTTGGAGGGAAAATTACATTTTAGAAAGAAACGAATAAGCGTATTGACATTTTTAATAACAATTTTGTCACTCATTAGGTGTATGGTCCAACATAACTAGTCTTTTTGTCTCGTAAAATTGTAAAAGTAAAACATTGGGTTAATGGGGTGACTAAAGTAGCCAGCCGTTAGAGAAAAGGTCAAAGTACCTAGCCTTTTACATATCTATTAGAAATTGTTAAAAGTGGGTTTGACAAGGATTTTGGCTATCAGGGCTCAAATAGAGATGCTGTTGGGGATACTTAAGAATGAAGACATTGTCATTACACTTTAACACTTTAAAAGCTACTCCTATAACTTTTCATAACTACTCTCTACAGGGACATCATCATTATATTTTTACCCACTAGCTATTAAAAAATGAACATATTTTTAAGAGCAAAATGGAAAACGCACAAATATTTACCTTCTAACTTTACAAAATGAACACTTATTGAGAGACATCTAAAAATGGAATAGTGGGCTCTAATAAAGCTATGAGGGAGTATATTTGACTAGCTAAACTTAGGTTAGCATGAATTAAAAAAAAAAAACTTAGGTTAGCATAGTAGCACGATCAATAGCCAATACAATGAAAATATACGGCTCTGTAGATCAGCTTCATTACATAATTGTAATAGAGTTCCATTACATTACATAAGGTGTGCAACATATCATTAAAACTCATAATTAAATTATTGAACCACCACTGCTATGTCATTTTGAATTTATAAATTTCTCTTACCTATTTTTGAATTGGAAATACAGATATGTTCATTTGTTTTTTGGGTAAGTATTTGTACTTTGCCCTAAAATTTACTCTACATTTTCTTCACATTTTTAGCTTAAAAATATTTTCTCCTTCCTTCCCTTTTCTTCCACAACTTCTAAACAGACTGTAAGGGTTAGGAAGATGCTATACCTTACAAATCTACACGGATTATGGCTAAATTTTAGGATTTGGATTCAAAATTCAAAGAAAACATAACAACATATATCCAGCTATTGGATTAAAAAATGAAAGAAAACACTACAATATTAATCTATAAAAACTACGAGAAGATCACAACAGTTATAAGGAAAATGGAGCCACTGTTTCCGCCAAGGTGCCAACTGAACCAACAACATATGAAATTCATTAACTGTTAAAGTGGCGTTTGCGTTGATTTCAGAAGCGACAGAAATTTAGCAGACCCTTGGTCAGATGAAAATCGAGTTACAATAATAAGCTCTAGCTAATTTCTTAATTAGCCAACGACAGACATCTCTTTAATTAACATACCCGAAAAGATTCAGCTACTCATCTGTATGCCATTCTAGCTTATATTGGAAGAAACTGTTTGATTTGCCAAGCTCCATCAGCTCCTTTGCTTCTTCCATCTTTGACTCCTTAACCAATCGATCCAGGACACGTTGCATCATCGGCAGTCCAATAAAACGCCGCCGGCTTATAGCCTCCTTGCACAACTCCAGACCAAACTCAAACTCACCCTCTTCACAAGCACGATTGCCAAGGATTCGTAATGTTGCTGGATCGGGGTAACAATCATTTTTTTCCATTTCTTTGTACTGTCTCTTGGCGTCCTCCAAATTCTCATCGTCACAAAACCCTTTGATCAAAGCATTAAAAGTGTACACATCTGGTTTAACTCCCTTACTCCCCATTTCTTGAAACACCTCAACAGCTTCTGAAATTCGTTTCCCAGCCACCAATGCTCGAATTTTCGGGTTGTAACTTCTACTACTGGGAAAAACATTCTTGTCTTGCATCAATCCCCACAGCTTTTCTGCCTCTTCAAACCTATCATTTCTATAAAGAGCATCAAGAAGGGTATTGAAGGTAATCAAATCAGGCTCCACCCCACTCTTCTCCATCTCAATTACCACCAAGACCGCCGAATCCAATGAACCCATTTCACAAAATGCCTTCACAACAGTATTGTAAGAAACCGTGTCAGGTTTTATCGATAACTTTTCCGGTAACTCACTCAAAAGCTCGCTGATCTTATCGAATTTCTTCGAATTCACGCAGGCAGAGAGGAGGGCGTTGAATGACATCACGGTGCGTTCGCAATTCAGCTGTGGCATTTCGTCGAACAGCTTGTGGGCGTGATCGAACATCCCAGATTTCCCATATAGGGAGATGAGGCGAACGGCGAAGCGTTCGTTGGTGATATCTGGGTACTGTTTTTGGTGTTCTATGATTTCCTCGATGTAGGAGTGTTTATTGGCGACGGCAAGGCGGTGGACGGTTTTAAAGTAGGCCTTGAAGCTGTGGTGGCGGAAGCGGCTGGAGCGGGAGGCTTTCTTGAATTGGCCAACGAGGGATATGAGGTTTTTGTCATTGGGAGGGCCTGAGGACTTGGCTGGTGAGAGGTTTAAGGTGGTGTCGGCGGCGGGGGCGGTGGGTTTGGGGGTCTTGGGGAGTGAGGTGGTTTTGGCGGTGGTAAATAGGCCGTGGAGACGCCGGCATACGGAAGAAGACATGGATAGTTGAGTTTTACCTACGAAGTGAAGGAAGAGGGGTTTAGGGTTTTATCTGCACCTCAATACATAGGCTCAATAACCGATTTACGGTTTTTATTTAAACTTTATTAAAAAAAACGCATGTTTTTTAACTTAATTCCCAGACTACGTGAAGTCGTGGTTAGCAACCACGTTTTCTTGAAAACGAGTTTTGAAAACACACTTTCTCGGTTGGTAAGACCTGATTAACCGAAAAATTAAGTTAATCGTAATCCAGTTGAAAGCGTGGTTAGCAAACACGCCTTATAAAAGCGGGTTTACTAAACACGCCTTCTAAAATCGTGGTTAGCAAACACGCTTCTAAAAGCGTGGTTGAGAATAACGCCTTTATCAGTCGTGTTTAGCACGCTAATTCCTTATAAGGTAAAAAAAGTTAGGGCTTTTTTTACCACTTGTGTTTTTTCCCCAAGTTCACAACTCCTCCCTTTCCTCTCTAAGAACCATTCCGGCCCTCCATCCCCCGCACGGCTCAGCAGTCCGGCGATCCGTCCACGTCACCGCCGCCGGTCGAAACTCCGGCGGTCGTCCCCGTGATCTCCCTGTGAAGCCTACGTTCAGATCTATAGGTTTGTCCTCTCTCTACTCATACCGATTGATGTGATTAAGAATTTCAACTGCCTTTTCATATTTATGTTCTTCCAAAGCTTCCCTTGCAGAACCTGTAACCCCAGGGACCGAACCACGGGTGCCCATGAGCTACCCCGTGAAGCAATATAAGATCCATCTCTTCTTCAACACATCCTCCACTGTGATTTTCTTTCAAAAAAACAAAACCCAGAAAAGTTACCCCTCTCTCTCTCTCTCGGCTCTCTCTGTCTCACTTCGTCTCTCTCTCTCTCTCTCTCTCTCTCCCAAAGCCGAAAGTTTGTTGTTTTGCTGTGTATTGCATCGTTTTAGGGAAATATAGGAATTCTTTAACTCCCATGTGATGCGGAGTGGAATATATGTATATATGCTATGTCAACGTAGGAATTCTTTAAGGTCCCACCTGGAGTGCAATATATATGTATATATGAGTCCCGAACACGTGCAATGCAATAAAGTACTAAACAAAAGCCACCCAAAATTCATGTGGCCTACTGGAGCCCAACAAATTTCTTTACAGTTTGAAATTCGTGACACAACAAAGTTAATCAGAAAACACAACAAAGTTAACGTACTTAGCAACATAATCAATACATCACTTAACTTACTTGACTTAAACTGACACACCAATTAACAAACTTAACATATTACAAATACATAACTTGAAGTACTTAATGTAGAAGCAATACATCTCATAACATAGTAGGAGATCTACATATCCTCATCGGACATAGCGTAGTCAGATAGGTACTTCTCATTATTCAACGCATTGTTGTGCTCATTTTCTGTTAGTTCTCGGCCATTTGCCTCCGCCATCTCAATTGCTAGCTGAAGCATGAAATATCGGCTCCTACGCATCAACATCCTATTATTCTCCTCTTTGATTCGGGCCACAGCAGCTTCATACTCATGCTTATTTGTTCTTAGCATTTCTAGCGACCGATGATGAGGAATTCTTACTCCCATGTTCCGTAAATCAGCAATTAATCCCTCCTTCTCTTCAACCCTAAACTTCCATTCTTCTCGAAGACCAACATAGTAATCTTTAGGGCTGCTTCTTTTTTCTTTCCAGTATGGGTCTTGAACCTGGGAAGTATCCACACCCTAGAAGTGGAGCCTCTACCTGCCATTGTGATACAAGTAACGAGTATGAAGTGCTATACAAAAATATCATAAGTTTGAAATTAATTTATAGACAAATAGTTTTGAGCCATCTTGCATATATGAGCTGTAAAGGCTTGATAAGACATCAGATATGAATAAAGTGGTCTAAAAGCTGATATTAATAAATAAAGATGATGAATAAGGCTGTAGTAGTACAAAAGTAGATGTTGACTTGACCATCCATTGGTTTGCATTGAATGCATTGATTACAAGTCCCCATTAAATTAATGTCACTATGTGGCCACTTGAAATGTTTCGGTTTTTCTTCAAGAGCATTGGATTCCAATTATTATAAAAGAAGACCAATAAGGGTAATGACACATGCATGTTGGCGGGTCCCCTGGCATGCTTTGTGCGAGCTTTGGATTCCAGTGAGAGCTTTGGATTCCAGTGAGAGCTGAACAAGGCTGAAAAAGTCTGTATCATTTATATTGCAGACACAACTACACAGTGACACATGCATGTGGGTAGGTTCCCATCCATAAGAGACTTTGTGAGAGCTTTGGATTCCAAAGCTGAATAAGTCTATACCAATTATGAGCACACAAGCTAGAAAACCAACCTATATTTGGCTACAATTTTTTTCATATGTAACATAGAAATTCATACAACTACTTCACCTAGCATGTTTTATTAGTAGCGATTATGCATACTACACTAGCAAGCCGTAAGTCTTAAGAAAATGGGAAAGAGAGGATCAACACGTTACATTTACAAAGTATTCAACAATTTGATGTCACACATAAATCGGAAGTTACAATTAGAAAAGCATACCTCGTCATAACCATTATAGTCCTTCGCATATGGAAAAGGTTTTTTTTTTATGGTTAGGGAATATGAGGGATTTAATCAAAGTGAATCTTCACAACCATTTTAATTTAATTTCATTTGTGATAAAAATAAATATATAAAAAAAAAACCAATTTTGGTTAGGTTCGAAAAAAGACAAGTGACATGGGAACTGTCCACAGCAGCATATGAAGGCGTTGTTACCAAACCCACCTTCTAAAGGCGTGTTTGCTAACCACGCTTTTAGAAGGCGTGTTTAGTAAACCCGCTTTTAGAAGGTGGGTTTGGTAAACCCGCTTTTTATTAGGCGACGCTTTCAGTTTTATTATTCATAAATCGTGTTAGCTAACCACGCTTTTATAAGGCGTGTTTGATAACCACGCTTTCAAACCGGATTACGATCAACTTAATTTTTCGGTTAATCAGGCTTAACCAACCGAGAAAGCGTGTTTTCCAAACACGTTTTTCAAGAAAACGTGGTTGCTAACCCGACTTCACGTAGTCTGGGAATTAAGTTAAAAAACGCGCGTTTTATTTAATAAGTAGAGATTTTAGTAATTTTATTCATTTCCTCATTCTACCATTACAAAAGACACACGGGTCCCAGAAAAGCCAAGAGACAAAAATAAAATACAACAAAATACCGAAAAAGAAATAGCTCCATTGTCGGAACCCACTGTCCGCTTGTAAGGATTGGAGGATAAATCATGATATGCATCCAGTAGTAGCTCGTTCCCGTCGCAGTCGTCACCGCAAGATGCTTTCACCGTTACTGATGGGAAGCCCAGAAAATCATCACCTATCGATCGGAACCAAGAACAACAAACCCAGATCTGGTTCCACGAACTGAGCCCCCATAGTCCAAAAATGACGGGAAAGTGGGAGATCTTTTCTCCCTATAGAAATAGTCTCAACCCCCTCGCAGCCATGGATATAGGAGAGTAGGAGGAGAGACAAAGATGGAGGGTGGAGGTGGAGGAGCCACCGGAAAAGGGGAGAAGCGAAGGAGGACGACAACAAAAACTGGGTGGGAAAGGAAAGCTGCCTCTAAAGAGCGAAGCTCTCGAAATGTTTTGCCTCTCTCAGTTGACTATTAAAGTTGTGTTTGGATGACCGGAATCTTGAGTAGGAATAGTAATATGACTACCGGGAATCAAATTCTTGATTCCTTGGGAATTTTTTTGAGTAGAAATAGAAATATGATTACTGGGAAATCCAATTCCTAGAGGAATTTCATTACGGTGTTTGGATTAATTCAGTAATCTTACGTGAGCTTTGTTCGTGCTGTAATTGGTTTAAAGAAAAAGAACCAGTCCAAATTCTCATTCAGTCTGGGAATGTGGTTCCTGGTTGAATAGGTCATCAGGAATTACATACATATTTCTGTCTCTTCCAAATGTCAAAATCAGAAAAGCCTAGCATCATATTTCCGTGCCTATATCTTTCAAATATTGAAATCATTGATAGATAGCATCACGTTCTCATTCCCCCTCGAGATTGCTGACATCCAAACTGAGCCTTATATTAGTAAAGTTGAATCCATAGCAGTTAAAACAGATGTAGATTGATATTAGTAAAAGGAGTACTACTAAATACTCTCATCCTCCCAAAATGATAGCTCCTACAAAAAGACGTATAGTTTTTAGATTAAAAAAAATCGTAAATGATTTTTTGAGTTTCTTTGCACCAAATTAAAGAACTAGTCGATTAAAAATCTTGATTAGATATTTAATTTGGCACGAAAAAATTAAAAAAATTATAAACAAAAGTATTTTAGTTTTTATTCAAAAATTGCGCATTTTTTCTTATGGGACTGCCATGTTGTGACGGAGGGAGTATAAACAACAAGCCTATAGGCTTATCAATTAAAACTAAAAACACATAAAAAAAAATTTAAAAGAAATCAAAACGAGAATTGAGAATCGTAGCATTGCGCTTAGAGCAACTACATAGCCGGTTTGTAACTACATAGCATTATGGAGATGGTTTTAAAAGTAGTGTAAGCATCACGCTGATGCATAACCATAGCCGGTCGCTCATAAAAATAGTCAATCATCGCCAATCGCTTGATCCACCACACACGGTTTGTAACTCGGGACCATTTGCAAAAGAAGTGTACAAATGCACTTGTAGGAAATTTTATATTTAATGTGTACGGCATCCTGCAAATCACAGACGATTGCTTTGTCTTAACAACTTCAAAACTCAACAAAGGGCAGATGAATTAATGTAACTTTAGCATTAGAAAAACAGCATTAGAGATAGTGCCCGCCACTAGGGCTGTTCACTTGATCCGCAACCCGACCACCCGACCCGACCCGATCCGAAAAAACACACATCCGACCCGCCCGAGAAGGTTAAACGGTCGGGTTCGGGTTTATTTCTCTGGAAATTTCAGCTATTCGGTCGGGTTGCGGGTTGGGTAAAATTGATTTGGTCGGGCCCGACCCGTCCGAATTAGAAATACTATAAAACATACCCCTCTTCTTTCAGAACTTTGGGCATACTCTAGAAGTTTTAGATCTGAAAAACCTTCTCTCTCTCTAGTCTCACTCCCAGTCTCATCACCCTCTCTCACGTCCTCCACTACTCCCACTCCCCTTCTGAAAACAACGACCCCCTTTGAAAACCGCTCGCTGACTCTCTACGCCTTTGGATCTAACCGTGAGATGGTGGTGGGGGGCGGACTCCCCGTCGCTCTATGGAGGCTGGATCTCCCTCTCTCTCTCTGATGAGTGGATGATTTTCTTATAGAAATTTCTGATTTTGTTTCTATGTGTATTTTTAGATCGCTACCCACTGAGATTTGCAGTTTAAAAAATGGGGGATCTGTTTTTTGTTCTTCTAGAAGTTTGTTTGGGTTTACTCGATCTGAAGAGAATAATTTCGACAACCTGCTGATTGAAATTTCTAAAATTTGATTTTGTTTCTAACTTTATATGTGTATTTTTAGATCTGTTTCTCCCATTAAGATTTGCAGTATAAAGATGGGAATTTTGATTTGGATTTCAGTTTTTTTTTCCCCTCAATCTGGATGGATCTGTGTTTTCTCTCTCTCACACACATCAACCCGAGTAACCAACAATCCGACCCGGCGTAACCTGATCAATTTTCGGTCGGAACCAATTCAGTATTCGGTCGTAGTCGGGTGGTGTCATCAGAATCCAACCGCTGGTAGGGTCAGGTCAAACCCGGTCCGAATCCGAGAAACCCGACCGTTGTGCAGCCCTACCCGCCACCACCGATGCACAACCGTCCACTGGTGGTAGTTACATCTCCGACGTCCCCTGTACCCCTATCTCGGATTGTCCCAGGCAAGTGATCCAACTTGTCCAGATCCACTTCTGTTTTAGTCTCATTAGGGATTGGTTTGGAAATTAGATTGCAGGGTTCTACAGTGAGCCTGCAAATCTCAATGGGTAGCGATCTAAAAATACACATAGAAACAAAATCAGAAATTTCTATAAGAAAATCGTCCACTCATCAGAGAGAGAGAGAGAGATCCAGCCTCTATAGAGCGAAGGGGAGTCCGCCCGCCGCCACCATCTCACGGTCAGATCCAAAGGCGTAGAGAATCAGAGAGCGGTTTTCAAAGGGGGTCGTTGTTTTTAGAAGAGGAGTGGGAGTAGTGGAGGACGTGAGAGAGGGAGATGAGAAGGTTTTTCAGATCTAAAACTTCTAGAGTATGCCCGAAGTTCTGAAAGAAGAGGTGTATGTTTTATAGTATTTCTAATTTGGACGGGTCGGGCCCGACCAAATCAATTTTACCCAACCCGCAACCCGACCGAATAACTGAAATTTCCAGAGAAATAAACCCGAACCCGACCGTTTAACCTTCTCGGGCGGGTCGGATGTGTGTTTTTTCGGGTCGGGTGGTCGGGTTGCGGATCAAGTGAACAGCCCTAGTTGGTGGTAGTTACGTCTCCGACGTCCCCTATACCCCTATCTCGGATTGTCCCAGGCCATTGATCCAACTTGTCCAGATCCACTTCTGTTTCAGTCTCATTAGGGATTGGTTTGGAAATTGGATTGCAGGGTTCTACAGTGAGCAAGGAATCATGTCCAGAATCGTAGCTGAGTGCTGGGATTTGAGGGATGGTGTACCACTTGTCAAAGACGAAACACATCACCAAAGTGGAAATTGAAGTAATCAACCTGATGCCGAACAAAACAACGGATTTCCACCATCTCTGAGCTCTCATTCAGGACTTGGCAAATGCAACAAGTGTGCCGATCTTCTTGCTAGAACACTAGGTTTCTGTAATTTCTTTTTTCTGTTCTTCCAAATTTATTAAGATCCAACTATTGGATGACTCTCATGGTATTTCCAATCCCCACATGATGTACCCAACCAAAAGTGCTGAAATGGAAATGCAAGAGACACTAGAGAAGGGGGCACCACGCTAAGCTGCACCATCTTGATTATTCAGTTTCCCGGAACAACGATCCTATCTGTAGAAAGGAGAACCAATCTCTAACCATCCCATGAACTAACTGAGTTCATAACCCATTTTGCTTCGCGATCAGACGCAAAGAATTGTAAATGTACTAGGGTTGCATTCAAGACGACAGAAAAATAGTTGAAGCATTGCAATGAAAAAACCAAAGCTGAATAAGCTCATCAAGAAAAGCATTTATCCAAATTCCATTGAATATAAACCCAAGGCTAGGTAAAAACCCTTGGCACTTCAATGATTGATCCAAAATCACAAGAAACAGATGTTTAATCAGAAGGAAGTGCAAGACAAAATACAAGATCAAACAAGAAATACAGCAGACAACGGGTCTAATCCTGTGAAGGTACTTCAACTTTGTATCGAGTGTAATTATTTGACTTCCCCATCTCCGCAAGCTTTTTAGCATCTTCAATCCTGGACTCCTTGACCAACCCATCTATCACAAGCTGCAACATTGCTCCATCAACTAGGCGTCGCCGATGAATAATGCCCTTGCATAGTTCAAAAGCCCAATCAAGTTCACCCTTCTCACAAAGAAACGGAATGAGTGTCGCAAAAGTTGCTCTATCCGGGGCACAATCGTACTTTTCCCATTCTCCATACCACCTCTTAACCTCCTCCAAATTTCCATCCTTACAATAGCCCCTAATCAAAGCATTATAACAGTGAACATCAGGTTCAACTCCCTTGGAACCCAATCCCCCAACTAACTCAACTGCTTCGGCCATTTTCTTCTCACAAACCAACCCAACCAACTTCGCATTATAACTCCTTATATCAGGAACCACATTGCCATTCTCCATCTTAGCCCAAACCTTGTCTCCATCCACAAACCGGCCTTTCCTGTAAAACCCATGAAGCAATATGTTAAACGCAATCAACTCAGGCTTCAACTCATTCTTCTCCATCTCATCAACCATCGAAACCGCCTCCTCCAACTTACCCATCTCACAAAACGCCTTGATCACCGTATTATACGAAACAACATCAGGTTTAACCCCCAACTTCTCTTGCAACTCACGAAACAACTCATCAACCTTATGAAACTTCTTCGAGTTAACACAAGCCCCTAAAAGGGCATTGAAAGACTTGACCGTCCGGTCGCATTTTAGTTCAGGCATTTCATCGAACACCTTGTGTGCCTGTTCGAACATGCCTGATTTCCCGTACAGGGAAATGAGTCGAACGGTGAAGCCTTCTTTGGAGATATCGTGAGTGTAGTGCTTCTGGTGCTCGAGTATCTCTTTGATCCACGGAAATTTCTTGGCGGAGGCGAGGCGGCGGACGGTGGACACGTAGATGCCGGTTTTTGTACGGAAGCGGTCGTTGTCGCAGGATGATTTGAATTTTTCGACGAGGGTACGTAGGTTGCGTTCTTTGTAGAGGGCGGTGGAGAGGGATTCGATGGTGTTTGGGTTGGGTTGGGGTGGGGTTTTGGAGGTGGAGAAGGTGCGGTGGAGGAGCCGGGATAGAGAAGACATTGATGGTTGTGGTGGTAGTGGATGAAATCAGAGAGAGATGGGGGGGAGACGGCGGCAATGAGGAGCCGCTCTGGTGGCGCAAGGAAATGGATCACAGACGTTAGTGGGCAGCGGCTGCAAGGAGGGCTTTGGCTATAGAGTAGAGGCGTTTTGCTGTTTTGCAGAGGTTTAGGGCTTTGGGAGAAATAAAATGGCATTGTTGTAAATGTAACAAGATTAAGGTCCGTTTTGGGTTAATAATACTGTCCGATTAAATTTTTTTCGCATTTGTTAAATTTGCGCTAATTTATTTTTGGATTATTAATATATATCTAATAAGAATTTGAAAAACAAAAAAAAAATTTTAAAAAATTGATTAATGATCAAAATAGTCTAAAAAGTCTGCTTGTAACTTTATTTCAAATTATTTGTATTTTTATTCAGAAAAATTAGTTAGGATTATATTACTTTACTTTTCTGATTCATCTTTGAAAAATCCTATTTGCTAGCAATTAAATAATCAAGCAATAATATGAACAAAAAATAAACAATGAATGTGTGGCAGACGTGGAAAACTCCGAATAGCGTAAAAACCACGGGAAGGAATCAAAACAATAAATAGCATATAGAGTCCAATGCTTTAGTTAGCTAGTTCATCTTGGTAGAATAAAATATGCGCATCTCCACTCTTGAATCAATTTTACACTTAAACTCAAATTTGAGTAAAAATCAACAAAAACATCACTCCACTCCTTACTCAAACCCATTACCAAATTTGGTTTGAACCAAATCTTTACTCAAATTTTTAAGGTTATTTTTTTCCTCTCAAATTTACAATTGTGTCAAATTAACGAAGCATTTACTCAAATTTATGCCTACATTTGCTTGCCCGTTGAAGTGTTCCATATCAAATCAAATTTTTACTCAAATTTGAGTCAAGAGTGAAGATGCTCTTAGGCGCTGTGAATGATTCTTAACGAAGAGGAGGCTCTGTGCAAGTTCTGTTATGCATAGTTAGAATCAGGTGATCATTTGCTGCTCCATTGCTAGCCTGGCAGCTGTGGTAAAAACTTATGGCATGGTGGGGTGTGATGTGCTTTCTCCAAAATCAGTGATTAACCTATTTCTTTGGTGGAAAGATTGGAAGATGAAAATGGGAAAAAGAAAAATGATTTGGGAAGCAATCCCTATGGCAGTTCTGTGGACCGTTTGGAACTTAAGAAATTGATACGTGTTTGAGAATGAATGCAGCCCTGGACTTGGACGGAACCACTGATCTAATAAAATCCAGGGTTGCATTTTGGGTTAAATCCAAAGATGGCCAGATGGGGGTACTGAATTCTCGATGGATGATTTCCTCTTCAGGATAATCAGCTTATTGGAGTCTATTTAATATGTATCCTCTTCTTTTGTTTTCTTTTTTATGTCCCTTCCCAGGGGATTACTTTTCCCTTCCTACTTTTCTCCCCAAAACGACGTAGTTTTAGGGACCAAAAAAAACACCAGCAACATCACTCAAAAGGACGTCGTTTTGAGCCCTAGGGTATGTCCTGGTATGTCCTGGTGATACTACTTTGGTTGGCGTCTTCCTATCTTGTTTTCTCTAGGGTCCAAGGTGGCTATGATCGCTTGAGGCTGTATTCCTTGTTGTCGTGATGCCTTGCTCCTCTTCCCTTTTAATCTTTGTTTCTTTTTAGATATTAATAAAATTCTTTGTCGTTCAAAAAAAAAAAAACACTAAAAATACTATTGTGCGATTACGATCGACCTATAATTACAATTGAAACTTCTCTCAATTGACCCAAGAATCAATTGCCGACTCCTCGTTCATTGCACCAAGTGTATGATTGATGCACTGTTGGGGTGCAGACAACTTTCAACAGTACCGGGGGGTGGGGGCGGGAGCCCCCACGGGACACGAGTGTGTAATTTCGGTTATAGGCCCGACCTAATTATTTCGATGTTAGTGTGTAATTAGGGTTACGAGTTTTCAGAAAAAAATATAGAGAGAGGCGAGAGAAAACGCAGATCTCAGAGAGATTGCGAGAAGACTTGTACTCTTGATTTCGATTTCATAGTGGACTGGTGTGACTCCCGTGGTTTTTCCTCGCGTTGAGGTGTTTCACGTATATCTGTGTCTCGTTTCTTTTTCCGTTTTTCCATTACGCACGATTACTTGATTTTCTATTCTGTGATTCATTGTTTCCAAGATCCGTAGGGGTGTTGTGGGGTTGCAAAAATCCTAACATGCACGCCTTGAATCCTAAAGCCTTCCGAGATACTTCCAGAAATCCATTAGAAGAGTGATTCAATATATTGAATCAAAGGTTGAAGAAATAGTTCTTGAAGTAGATGATTTAGATCAAGGTTCAAGATGTGAACTCCAAGACTCAAGAAGAACAGCCCCATTCTCTCTCTGTGTTTTTTACGTAAAAAATAAGGCTGCAGAAATCGTCTCTTTTTAAAACCCTAGCCAACATTTTTATATGCTGCTGACCTGTTTGCTCGAGCACTTTGATGACAGATTACTTGCTTGATGTTTGACTTGTATGTTGCTTCAGCACTTCGCCAGAACTTCTTTTCTCCAACAATTAAAACCAAAAACTTCATAAACCTATTGAACTACCTCTCAATTACATTGAGACGTTGATTCTATTCCACATCCTAAACAAATACTCCAAAACTATTAAGAAAAAGAAAATACAATTTGATAAAAAGGGATACGTACACATAAATGTGTGTTTTGACATGAATTGCCAATCAGGGAAAGCTCGGCCTCTAAAACTTACAATATATTATCGAGACGAACCAATAATTCACAAAAAAAAAATCGTCACAACGCTAACAAATACAAATATATATATATATATATATATATATATATATATAGAGAGAGAGAGAGAGAGAGAGAGAGAGAGAGAGAGTCCACTTCTAAAACGGGATTCCCGTTTCTGGACCTCTATGATCCAAACATTTTTTTGACGATCCGATCCGTCCAATGTGTTCAGAAGGTGTTTTCAAGGGTCCACGCGAGAAATCTTCAAAAAAAAAAATACCGGGAAGGTCTTGATCCAAGCAGTTTTCGCAAAAATATATATATTTACATTTTTTTGCGAAAATTGCTTGGATCAAGCCCTTCCCGGTATTTTTTTTTGAAGATTTCCTGCGTGGACTCTTGAAAACACCTTCTGAACACATTGGACGGATCAGATTTTCCAAAAATAATTTGCAACACAAAAAAAATCATTTTTTTCTTATTAACGGGAGGTGTGGACTAGAAGTTTTCTATATATATATATATATATATATATATATATTATGAGGCCCGATCAAGTCCGGGAGTCCCGGATCCGGGACTCCACCTTCCCAATATTTTTTTGACGATCCGAACCGTCCAATGTGTTCAAAAGGTGTTTTCCAAGGCCCCCGCGGGAAATCTTCAAAAAAAAAACACAGGAAAGGGCTTGATCCAAGCGGTTTTCGCAAAACTGTAAATATGCAATTTTTGCGAAAAACTGCTTGGATCAAGCCCTTCCCGGTATTTTTTTTCGAAGATTTCCCGCTTGGGCCTTGGAAAACACCTTTTGAACACATTGGACGGCTCGGATCGTCAAAAAAATATCGGGAAAAGCATCAAAACGCTTCAATCCGGGAAATCCGGGATCCTTGATAGGATAATTCGTGTATATATATATATATATGAATAGAGATAGAAAATAATTCGACTTAATTAGTAAGCCAAAAACACGCCTGATTTTCTAATGTTTAACTCAAGAAAAATCTGTAATTTCCTAGTTCATTTGTCTTTCCTGTCTAATGCAATTTTCTATTTCCAAATACTAGTGATATGGTGTTTAAATTCAGGCACAATTAAATAACTAAAAGAAATTTGAATTTTTTTTTTGGGCAAGTGACACATCTGTATTTACAATTTGAAAAATAGATGGTTTGAAATGTTAGCAGGAATTTGAAATGTTACTAATGGTTTGGTTGATGATTCCGCTTTTTCGTGAATTCTGATTCTCTCTGTTGTCTTATAAAAACAACTCAAAAATTCAAACAAGGATTAATTTAGTTATCTCTAAAAGTTTTGTAAAGACCGGCCGTAAATTCTTTTCTTTTTTCTTTTTATTCATTGTGTGTAACGTGAACAAGTTTAATTAAAGTTTAAATTGTGTTTCCGTCAAAGCATTTGTATATGGGTGTGTATATGTTTGTGTACCGGGGATTGGTGGAGCATGAAAATACATGTTATGACGTGGTGACATGGTTTGAGCGTGTTTGGAATGTGTTAGGAGTAGTTGGGGATTGAACCGGTGTAGTAGAATGAAAAATCCAAAATTTTCTAGGAAGTACCGGTATCAATAGAGATACCACTACCGGTATCAATCGATCAAAGGGTTTTCAGGATAGTTGATACCAGTAGTAACACGGCTATTGCTACCGGTATGACAAGCCATTTTCTGCAAATTTTTGTACGCGCTCAACACATTATAAAAAGGGTCCTTGGATTCTTATTCATTTCAAACACGATTTTTAACTCTAAAACTCACTCCTCCACCTTCTCTCTTCACTTTTACCTCAAATCTTGTGATTCTAACCTCATTCCACCTCAAAACTTCAACATCTACACATTGGGTTTTAGAGTACCTTGTTTTGGTTGATCATTGTTCTGGATCTCATAATGGAGCTTAGAAGGGGGTTGTTTGGTGGCATTTGAACTCGATTTGCTTTGTCTATTTAGGTTTTTGTTCAAAACCCCAATAGGTAGGGAGCTCTTCATTATTTGTAAGTGTTTATGAGTTGGTTTGATGCATGATTTTGACTTAGACATGCTCTCTCTCTTGACTTGATCGAAAAACCTTGAAAACTTACTTGATTTCTCATGTTAGGTGTTGAACTTGTATTGTTGGTTATTCTTGTGGTGAAAATTGTAACCTTACATGCTTACTTGACACAATCTTGCATCTATTGAATTGACGGACACAGCGGTATTTTGGAAGACTTGTTTAACAATTATTGACACATTATGGAATTGGAAATGGCTGCAATACACACCCCTTTTTGGGTGTGTAGCATATGCAACCAAGTTATTTACTGTTAGATCTAAAAAGTTACGCATCAATTACTTGTTAACCTGAGCAACAAGTGACCTAAGAGCATCTCCACTCCTACACCAAATTCAAATTTGAGTAAAAATCACAAAAAATCCCACTCTACTCATTCACCAAATCCTTCACCAAATCACCAAAAAAATTGCTCAACACTAAATTTACTCAAATTCGCTCAACACTAAATTTACTCAAATTCTTCACCAAATTTGCTCAACACCAAATCCAACATCAAATAAAGCAACAATTCTATTCACTCAAATTCTTCACTGCAGTTGTACCAGAAGACATGTTTCACGGCTCAACACCAAAGCTTTTGCTGCTATGTACCAGAAGACGTGTTTCAGTGAGAAAGTTTTGGAGGCAAAATGAAAAAAAAAAAAAAAAAAACACTGTTTTGATAAAATGGTGGGAAAGTTTTGGAGCCAAAATGAAAAAAAAAAAAAAAAAAAAACTGTTTTTGACCAAATTTTAACTAGAGTTTGGTAAAAGAGTGGTTTTCCATTGGAAAGGGTGATATCAAATCAAGTTTTTACCCAAATTTTCTCTCAAATTTGAGTAAAATTTGGTGTAGGAGTGGAGATATACTAACAAATTGAAGCTAAAAAAGAAGGCTTATTTACTTTTTTTGTCCCTACAAGATGAGTTCGGTTTCATTTTCGTCCTCACAAATTTTTTGTTTCAATTTTACCCTTCAGGTTTCATACCTATTATAATGTTACCCTTTTCGTTAGTAAATGGACGAAAATATACAAAATGGCTAACGGTTGCTTCGTGGAACACAATAGCTGGATTGTGGCCCCACCCTCCTTCACTTGGCACGTGATACACTGTAAAAATTTACTTTGGACCTTTTTTTTACTTTGCAATTTCCTTCGGATAAAAAAATAAACTATTTCCACGAATGATTTATATATTTTTTTGCACCAAATTAAAGTACTAATAGAGATCTTTAATTCGATAAAAAACATAAAAAAAAAAAAACTATATACTTTAGTATTTTACATTTTTGGCTTGTTGGTTTGTTGAGTTGCTTTGCAATATCGTTCGGATAAAAAATAAAAGTACTTCCGCACATAAGTTGCGCCATCGCTATAGTTCTGAAATTTTTTTAAGGTTTTAAATTTTCAAATAAATTGCGTCATAGCTATAGTAAAAGCGTTTTCAAATTTGAAGAGCAAAGAGGCCAAAATTACTATCTTAAATTAATTTAGATTAGAAATATCTTCTTCTTTTTTTGTGAAAATTGAAACTAAAACTATTTTAAAGAAAACTCATTTGCTTCTTCGAAATACATTTGCCTCAATAATTACTGAGGCCATACAACATCAAATTGTAATAAAATAATCAAAGCTAATCATTTATTTTTACTATTTTTAAGACTGTTTAAACCATGTAAGGCAAATTCTTTTCAGTGTCTTTTAATAAAAAAAATTATTTTTTGTATAATATATTGCACAACATTTTTACTTGTAGAGAAAATGATAAATGTTTACCAAATTAGTTCTCAAAGAACTATTTTAATTAAGGAATAGTGGAGTTGGTCATCCGAGTTAAACAAAGATGGAAAACCAACAATGAAGGTAATGGGCAAGCAACAGAGTTATGGTCACGAGATTACCAATATAATGTTAACTGCAATACAATAAGATGGTCGGCTACATGTACGTGTTATCGAAACCAATCAATTAAGGAATTTAAACTATAATGAAATAGAATCTATAATTGATTTTATGTGTTATCTAGAGTAATTAAATGCCAAACTCGATTGAGCAATCCATGTCGCAATATTTTTCTATTTTATTGCATTGCATAATTGATTATCGTGTAGTCGATTATAAAATTGATTACATAATTGATTATCGTGTAGTCGATTATAAAATTGATTACATAATTGATTACGTATACTATTGGAAAAATTGGGCCGTATTATTATGTTTTCCTGTAGTATTATGTTGTGTTTTCTTTGAATTTCGAGCCCAAAATAGGAAATATGTTCTATTGTTTTCTTTCAATTTGAATCCAAAATGGTAAAATTGGGCCGTAATTCAATTAGATTGGTAAGGAGAGCATTTGTTTTCTGACCTTTAATATGAGGAGAGGACTTCTAGCATCTTTGTTGGATAATATAGCACTGCTCACTATTTCAGCTAGTATTAGGAGTTAGGGTCGACAATATCGACTCAAACCCATGTACTCATCCAAAAGTCACCCACTCTAATTGCTCTTAAACACAACCCATTTATGTGATGGGCCTAACTCACTTTTGGAACATGAGGAAGGAAAGGAAAAGGGAAGGAAAATAAAATGAGAGGAAAGTAAGAGGAAAGTGGGAGGAAAATTTCACTATTCACAAAACTTAATTTTTTTTTAATTTTCCCTCCTTTTTCTCTCCAAACCAAACAAGAAGAGGGAAAAATTTTCATTTTCCTTCCCTTTTCCTTTCTTTCCTTATGTTCCAAATAGAGCCTTAGGCTTATTCTAAACGAACCAGTCTCATTCTAAACAAATGAGTCTTAAATGGGTGGTTAAATGAGTCAATCTATGTTGCCCAATATGTTATTCATATACCACAATTACTAATGACACTCAAAAAATTACTAATGCCACCCAATATTTTACTAACTGCATTGAAAATTTACTATTGCCACCCAAAACTTCATTAACGACATCCCATTAATCGGGGTAGCGGATGGGTTAGGTTTGACAATTTAATTATTCTTTATAAATGGGTAGAGTTGTGTATGAGTAAGAATTATGAAACTAAATGAGTAGTAAATACCATCGAATGAGGTAGTCTAAATAGCAAGGGTGAGTGGATTTAAGTGCTCCATCCCTCTCATACACGATTTGCCTAGGTTCGTGGCCATTTGTCCATCTAGTATTTAGCTAGTCCTTTGGTGACGGACTCACCTTTCCAAGTAATAGCTATGGTTCAAACCGGACATTTCAGCAGCTATGATCACACCCAATTGAAGTTGCTGCATTGGTTGCTCTTTCCCATCCTTTGTGTAGTTAAAATCAAAAATAAAGAAAAGAGAGTAGAAAATGGGTCAACAATGACTCGATAAAAGACCCAAGCCATATACTATCTACCCAAATTGACTCAAACACGTCCATTTTTTTTTTTTTGGGTAAAGAGTTAGAAATCCATTAATAAAAAATCCAATACTTAGCTAGTCCTAAATCTACCAAAAACCTACAAGAATAAAAAAAAGAAAGAAAAACCAAAGAAAAAGGGGAAAAAAAACCCAGAAATTCCAGGGAAAAAGTCGTCGGAGTCTTCGCTGGAGTTGTCATGCCACCACCGCCGCACCTTTATTAGGAGTAAGGTAATAACTGCTCATTCTGACTTAATATTTCTCTTGAATTTTACAAATAAGCACTTGCATCAAGAATTGACTTCATATGCTCAAGGATTGGAAGGCCTTGATTGTCAGACTTGGAGTTCCCGTAGTGACTTGGGTCACTACATTCTCGTAGTGACGTCAATTTGTAGGTCCTCTGAAATTGTCTTTTGGGATTGAAACCTTTCACTTTTTTAGGAATGTTGAACATTATGGGGACAAAAAATTAAGATCATCGGAGATTGGTAGACACATAATTGAGATAAATTCGTTTTACAGTGTATTCTCGAAATGATATTGTCCATCCATATAAATGGTATTCGACCATATAGCCACTAATATCCCATTTATTTGATCCCAAATTCGACCATACTCATCTTTCCCGACATATTGTACGATTTTGATCCCAAATAAAGATTATGAACACAATTGAGGTCACTATGGGAGTATAGTGATTTAAGTCACTACAGGTCCCCAAATCCGTGATTGTCAACATAGCTGTACATTAGAGGAACCACTCTTGCAGTATTAAAGGTGTGTATCATATGTATCTATTGTATGATACATATTATGCTACCTCATGGCAACCGTAACATTTTTTAGTATTTTGTAACTTTTATATTAAAAACTCGTAACTTTTCAGAAATATGATTCGCAACATTTTCTATGATTCATAACATTTTTTTGCGTCTCGTAACTTTTATAGTACAAAAAATCATAACTCTTTATTCATGAAAGTTAATTGATTCTTAACATTTTTTAAGGAGTGTATCATACTGGGTGTGTATAGTTTGCCTTTCCCTACAATCAAACTTCACTGACAAAGTTTGATGATAATTCAAGGTAATTGATTTCACAACCCCTAAATTGTTATTCACACCTCATTTTTGTGTTTTAAACAAAAAAATGATTTGTGAATAACAATTTGGGGTTTGAAAATCATTCCCCTAATTCATTTCAGACTACTTAAAATTTCTGGTGGAGCAAATCAACCCCTTGTCTCAGGCCTTCACAAGTTCACAGAGTCACATTGCAGGTAAACAAACCTGACCAGTGACCAACATGTCTTCTTCCGTATGCCGCCGTCTCCACGGCCTATTTACCACCGCCAAAACCACCTCACTCCCAAAACCCCCCAAAGCCACCATCTTCCACGTCTCACCAGCCGACTCCTCAGATCTTCCCACTGACAAAACCCTCATAGCCCTTGTCACCAAATTCAAGAAAAACTCCAGCTCCAACCACTTCCGCCGCCACGGCCACAAAGCCTACGTCAACACCGTCCGTCGCCTCGCTGCCGCAAACAAACAATCTTACATCGACGAAATCCTCCAACACCAAAAACAGTACCCAAATATTACCAACGAAGGCTTTACCGCTCAACTCATTTCCCTCTACGGAAAAGCCGGGATGTTCGATCAGGCCCACAAGCTGTTCGACGAAATGCCGCAACTGAATTGTGAACGCACCGTGATGTCGCTCAACGCCCTCCTCTCCGCGTGCGTGAATTCAAAGAAATTCGATAAGATCAGCGAGCTTTCGAGTGAGTTACCGGAGAAGTTACCAATTAAACCCGACACGGTTTCTTACAATACTGTTGTAAAGGCGTTTTGCGAAATGGGTTCGTTTGGTTCGGGACTTTCGGTGGTAAATGAGATCGAGAAGAGTGGGGTTCAGCCTGATTTGATTACCTTCAATACCCTTCTTGATGCTCTTTATAGAAATGATAGGTTTGAAGAGGTAGAGAAGGTGTGGGGATTGATGCAAGAGAAGAATGTTGTCCCCAATGGGAGAAGTTACACCGTGAAAATTCGAGCATTGATGGCTGGTAAAAGAATTTCGGAAGCAGTTGAGGTGTTTCAAAAAATGGGGAGCAAGGGAGTTAAACCAGATGCGTTTACTTTTAATGCTTTGATCAAAGGGTTTTGTGATGATGAGAATTTGGAAGAAGCCAAGAGGTGGTGTGAGGAAATGCTGAAAAATGATTGTAAACCGGATAAAGCTACATATCGAATACTTGGCTATCGTGCCTGTGACAAGGGTTATTTTGAGTATGCTCTGAAGTTGTGCAAAGAGGCTATCAGTCAGCGGTGTCTTGTTGGGTCGCCGTTGATGCAACATGTGTTAGCAGGATTGGTTAAGGAGTCAAAGATGGAAGAAGCAAAGGAGCTTATGGAGCTTGGCAAGTCAAACAGTTTCTTCCAATATAAGTTAGAATGGCCTTCAGAAAGTAGCTGAATTGTTGTATGTCGCTTAAACTAATATCTAGTTTTGGTTACTTTTATATTAATGGATTTTATTTGCTGATCTGCACGATTCCACTTTCTTTTGATATCCGTCTTCCGAGTTGAAAAGCAATGTCCATGCTGAGATTACCCACAACCCAATGTGTTTTCTTTCAATTTTGAATCCAAGATGGTAATATTGGGCCGTAATTCAAGTAGATTGGTAAGGAAGAGCATTTGTTTTCTGACCTTTAACCGGAGGAGAGGACTTCTAGCATCTTATTGGATTATATAGCACTGCTCACTATTTCAGCTAGTATCAGGAGTTAGGGTTGGCAATATTGACCCGAACCCATGAGCCCATCCAAACCCACCCTCTCTAAATGCACTCAAACATAACCCACTTATGCGATGGGTCATAATGATCCAAATTCCTAACTTATTTAGGCTCATTCTAAACGAATGAGTCTTAAATGGGTGGGCTAAATAAGTCAACCTATGTTGCCCAATATGTTATTCATATACCACAATTACTAACGACACTCAAAAAATTATCAATGACGCCCACACATTACTATTGTTGTTCCGAAAATTACTAATGCCACCCAATATTTTACCAACTGTACCCAAAATTTACTACTGCCACCAAAAACTTTATTAACGACACCCCAGTAATGGGGTTGATGGACGGGTTGGGTTTGACAATTTATAAATGGGTAGAGTTGTGTATGAGTAATAATTATGAAACTGAGTAAATGGGTTGACAATGACTCGTTTTTTTTTTGGCAAGAAAGAAGAAGATTTTATTACTGCAAAGAAGAGAGCCCGAAGGCTTGAACATCATCTAATGCTATAGCAGACAACCACAAAGGAAAATTGTCCCTCCAGGTAGTCATGCTAGCATCTAACAGGGAGTGCTTAGCCACTGAATGGGCTACCCTGTTGCAAACACGTTTAACATGGGAAAAACGACAAGAAGTAAAATAGGTGGCAAGCTGAATACAGTCTAAGATAATCGAGTCACAATCAGTAAATACTGTAGTTCCCTCCAGGGCTTGGACCACTTGCTTTGCATCACCTTCCACTATAATCCGGGATAAATTCCAATTCCGTGCAATCGTCAATGCATGCCGAAAACTCATTGCTTCCACAACCTGATGCGAGAATGACCCTTTGAAAGATGTCATGGCAGCTCCAATAATGGCACCATTCAAGTCACGTGCAGCAAGCCCAACTCCCCCTATACCGTTTAGCAAATCTAAGGCGCCGTCCACATTGATTTTAATCACACCGAAAGGTGGAGGTTGCCATCGTGATATCTGGGGTTGAGGTGCTTGTTGAACACGTGCAGATTTAACCGAATCATCACTAACCTTGTACTCTTCCCACGCAGCAGAGGCTTTGTCAAGAATCTCCTTTGCAGACCAACTTTGTTGATTAAAATGAGCGGTGTTCCGACCCTTCCATAAGAACCAGCAAATCATAGAAACAAAAGCTAATAAGTCGCCCCCCTTTGTTGCAGGGAGGTGGGAAAGTGTAGTCCACCAATCACAAAATTTCAAACGTTTCCAATCCTTAGAAGCATTAGGGACTGGGGAGGAGAGATTCCAGACTTCCCTGGCTTTTTTGCACCGAAACAACACATGTTCAATAGATTCAAACTCTTTATGGCAGCAAGGACAGTAAGGATCTACATCAAGTTGTTTCCGATAGAGGTTAGCAAGGACAGCTAGTGAGTTGTGCAAACAACGCCAAATAAAATGCCGCACCTTATTCGGTACTGGGATTTTCCAAATTGAACCCCAATCCGTTCTACCAGGAGTACCACTACTAGTTTCCCCTTTCTCTTTAGATCTTTTATGCAAAGCGAGGGATTTAGCCAAGAATTGGCCACACACTGGACAATGACTCGTTAAAAGACCCAAGCTATATACTATCCACCCAAATTGACTCAAAACACGCCCATTTGACACCCTTAAGGAGTGTATTAATAATTACTCATTTTGACTTAATATTTCTCTTGAATTTCACAAATAAACACTTGCGTCAAGAATTGACTTCATATGCTCCTCAAGGATTGGAAGGCTCCGATTGTCATCATAGCTGTACATAAGAGGAACCACCCTTGCAGTATTAAGACAAGTCTTGGTGAAAGTTTTGGAAAATGAACTTGGATGTAGGCATTCCCGGTTAAGGCGCTTCCATTCGTCTGAAATCATGTGAATCACTTTTTCTCTTGCACTTTCAGCTGAAGAGCCCTTGTGGTCGTTCATGTAGCACTCTACGTAGGATCCATCAAGCCCTTCTTGATTCTCGTCCTGTCATTTAAGACCGAGCATATGATATTATAGGTGAACAGCAGTAAATGGGTTGTGTGCATGTTGTAAAAAATAGGGAAACATTTCACGATTCGGTCCTTCTAATCATTTTCGGGTGGCATTACATGACATTGATAGTTTGTCTTTATTTTTTTTTTTTTGGGTTCCTGAAAATCAACTATACCTTTGCACTTCCCATGTCATCGGAAAGACGAAGAATTGTTGCTACTGAATTCATAATGCCCGGATTTTTAGTCACTAGATCGACACTTTCCTTGTTAATACCATGACCCAAGAAAAAGAACGTGTGAACTAACACCACATGCACCCCTGAGGTGATAATCCCGTTCTTCAAGTACTCTTCTGCTTTCGGTAACTGCCCAGAAGCAAGCCATTTCACTTCAACTAAGAATGCATTGCACAAACTTGCCCACTGCAAAACCAGCTTTCTAGTTACGACATTGCATTTGCAATTACACAAAAAAGTTGCCACTTGCGTATAATTAATTAGCTGGTAGCTGGTAATAGCATGATGTTACCGTTTTTCGCAGAGAATCTATGGGGTTCCACCCATGCTGTTTGTTGACCCTATAGGCAAATTTGTTCGTCATTTCATCCAAAGCCTTGAAACAAATCTTCATATGATCGGGTAGTTGCTCCACAGCCACAACATCCCACCTGATTGCACCCGTTATTTATTTACATTACGGAGCTGGAAGAAAACTTGAGACCACATCTAATATTGAGAAAAGTGCATACCGATTGATTACTTCTGTGAAAAGAGTAAGTTCTTCAATTGTCCCATAAACATAAAAAATGTCATCTATTAGGTAGACAAAAGAGATGGGTTTTGTGAGCTCTACTCTTTGCGTAGACAAGCTTGGATCTGTGAGGGCTGCCATAGGCCACATGTGCCATTTTAGTGGTTGGTCTCTAGCAAACTTCAGCCCCTTGCTCAACCTTGTGTCTCTCCACCATCTGAGATGAAAAAATTTTAGATTCAGAAAACGAATTTGAAACCAGTGTAATTTACATAGTGAAGACAAAATTTTAGCCATTTGTCAAACTTACTTGGAAACTTGAAGTATTTCCTTCTGGTGTGTGGACTGAACCATTTGAAAATCAATTTTCGCTAGTGGTTGTAAGCTTTTTACCCATCCATTGGGGCCCCTGTAATCACCAAGGTAGCTTTTGGCTGAAAACCTTGCCAGGCTCTTGTGGTAAGGTTGCCTCAACGTATTTTCGACAACTCTAGCTCGATGGTGATCAAGATTTGTCATCCACAGATTAAGGAGTTGGGCACTAAACTCTGCTGCTTGATCAAGAATATCTTCTCCTTCTATGCTCAGCTGTGAGGCTTCATATAAACTCATCAACCCTCTTATATTTGCTTTTATTTCCGATTTAAACTTTCCGTCCTTATTCCTGAAGTTGTTAAACACATCTGTTCCAATACCAGTAAATTGTTAACTACTCATTAGGTGAGTAGAGAACTTAGCAACTCCTAGAACCTAGATTTTTTGTTACGAAATGAATAGCAGAGTGTAGTGGGCAGAACCAAGAAGCTCAAATGGGCCTAGCGGGACAGCAGCCTTGTTAGGCTGGGCATGTTTGGCCGGCATGCTGATGCACCTCTCACAGCCCAAGTGCCTGGTCTGTGCCTTGCCCGACCAAGTTGGGTTAGGGGCTGACCGACCCGAGTCCAGGTGTTACGACCCGCATATTTATCAAAAATATGGTTCGGGCACGTGAGCGAAACCATTGCACTTGGTACGTCGCACATGACGTTACCCTAAGCGGTGAGGGCATGTGCCTCGCACGCGGTTATTTGGAGGCTAAGTCAGGTCACTTTATACAAAGTATAGCTCCAGACCTAAGAGGTACAACTATCTACTAAGAGCTCCGTACTTTCACTCCTCCTTCAAAGACTTAACCGTTGGAGTGCCTCTCTAGTCATCACCGGTTGGTAAGGCATTAGTGGTGGTTCCCTGCCTTGCAGGTCCGGTGAGAAGGCAGAGCTTGATTCCAAATCCAAACTTGAGGTCCATTTGAGAGACTCAGATCAAACACCACCCCACATAGAGTATGAGTTCCATCCAGAATAAATGCAAAGAAAAGATGCCAAGTCCCAACACAATATTCTGGATGCTTTCTATAGACATTTTTTGGTTTTTGTTATTTGTTCATTTTCCATTGATGTTGGTTTCAAGGAAGTACACTTACCGGTAGGCACATTGTAACCGTTTTGTCTAAGCAGTCGAAAGTGAGTAGAAACCTCATGAAGATCATGTTGAGGACAAAGACCCATGCTGCAATTCACATATTGGCTATGTGAAACAGCTCCAATCTCCTCTTCGAAATGGTAGTCGATGCCTAGGCGTTGGAGGGCATCAATCATGACCAGACCTTCAAATGGGTCTTCTCCTACTTCTCTTAACACATTCCTAGTTTCCTTCAATTGCTCTTCATGCTTCATGGAAAAATCCTCCTGCATTCTACCAAATTTTGTCAGATCTAAGATATCAAGAACTCAAGGGAAGGCATATTCATTGAGATATCTACAATGGAAGAAAAGAAACACTTAACCGTGGATCTGGAGTATCCAATACGATAGGTTTTGTGGTTTGCTGGGTTAGAGATTAATGTATGGTCCTGAGCAATGCTCCATTTGTTGGTGGTAGGCATAGATGATGCAGCATGGGTCGGGCTAGTCCTTCCGATTCGTTGGTAGAGGTTTAGAGAAGCCGGAGGAAGGGAAGAAGTCGATAAGCGATGAAAGATTGCCATGACACAAGGACTATTAACCAAGTTAATCATAGAAAGTCTATTCACTTGTAGGGTGTGTTTGGAACTTAAGAAAAGTGAGAGAAAAGAAAAGAAAGTTAAATTTTTTTTTCTCCTCTTGTTTGGTTTGGAGAGAAAGAAGAGAGAGAATAAAAAAAAACTAAGTATTATGAATAGTGAAATTTTCCACCCACTTTTCTCTTACTTTCCTCTCATATTATTCTCTTCTTTTCTTTCTCTTCCACATGTTCCAAACAACCCCTTAGCCTTTCCGTATTTTCTATTCCAATTCTTATTATCTTGAAGAGGCAAACAGGAGAACAAGTGAACAACTGTCCAGACACAGTTCGAAAGAAGTTTTTCGGTAATAAAATACATAAAGAGAAATCTACGTAGTCGAATAGGTGGTCAGTAGACGAATGTTTGCTTGGTTATTTATTTTGAGAGTGATGCATTTGATACCGTTGATAATGAGACTATTATGTAACGGTTTCAAAATATGAAAACTCATCGAAGGCAATTGTAATATCCTAAATACTTTGTTGTTTTTTGGGTGGCATTGTGCCATTGTTCATATTAATAGATTTTTTTGCTTATGTGTAGTTAGGGTTTCTAGAGGTAGTCGAAATTCTGAACACCCTTTGAGAATTTCCGGAGCCTCAATTGTTGAAAAGAGAGCCAAACGTGAGAAACACGGAGGCGGGGGCCCTGCTGTGCACAGCCGCATGGCACGGTGCCATGCGGCTGGTGCACAGTAGGCCCCCCCATTCCGAGAAACACCGATATGGGAGGGTACAAAGTTGGCTTTGGCTCTATGTAAGAATATATGTGTGGTGGAAAATCACTCAGAGCCAAGAGCATACTGATGATGCAGGGAACATGTTTCCACCAATATGGAAAGGTGGCTTTGGCTGTATGTAAGAATATATGTGTGGTGGAGCTTATTTTTCAGTGCCAAAGGAGTGAAACAAATTGACGCAGCAGAATTTACGAGAGACTAGTTAGCGTATTAGTCCAGACGAAGAAAATTACTCGAATTCACGAGTTGTTCTTGAATCCACGAGAGAGTGAGAGAAAATCTCAGAATTGTATTTAATTGAATAAAAGTTGCTGAATAATAGAGATTACAAGATCTTTTATAGGGAAACCCTAGCAAATACTACTAAAAAATAAATTATTCCGGAAATTAGGGAAACTCCCAAAATTGAAAACTAGAAAGAAAAATAAGATATTCCCAATTGGAATCAACTTAAACTGAATTATACACTAAGAGTACTTCGTAATCTAATTATTTCCTAATATTGCAAAAATACTAAATTGAAGGCTTAAACGAAGAAATTTAGCTAAAATTCACCATTAGATCACAACTTTAGGGTGGTGAGTATTGACCGCAACGCGATTCTGCTTCAACCCATCAAGTTTGGGCTGATTTCGGGCTCATCAATAAATTGCTGAATTTGACAGTTTTCAATTAAAAGTTGTTTGGGCCTCCGGGGCTTCGACCGGTCCAATTGATCATAGAATTGAACCGCTACTTGTTCTACATCACAAATTGAGCCGCTACTTGTTCTACATCACAAATTGATGCAGGAAACTCAGATTGCGATGCTTCCACTCTCCCCAGCTACGAGAAACACATTTATGAAGGATGCCATGAACTACATATGTATGGTTGGTTTGATGATTGTCAAATCTGGAAATGATGATCAGATCGAGCAGATTTCTTACATTGCAATATTTTCACGACTGTCATTTTTTATTTAATAACAAATATTCATGCCCATAGTTTTGGTGATACGAAAGCGATTGTCTCAAAATAAATCAGTTGTGTTCATGCTTAATATTTTACTCCACTGCCGGCGAAGAGTTCTCTCAGTTACTTGATGATGTCTTAATTTCAGAACTTCGTCTGTGAAAATTACAAAGGAGAAGAAACGAAAGCTCCGGTTCGTTGGGTGGGCATCAGGAAAAGCCTTTAGAGCATCTCCAACCGTATCTTTATACCTTTAAAATGAAGAATTATCTCACTCTAACCAAGCGTCATTTGGATTCTTCATTTTAAAGAACCATATTTGATTCTTCATATTTCAGTAATCACCCAAGAAAATGAAAACAGTCTTCATTTCATTTATGTACTTTAAAATGCGTTTCATTAAAGATATTACAATTGGATTTTATAAAAATTAGTACTCTTTGGAAGGAGAAATTTTTGAGTGCCAGATGGACACCGTCACGTGGCACTTGTCGGCACATCAGAGCTATCCAAATGTGTTTTGGACGGTCCAGATTTGTTGGGATAAATTTGCCCTCAAAACTTTTAAAAAATGATATCCTTAAATCTGGGCATATTTTTTGGATGGCTTGGATACACCGACAGGTACCACGAGGCAGTACTCGTTCGGCATGCAAGTTTTCTCGTTTGGAAGGTATTCGTGACACCTTCAAATAAGACCACTTGTCAAAATATTTTGGTAAATTTAGAAATTTGAAAATTTGAATTTTGGAGGGAAAGCTGAGTTTGGAGACAAATTGCATGAAAATTTGAAAAGTAAAGATAGAAATGTAGAATTGTGATTCGAGAGTGTTAAATAGGGACATTCTTCGATATTCAATTGCACTTTGTGATTAAATTATTTTTATTCCTCAAAATGAAAAAATGGGTTGGATATCTCTAACTGGTTCCAAATGCGTATGTACAACAAGATCCATTACGCTTTGAGGCAAGTAGTGCTTCGATCCTTAACCTATGGACCCCTCGGAAAAATGTTCTAAGAACAATGAACGGTTCGGATCACTCGTGTGGGACCCAAAAGTGGGTCCCCGAGAAGGCTCGGTACGTTTTCTGTACCAAGCCCTCTGTACCCATAGGATTATCGCTTAACCTATCCATCAATGCAGCCTCGCGGTACCACAAGATCCTCTTTTTTTTTTTGGTCTAAACCACCGGTATCCGGAAGCCCACTGGACCCCGACTAAATCCGGTTCGAGCCGGGTCGGCCCACGAAGGGGTAAAGCTCTCCCAGCGCAAGTTTCCTCCATTCACAAGACTCGAACTCGACACTTTGCTTAAGGGAGAACAAGTGCCGAACCACTTGAACCAACCTGCGTTGGTGGTACCACAAGATCCTCATCTCCCTAACCTTTCAATGTCAGCCACTTACACGTATGTAGTGAGCTCACTCACTATAGAGCCCACGGTTCCCTTAAATTAAGTGGTTGCAAGTGGTAGCTAGCTTGCGGTAAAAACTTTTGGACGCCCCACACTGCATCTCGCGATCGAGTCTCATTTCCTTTCCCTACGTAGATTATCAACAACGAATGACAAAATAATAAAATTAAGGGCTGACATCTTTTCTTTTTTTAAAAAAAAAAGTGGCTGGAAACGATCTCGGTTGGTGATTCTCTATACTTTTATTCAAGGGGACAAATTCGTACTTTTATTGTCAGCATTCGCAAGAAATAGGTGGTCAGCAATCTGCCTTTCTTACTTGCGTACAGAAGTTTTAGGTACAGAAAACGCACAGAACGGTTCAGGGACCCATTTTTGGGTCCACACGAACGATCCAAGCTGTTCATTCATCTTAGAATAATATTTCGCGGGGCCTTTACGAGAAATCACCTCAATCGGATGTGCATAAGTGCTCGATCCAAAACCCACCCCATTTCATTTAAATTTTTTTAATGAAACGAGGTGGGCTTTGGATCGAGTACTTATGTATGTCTGATTGAGGTGATTTCTTGCTGGACCTCTCGAAAAATTACTCTAAGATGAATGAACGGCTTGGATCGTTCGCGTGGGACCTAAAATCGGGTCCCCAAACCGGTCTGTGCATTTTCTGTACCTAAAACTTCTGTCCCCTTAAAATTATCGAAACCAAAATGTGTCGCACGCCCGATGAAAATGACAAATCGGGGAAAATATGAAGGAGCAGAGAATGACAACCGAGAGCAACATTACCAAAATTAATTTCTCTCAATTGACCACAGGGTCTTCGGAACAGGAAAGAGCCGAGGATTCAAATATCGGCCACTACGTCTTGTATCGGCCTATATGTTGCGGTTTTTCAAGGGACCGATACGGATATTGACCGATATACGGTTCGATACAGGCTAATATCGGCCGATATTTGACCATAACGGTCCAGTGACAGCTCCAGAAATTTTGGATAGGGTGTTCAACATTTACCTTAACTCTATTAGCTCTACTAACTAATATATACATACTATATTAGTGCGAATAATGAGGCCAAATGAAATGAAAATGCATAAGATGTCACAAATTTTCTTGGCGATTCTATGTTATTGGGTTAAGTATAATTAAATCGGGGATAAATACACTAATTTTAATTGTAGAAATTTGTGTGCCAAATGGGTTCACACGGATATTATTTTTTATTATGATATCAATATAATAAATACTCTCTTTTTTTTTTTCTTGATTTTCCTAATTTTTGTTGTAAACAGTGTGCACTTGTTTTGAATTGGTGTATTAAGGATTCTATTGTGAATTACCAGGATTGATGAGTGTTCATAGTATAAATATTCAAACAAAACCCGAAATAAATTTATCACATGTAATATAAAATATAAAATATAAAAAGTTTTAGAGTGTACATTGACCATCTACATGAATTTTTTTGCCTAAAATTAATTTGTGGGTTGATTTGTTGAGCTAGGTGTTTTTGTGAGTAGGGTGTTCAACAATGGTTATACTAAACTAAAAATAAAAATTTTACATGTATTTCTAAACAAAATTTTTTCTTGAGGGTGTTCAAGTGACCACCCTTTGATAAGGGTGGAGCCGCCTCTGGGTATCACCGATACCGTTACGTATACTGATACTGCGATTGAAAACCTTGGAAAGAGCCCTTGATACACCTTAGTATATGATTTGTTACGCATAGGGTCGGAACTCGGACGACGCTATTTCCGGAGAGAGGAATTAGAAAGGGACACAAATTGAAAACCTAGTGAAATCATTTCATGTCAAACGTAAAGTGTGCATATGACTTAAGACTCCAATCACGAAAGTTATAACGAGATTAAAAGACTGGTTTTTATTGAAGGGAGATAATTCAATCTTTAAAGAGGATCGAACGAATTTGACAAAGTTTACTTTTACGTTCTAAAACGTTAGGCCTTGTTCCAGTAGGTGTCTTTAGTGGTTCAAAAAGACGCCTAAAGATAGTTTGTTCCACAAGGGAAACATTAATTTTCTAAAGTCAAAGGAACAAATTGACTTTTTGTTGTCATTACGTGTAATAAATTAGTAAAGTCCAAAAAGCCAGTGGAACAAGTTGCCTTTTTGTTACTAACTTAACAAGTGAAATGTTTTTAACCTTTAGACATCATACTAATCAGATCCCCACGCTAATAATCGGAGCTATTCAATTTGTTTAAGTACATGTTTTTTAGAGTATCCCTAAAAAATTAACTAATTCGGATATCAGTAAGGGCTTGATCGACTTGATCATTCATTTAGTTTATATCCTGGCAAATTGAGGGATAAATACCAATCAAGCCCTTATCAATATGCGATGTTTATGGGTCCTTTGAAAAACATGTTCTAAATAAATTGAACGGCTCCGATCATTTGCCTAAAACTCCAGAGTGAATTACATTTGTTGTGTCAAATATTGTGTTCCTAAAACCACCCATATTAGCAAACTTACCCATAAAAGTGTCAAATAGGGGAGGGCCGAACTGTTTCTATTGAGTAAAAAAATGTAAAATAAAAAAAAAAGATCGGCTTCGCGTGAATTATTATTATTATTATTTTTCCTTATTTGGGTGTAATGCCTCTCAGGCTTTTGATGGTGCTCATCACAGTGTACAAAATAGGATATGGCCAACATGGGCCATTATCCATCCATCAACTTGACAATCCTCAAGCACTAGAGCGTGTTCTGCAACGACATAACCTTATTCCCAGTTCTACAGAAGTTTAGACCGGCCCAACTTAGGCTTTCCTGGAACTTGCTGGGCACATAATGGTTCTAAAGGTGCTACACACTAGTATTCGTCCATTGTTAGGACATTGACTTTCTTTGGTCTCTACTCTCTGTGAAACAATTACGTGACGGGTAGATTTGATTTCATTCTCAGGGTACCGAGTTAAATGGACAGTTATCGAGGTTGTAAAATTCTGCAAGGAGACGCATAGACAAGACAATCTGAGAATCTAAACGAAGATAGGAAGATGGTGTCGAACAAGAAGGTCAAGCCATTGGATCAGCTGGAGCTTATTGATGTCTCATAAAGACACAAACATTTATAAGGAACAGCTCTTGAATTTAGAGTACTAAGAAAACATGGGTTCCTGTTCAGGCCACGTAATACCAGTTCATGCATGCTTGCTGTAACAAGGCCAATGAAAAGAGATGCCTTCGAAATTTTGGAAAGCAACACATTGACATTGCACTGGTTGTCAGTGATTTTCCCGGGATAACTAGGGAAGTTCAACGGAACGGGAAGCTTCAGTTAAGAGAAAAATGGTTGGTGAAATCACCTTGTGTAATGAGGAGTTCAACTTTTTTCAGTGCGTTTGAACTAGGGTTGAGTATTCTCATGACTCATTGCTTGCTGAGCCGATGCCCTTGTGAAAATAAATGCTGGCTTGAAACAAGTAAATTTATCCAAATATACGAGTGAACCACAAGAACGAGGTGATCAAGCCTCAAACAATTTTATCCTTTTAATCAGAATCCGCCACTTAATAACCATGCTATCTTCAGATAGCAAAACGCAAGAAAAACACTTTTGTGCTGTTATTGGCCAAAAAAACAAGTGACAATAACAAGTACAGATGTTTTTACTTAATATACAAGTTGCTGAAGATGAATTCTACAACACCTTTAACCTTCCAATTAAAATATTTTTGCCGAAAAGAATTCATAACTCTGATGAACTCACCAGGACTTTTGCTGGAGTAGCACTCGAATGTATCACTATGAAGCTAAAGAATTCATCTTCTTTTCAAGCGCTTTGGCACGCCGAAGAGCATCTAGGGCCTCAGTTTGCTTTCCTGCACGTTTCAAGTTTACTGCTTTCACCTTTTCCGCTTTAATCTGTTCCTCCAGTTTCATTCTTTCCTGTCCAGAGTTTTCAACTTTATTGGCAACAGATTTTACTGGCTCTGGTTCTTCATGGCCTTGGTTCACAGCTCTAGCATCATTAAATCCTATTGCTTTCAAAGCAGACAAAAGTTGAGGATCAAGAAAATCCTCTACACCACCACCAACAGCGGGGTTCACTGTACTGACTGAGGATTTACCTGAATCATTGGAACCCAATTCCTCCAACTGGGTTTCAAGCGCCTTAGCCAATTCAGATTCAGCTTCTGCTTCTTCCATTCGACCTTCTCTCCTCAACTTCATTGCAAGCCGTTTGTGGCTGAGGGATTCCTGTTGCAATTTGAAACGGTCTCGACTAGATATTGGTTTCGAACCCACATTTGATGGACTGAGCTCTTTACTTGTATTTGAAGTAGTGCTTACAACATGACTAGAACTAGTAACAGGAAGGATTTTTTCGTCCTCCAAACTTTTCTCCAAGACCTTGGCCTTCCGAAGCTCCTCCCTAGCTTCAGCCAATTTTCCCTCTCTCTTGAACCCAACTGCCTTCCTCTTGAGAATCAAGATTTCTTGCCGAATAGAAGTCTGGTCATTCTTCTCATTCCTTACAACTGTCTCTTCTCTTTCCTCATATGTAATGTTTTCATTGCTTCCCATTTCTTCAGTAACTAGATGATCGGAAACTATGGAAATACTAGCGATTTGTTGTGGTGTTTTTTCCTGCACGGTTTCTGATATTTCATCTCCTCCAACCGTAATCTTATGGGAAGAACTTGTAGTCTCACTTCCCACGGGGTTAATAATTTCATGCTGCACTACTTTCTTCGGCAATTCCATCTCTTCCAATTGGGCTTCTAATGCTTTTGCCATTTCCAGCACTTCCTCCGCCCCATCACTATCCCCTTGGCGTCGAAAAGCAAGTGCCTTTCTTTTCAACCCTAAGAGTTCCCTCTGGATTTCACTTTTACTTCTTCTAGATGCTCCAATATGAATAGAGCTGGCAGCAGCTTGTTTAGCAGGTTTGGATGCAATTCCAACATTATTGTCATCTTCTTCATTCCAACCCAAATTACTTAAAAGTGAAAGATATGTTGGATCATTCATGTCCTGATCTGTCACATCCCCGTCTACAACATCTCCAACGTCCGGAACTGTAAAATTATCAGCATTTTTGTTGCTAACATCCACCAGTGGGGCCTTCGTGTTTGACGCATTATCCATCTCTTCAAGTTGCTGCTCGAGAACCTTCCCTTTCTTCAATTCTTCGTCCGCCTCATCCGATTTACCTTCTCTTCTCAAAGCAAGAGCCCTCTTTTTCAAGGCGAGAAGCTCTTTCTGAACCATTAGCCTACTCTTTGGTGCCAATTTTGGCTTTGACATTTTTTCAGCCGATTGGGCAGCTGAACCCTTCTCACGTAATGAAGGATTATAGGGCACTGAGTCATTTCCGTTGTGAACATCGTTGTCAAGGTCTTTTTCAAGTACTTTAGCCTTCTTTAGTAGCTCGAGTGCCCCCACATTATTACCTGCCCTTTTCTGATTTAGAGCTTCCTTTTTCAAAGAAAGAATTTCATTCGACAACATTTCCTCATCAGTAGGGACAAACGGGGGCTCCATATCCTCAACATGTTCAGCTTCAGCAGTCCAACCTAATGATTTCAAAGCAGCGTCCATTTCCGGGTCATACATATCATTATCAGTCACCTCAAAATTGCTATCTGCACCCAACTCATCAGGGTTGCTCAATAACTGAGCCAAATCAAAACCAGCATCTTCTTTATGGGGAACAGAAAAGGTATCTTGTTTATCACTGTCCATACTACGAATCAAAGCGGAAAGCTCGTCGTCCGAATCTTCAGCCTCAGCCAAGAATTCCTCTTCCTCAAGCTTCTGTTCAAGAACTTTAGCTTTTTTTAATTCTTCCTTTGCTTCACCAAGTTTCCCTTCACGCTTCAACATGAGAGCCTTTTTCTTAAGAGCAAGGACCTGGGACTTGTCGATTCCACGACTTCCCGTTTCGGTATTCCTCTTTTGAGAGACTTCTCTTAGAAGAGTAGAAAGTTCACCTTCCAAACTCACTGTTGCTGGTTTCTTATCTGAATCATGAAGATCCATATCAGACCAACCCAATTCTCTGAGTTCAGAAGCAAGATCGTCGTTTCCTTTATCTTTTTCGGGAGAGATTTTGCTTTTTCTGCCAGAATTCGAATTCTCCTCAGTAATTTTATGGATTTCAGTTGTGCTGCTTGAAGACAAAGCTCTTTTACGATTTTTCCTTACCAATAATTCCAAAGCCACAGCCTGCCGCTCAAATTCTTTCCCCCTTTTAAAGGCTCTCAAGGCTTCTTCGGACTTTCCTTCCCCTTTCAGAATTTTATACTTCTTTTTTTCATCCAGAGCTTGTTGACGCAACTCTTCAGGACTGGACTCCTCAAGAGAGAGATTTCCAGGTGTTTCTTCTTCCTCATCAATAGTGGTGATTTCTTGGATGTTTGAACATGATGCACTAGTGGTATCCCTTTGGAGTCTGGAATCCATGTTAGTGGTGGAAAGCTCTCTTGAAGAGACCGAAACCTTTTTGTCACTACCCAAAATCTGGTTTATAACGTCAACCTCATTTGTAGATGTCGGTTTTGAAACACCTGCAAAATAGCTATCAACATTTAGCCAGAAGTCTGTCTTCCCATAATAAAAGTACCTATATTTTCCGTTTTCCTTTATCCCAGTGACGATTCAGATAAAAATAATGCTCTAACGGATACACAGAAAAGGATGAGATTTTCCAACTATTGAACTCCATATTAGACATGTTGAAACTTCAGAAAAGAAGAAGTCCTGATTGACATATGTTAGGACTCAGCAGAATAAGATGTTACCGTAATGTTGGTCATACATGAAGTCACGTATATGCAGTAATATAGCTATAAATACCCTAAGTAAATGTAGTTAGAGCTCTGATCCCTCCAAACCCTCAATCCTAATTTCTCAGAGTTCTAATGTTTTCAATTGCTAAAATCCTTTGTCTTGAATTTGAATTTCAAATAACCCTGATTGTTATGTGATGGGTGGATGTGATTAACTGTCAAAAACCACCTGTACTTATAAACAAAGAAAGAAAAAAAAAACTGTTGCAAATCTCCCACTTGCAGACGTCCTTCATGGTTTACTAAATCCATATCAAGTTTTCAACTCACTGGCGCTACATCAAGAGAGTAAGTTTGGGGTCAATCTTTCATTTGCTTCCTTGATTAATTACTTTGTGTCTGTTCGATGCACGGAAATGAAAAAAAAAAAAAAAAAACACCAATGTAAACTTTTTGTCCCCCTATTGTCCCGTACATCAAACGGGCACGACGTTTGTTAGTCTGCAAGCAGAAGTATCCATGAATCAAATACATATCCACAACATGAGTTGCTTATCTCACAAAATCTCAGAAACTTCTTTACTGCTTATTATTTGACACTACTATTACCGCAAGCAGATAGACTTGTAAGCATTTGGCAGGATCCACCTAAGGCTAAGCGCAACCCCACCACCTATCCTCTTCCTTCTCCTGAGAGAGAGAGAGAGAGAGAGAGAGAGATTTGGAAAAAAGGTGTAAAAGCTATTCTGCTGCATTGGTTGACATTGATGCAGGGTTCACCTGATTCTAGTGATGTGATTTTGTTTGAAACTGGTGAAAAGAGAATGAATGTAAGAAACAACTAAAAGTGGATGATTACTAGGGTGTGTGGAAGCCCTGTGTTAATTGTGCATATGCATAAGCATTTGTAGATAATAATGAAAACTATCGCAGGAAAGGATAAAGAATGGACAACTGTGGATGCTAGGTGTATGCTATGCTCTCAGCAAGATTGGCTGGAAAGGAATGCAAAAGTCTATGGTAAAGGTGCTACAGATGCTGAGGTTACCTCTGCAGTCCATTCTAATTTCAGGCTAGAATTAGTTCTTGGCATAATTTCCCTAAGAACTTAGAAAATGTTGGCTTTGTAATCAACAGAATGTTTCTCCTAGGATCTTAGGAGTAGGCGGTGTGTAAATAAAGCTGTATAGAAGTTGTAGATAGCTGGTCGTTTTGTTTCTCCAGTTTTCTGTTTGGTGTGGGGCGGATGTTTTGCCCTTGCCTAGGTGTTGTGTTGAGGTGTTGAGGTGTTGTGTTGTTTGGGTATAAAATGATGCATTTAACAACAATAACAAAACAAAACAAAAAAGGACAAGTGTCCACGTAATTGGAGTAAGTTTTGATTCAGTTAAGGAAGAACATGGCGAATGACTATACAATTTAAGATATTATATGTCGATGATTTGGAAACTTTCGGTGGGAGGGGTCAGAGGTGTTACATCTCACACTAATTTGGGGCTTCTTCTTGGGAGGATATCGCAGATTTGGTGAAAATCAGAGTGGCTCTATGGATCAAGGGGCTCAACAATTTGAAGCTCTACTCTGTCGAAGACTTTGTTGGCAACTTAGATGCCATTAGACGTATCAGAATTTAATCCTTGCTCTTATTTATACTGTTTCAATTGTGCTCTTTGGCATTACTTGCCATTCTTTGTTTTTTTGGGGGCTCAACTTCTCGTTGTTTTCCCCCTTTTCCCCTCTCCCCTTTCTCTCTTCCTCGATGTACCCTTATCGAGTTTAATATATTTTCTTTTTCCGATAAAAAAAAAAAGAGGTGGTATAGCAATCACTGAGCTGGGCTGTTACAAAACCCAAGAAGTTCCAAAAAGCACAGCTTATAGAGAAACGTGTAGAGAAGCTCAGCCATCCAAAAAAGGGCGTAGCAATGGGTGTCAAGAGAATTCACAAATAAAAGCATGAACTGCATAATGCAAATTAGAGAAGCAGTTAGACTGCCGCCAAATAGCAAATGAGTGAACAAGTTAACAGACCATGTGCTTTTTGGAGTTCAGCAGACCATGCAGTGCACCATGTGACAAAATAGATATAGAAAAATAAATATAGGTCAGAACCCCATTGGCTAAGACCTTGACAAAAACAAATAAGTGTACCTCTACCAGTTCGGTTCTTGTGTCCATGTCGCATTTCAAATCGTGCTGCCTCTTCAAGTTTTTTACAGGGTTCACAAATACGCACTGCAGAATCACCTTGTCCACGTAAGACCATTCTTTGCTGGGTACAGCTATTGCAAAACAAGCCACCACACCTACGGCAGTGATGCTAAAAATCACAAAACATGAGTAAGAAAACTAAAAGCAATCATCGGAAGAATATAAACTTCGGTCTTGAAGCAAAATATAAGCAGAAACTAAAGGAGTAAAAAGCAATTAAAATGCCTCCTTTGTTATATCTACGCGATGGCATTTATGAAGAAGCATGGTTATGGACATGGGACACAGATAAAACATGACACGGACACACGGATACGTTATTCCTCCACAATCTAGGACACAGACACGTTATACATCTATATTCACATATGCACAATTATATTGTCATGTATAGATATCACCACAAGTATGTACAAGTGATGAAGAATCTAGATTGACCTGGGACTCAAGAATCTCCTACAAAATAGGGCATGGGTACGGTTAGGAATCCTCAAGAAATCTTTATAAGAATTATTTTTCTTCCAACTTTGCATATCGAACTATATCTCCAATTCCAAAATCTTTGATTACCCATGTTAGCAAGTGTCCAAGAAGTGCCGATCACATTTATTTCCTATTCATTGACATCAAAGAAGTGTTGGACACGTTGCAATAAGAGTGTCTGACACGTGTCCGAGCTAAGATTTTTATTTCCTAATTACGGACATGACTAAAAGCGTATTAGATATGTGTAAGAAAGTATCCAAGGAGTGTCGGCACGCCACCTTCTTGTAAGTAGTCGTGCTTCTTAGGATACAACTATGCTAATAGCTGTCCACATTCAGCTAGGAAAGATCATGGAAAGTATGGACCACAGAGCCCCTAGAGGTGGCCCCCACCCACCCCAACAAGACCAAGTCCCAGCCAGCCCAAAATACTACGTAAAACACTAAGACTATTCCAAATCATGATCGGAAAGTACAAATACGTGAAATGTAGAACTAGATTATAGCATCCCCCTAGTCCCACATCGGTGTGTTGAAAGAAAATGGAATAGTATATAACCAACCCCAAGCAACTATTGTATAACTTGACGTTAACCTTTTGAGCCACATGGTTAGGTTAAGAGTTCGCACAGAGTTAGCACGTCAGCTAGGGCGAGTCGTTACAGGTGGTATCAGATCACAACTCTAATTTACATGGTGGGGGCCACCTCTAGAATCTGCATGAGTCATCTCTTGAATTCCGGAGTTGGAGCAAAGTGCTCTGCAGAACTAAGTACTACACCATGGCCATCGAGGGAAGGTTGTTGGGCCAATGCAACGGGGATGTTGCATCACAAAGGTGGGGAGATTCTAGCATCTCCCTAGTCCCACATCGGTGGGTTGAAAGAAAATTGAATAGTATATAACCAACCCCGAGCAGCTACTGTGGTTGTGTTTGGTTAGATAGTTTAGTTTAGTTTTGATGATGTCAGCAGGTGTAATGAGTGGAGAGAGATAGAGAGAGAAATGATGATGTCATCAAAACTAAAACTAAAACTAAACTGGGAAACGAACAGGGCCTGTATAACTTGAGCTTAACTTTTTGAGCCACGTGGTTAGGCTAAGAGTTGGCAAGTGAGCTGGGGCGGGTCGTTACATACACCTAGTGCACAAGGCTCCACTTACGATCGGGTAAGTGAGAGATACTCAGGGACCCTCCACCAAAAACACCAGGAGAAAGGTGGTAATGCTACCTCTTAAAGAAATATGTATGTGTATGCATGCACTCACAAGATTCACCAGCATTATGCATATAGATAGAGAGTAGCGTTTATGGATATAGATAGAGAGTAGCAGCGGCCGAATAGGGTACCAAATAGTTGAAGGCAAATATTTTTAGGCTATATACTAAGCTATGGTCTTCCAAGGCCTAGGAAAAAGATGTTCTTCTCATAACCCCAACGAAAGCACCATGGTTCTCCAAAAGTCTAGAGAACAAAAGTAACCTAACCCGAAGGACCGTACAAAAAGATACGCTATTAGATAATGGCCATCATAAAAAAAAAAACTTCAAAATCCAGCAAGAAAGGTTCACTTCTTCACCACAGGTCTCATCAGCGTTGGCTGGTTAGGCCACCCCTAGGAAGAGAGATAGAGAACAAAACACATTTTTAAGAGATGGCAGCATGGCGGAAGTACAGATATATACAGATTCTGGATAACAACGCCACACAGTTCACAAAAATTCATGTAGTGCACAAAATTTTCAACTTGATACACCCAAAGTGGATACATAATATAACAGATGAAGTAAGATCCTTTCAGAAAACTTGAGGTTCCAATGAACAACACACGTAAAACCCAAAACAAACAAATTCTGATATATGTGGCTGATAGACATCTACAAAATAAAAGTATATACTTTGCTCAAGACAAATCAATATCAATAGAATAACCTAATTACGGTCACCAGTTCCACAAATTTAGAACGGACGAACATCAAAATTAGAAATTTGCGGCAATATTATATCTGACAGTAATCTACGCAATAAAACAACATAAAGAGCAACCAAATTATGATCACAAGTTGCGAAAATCGACCACCCAACGACCCGATTCTAGAGAAATAATCATTAGGGTAAAGCACGTCTAACAAATTAGAGAGAGAGAGAGAGAGAGAGAGAGAGAGAGAGACCTTGCGATTGATGAAAGTAAACTGAGAGGAACAGCCTTGACAATGAGAGGCATCGACCACCCAATTGCTCCCTCTCATGGCAGGCTTCGGTGGTAATCCGATCTTCTCCAACATGTTGAGAAGAGTTTATTGAAAGAGAGGGATTTTGTAAGAAGATTGAAAGGAGTGGCCTTTATTAATAAAGCTTTGCAGTCGTCGGTCGGTCTTTGGGTTTTTTCTTGTGTTTACTTGTGTGAAGTTTCAGGAGGAGATCATGAGAAAAAACAAAGCAGAAAATCTTGAGGTCGATGATGGCGATACGAATTGACTTGTAGTTTGGGAACAATTTATTTTTAGCCATTTTAGACAATTTATTTTTATCAAAATTTTGATAAAATCATCATTTTAATTTTATCCATTCGTGGAGACATAAGATAAAATTTGTAGATTTTTTAATATAAAAATCTACAAATTTTATCAAATGTGTTTTACGAATGGATAAAATCAAAGAATTAATTTTATCAAATTTTGATAAAATCTATTGGAGAACTAGCCTTAGACTACAATACCCTTAAATATGTGTAATGGGTTGGGCTACTCTTGTCTTTTTAGCCCATTTCATGGGTAAAGGTAAACCCAATGGAGTAGGTTTTTAGCCAACAATTATTGAGACTATTTTTTGCTGTGTTTGGTTAGATAGTTTAGTTTAGTTTTGATGATGTGAGCAGGTGTAATGAGTGGAGAGAGATAGAGAGAGAAATTAGGAAAATGATGATGTCATCAAAACTAAAACTAAAACTAACCAAGGAAATGAACAAAGCCCTTGTCTTTTCAGCCCATTCAAAGGTAAAACCAATGGTTTTTTAACCAAAAGTTATTGCGAGTCTTGGGACACCTATACATAAAAGAATGTTGGTGGCGTCCCACAGTTTCGGCCTTTTTTTTGTCGATTTTACCCATAGTTTTATGTTAGTGTTGGTCTTTGATTGGAGGGCAGAAAGGTCTTTTGGGCTCCAAGAAATTTTAACGGGTTTGATTGCTTTTGCGCATATGCTTCATGTATTTTTTTCAAGGTCCATGCGCTTTGATTTTTCGCCTACATGCATTGAATTTGCTTGGATTAACCATATGATGACTTAGACTAACTATGGGGTGTTTGGGAGCCAATTTTTCAACTTTTCATTTTTGGCTTTTTAGTGTTTTGACTTTTTGAATTATGACCAGAATGAATTTTGAATCTGAGAAGAGTGTTTAGGAGAAATGTGCAGAATGTATTTTGCAAAAGTAGTAGTGTTTGGGAGAAAATGATGAAATTAATGAGTTATGGATTGGTTGTTTACTATTTTGCCCTTATTTATTTATTATGTTATTAAAAATATGTATGAAAAATGTTTTTAGTATGTTTTTAAAATTATATTGCAAAATATTTTTGTAAACTTATATCTTTTATCCCGTCCCTTTTTTTTTGTTTATAAATACTACTTTTCTTTTCTTTTTTTGTTGTTGATAAATACTAGTACTTTACTTTTCTTTTTCGATGTTCCCAAAGAAAGTATTGTACTGCTATCTTTTGTTCCTCTACCACACAGGAAATTGCAACCTTTTCCTTTTCTCCCTCTCCCTCTCTCTCTCTCTCTCAATCTGCTCTACTAGAGAAATTGATCTCTATGAATAAACCCACTCAAACAACAGAGGCTCGAACATACCCATGGAAAATCCCACGGAAGATCCCATAGAGACATCAGATGCGTTTATAGAGAATCCATAAGAAAATCCTTATTGGTAAGTTGAAAACCCAAATTAGATAGATTTCTTGAGTTTTTTTTAATCAAAATTATGTGCATGACTGTTCAAAAACTCTGAGGAAGAAATGTATTGATTCTGAGTTTAGAAATCGTCTTCTGCTTCTTCTCTCTCTTTGGTTCGTGTGTGTGGAAGAGGAGGGGTACATAAGGTAGAGATAGATCGCGGGAAAATGAAAAAAGGAGAATGGAAAATGAAAATGGGAAAGGAAGGCCAGAGCCGTTTCTGGGTTTTTGCTTCTAAACGCGAAAATGAAGAATGAGTTTTCCAGAACTCATTCTCAGAACTAGACGCCCAAACAAGCAGAATTGGAAAACGAAAAACAGGAAAACGTGAAAAAGAAGCGCCCAAACAGGCTCTATTTGTCAAGCTCTTTCAATTGTCATAAGCCACAATTTTAACTAGAGTCTTAGTCTTGCTTGTGACTCTCGCCACTTGGGTGGCACAAGGGCTAAGACATTGTGCTAGCTATGAAGTTATAGGCTCACTAGCATGAGGCATTTTTGTAAATTTAATGTCATGGCATTGTCGTAAATATTAAGAACTCGGTTGTGGAGAGGCGTGAGTACTTTTGTTGACATTTTTCTAACGTACTAGAGGTTCGTCAGTAATCGATAGCAACTGATAATGCGTGATTAAGAGATTAATTTTATTTTCTTTGGGCCATTATGCTCATCGATTAAAATGATGTTTCTTCTTGCCACTTGAGCAAATGCTCATAAGGCTATATTGGGGCGGGCATTGGGCATCCAGAGGAATGTCTAAGAGGGTTGGGGAGCCCCATGGATGGTACACCTATGCATGTGTTGCTGGTACTGTGTGGTCTTCTAGGGACAGAGGCTTTGGACACATACATGCTTTACCTCTCATGTCAACTCGTTAGGTTATTGTCCTTGGCCAAGTAAACTATCAAGACACCACGTTTATGACCTCGTGTACCGACATATGGGCATTAGCTTGGGTTCGGTCATGGTTGTGTGGATTGGTGGCTTGAGACGTGCAACATAGAGGCAAAGTCGCACTTGTTGGATAACAGATACGCATGAAGGTGATACATGTTGGGTACTATGTGCTTGGTTAGTAGAAAGGTGTAACGCTACTTGTTTGCTATGGATTAGCATATTGCCTTCCTAAAAGGCAAAAAAAGAAAAAATACTCTCTCCGTCCCTTTTTAAGTGTGTTGCTTCGTAGATCCAACTTATTAAAGAAACATCATCGTTACACCTTTCATATCAACTTTTACCTCCACTTTCCAAAATTATCCTTCACTTTTACCTATTAACTCTTTACCCACTAATTTTTCAAAAGTGCAAAATTGTAGTTGTACAAACTTTTACCCATTAACTTTTCAAAACACACACTTATTAAGGGACGGCCCAAAATGGAAATATTGACACTAAAAAAAGGGACGGAGGGAGTAGTTGTCTTTCTTCAATTTCCAAAAAACATAGTTTAAAAAAAAAAAATGGGCCACATAAATAATCATCCTCCAACCACCTTGAAATTAGATTTTCATCCTGTGCTTTTTTATGTTTCCATCCCTACATTCAAATAATTCCAAAATTGCCCTTATAATGAGTTCAGGGGACTAAATTCAATTCTTTAAGGACTAAATTAATTGAATTACGGATATATATATATATATATATATATATATATATAGGCTAATTAGGACTGAATAAGTCCGGAGTAGGATTGAATTGACTGAATTATAGATAAACTATATATATAGGGTAGTTAGGACAAAATTCAAAGTCCAGAGGAATTATGCCATAATTTAGGGATTGGGATATATCAGAATCCCACAAATTATGCTTTCCTTCTCCCTTCTATTTCAAACACTAGCGAGAGAGATACTTCAGTAACCACTGAAAATTTTAGGCGATCCCAAATCCCGGATCGAAACCTTCACCCATCGCGGTCCAACGTCGCTATCAATAGTCCTCTTTTCCCGGTAAACAAAGCATCATCGACCTGCTCCATAGATTCTACGTCGACTTTCTGATTCAGTCCCGTATTTGTCACATTTCCGATCTCCTAAATTTTTTGGGATAATTGGAAATAGATACACCGTCGATGTATATTGGCACGGCATCGTAAGTATTTATTCATCACTATACACCATGTTTTTTGTCTGTTGATGTAATGGTTGCAACTATAGTAGATTTTTTTTGTCGATTCTACAATTACAGTGGTTCGCGATGTGATTTTTAGTCACTCTGTTACCCATTTAAAACAGGACTAATTTTAGTCCTTTTTTTTTTGCCATGATATGATATTTTGGGAATGAAAACTTAAATGATTGTTAGTTCGTGGAATAAGTTTGGTCAAATAGTCACTGCGTTTTTCTCCATGATTTTAAAAAAAATAGAATTTTTTTAGCCTATCTTCAGTTTCTTCTTTTTTTTTTTGGGCCCGCGCAATGGCGATTTAGCCAAACTTACATTATGAATGCTCATGGTGAAAATTTATACACATCAGTAAATATGGTAAACTTTATGAATAATCATAGTAACAATAAGTAGACATTAATTCCAAATGACGACTTGTTGTGGCAGGTATAATATTTACCATGGTAGTTGGCTCAAGGTATACATGTATGTATATTTTTTTTCCATAATTCAAGTTGAAGAATCAACTAAATTTACCACGTTTTCTTTCAGTTCAGGACTAGGGTAGTTGGTTTAAGAGATTGTCCGAGAGCAGAGGCACATGGATACGTTCGAGAGCAGAAGCAAATGGACATGGGATTGTCCCAATCCCATTCACTGCAAAGAGAATGCAATTTAGGGTTTTTTCCTTATTAAATTCAAACCATGTAATTTCTGTTTCTAATTTATGTACATATTGGTATACATCTCTTCTAAATTCTATATATTGGCTAAATTGCCGCTGCGCAGGCCCAAAATAATAAAGAAATTGAAGATAGGCAAACAACCATTGCTTTCTGAAAATTATGGAGAACTATATTTACACATGATTGTTCCAGCCATCATGGTAAAGTTTAGTACTAACACTTAAGGACTAGGATCGCATAAATATCTATGGAGCATTTAACTCAAAAATCCAATCATCCCTATTTTTTTCTTCATTCCACAATTTCAAAATTTCACTAATTGTTTCCACCGAAATAGGAGGGGACTTTGTTTCCATAATCCCGTTATTTATGTTAGGGGACTTTCATATACCATTTTTAGTCCCATTTTCCACAGCTATATAGGCTTAGTTTTTAGTCCTAAACTTAATAGCTTTATATATACACAATTAGTTTTGAAATCAACAATAAATTGACGGACTATAATGGTTGTTAACAGGTTACTCCATGGATAATTTTATCACGACTCAAGAATCCAAAGTTTCATTGATCCAATTTTGCCATGTTTTCTTTTCTGGTTTGAATTTTACCATGATCCCAGGATTCGAGTTAACTAGTCGTCTAAAGTTCACATGTTTAGTGTTATGAGTGTAATTTTTTATCATAATTATTAGAAGGTATTGTAGCCATATCTTACTCCACAATCAAAATTGTCAAATCAATAAATGTCACCATGTTTATTGTTCCTAATACGATTTTTTACCATAATGACCAGAATATCTTGTTGACATGTTTTTACTATGATTATTCGTAATTTTATCATGAATATTGCTATTGACTTATTTTTTACCATAATAACATAACAATGCATCATTCTGTATTTTTTCATGATTTAATAGCTCGTTCATATTTACCATATTAGTTGTGTGTTTTTTTTTTACCATAATCATCCCTAATTTTTTGTGTATTTTTTTTACCATAATCATCCCTAATTTTGAATCGATATAGGCTTCATGGTTTTACTAAAATTTGAAAACAATATCATCTCTAATTTTGAATCTCCACCATTTCAAAGATTCCTTGATTTTAGGAAAGAGAATCATTCACAATTTCAAAATTTCCTTAATGTGATTTTCCATGGAGCATTAACTCAAAATTCAATGCTCCCATAATTGAATGGGACTTCCGAAATAGGGATTTTCAAAATGGTAAAATTTCCTTAATGTGATTTTCCATGTCTATGGAACATTTAACTAAAAAATCTAAATTCAGGATGAAACAACTTATGGAAACAATTAGTTTTGAAATCAGCAACAAATTGGACGGAGTATGATGGTTGTTAACAAGTTGCTGCATGTATAATTTTATCATGACTCAAGAATCCAAAGTTTCATTGTCTCAATTTTACCATGTTTTCTTTTTTTGTCTGAATTTTACCATGATCCAATATTCAAGGTGACTAGTCGTCTAAAATTACCATGTTTAGTGTTATGTGTGTGAAACTTTTATTATGATTATTGTAAGGTATTGTAGCCATATTTTACTCCACAAGCTGTTAAATCAATAAATATTGTCATGTTTATTAGTCTTAATTGGATTTTTTTACCATAATGACCAGAATATCTTGTGGACATGTTTTTACCATGAGTATCCGTAATTCTACTATGAATAGTGCTATTGACCTATTTTTTTACCATAATAACATAGCAATGCATCCTTTTGTATATTTTCATGATTTAATAACTCCTACCTTCATATTTACCATATTTTTTGTGTGTTTTTTTTTTTACCATAATCATCTCTTATTTTTTTGTGTTTTTTTTAAACCATAATCATTCCTAATTTTTAATCAATATATTGACTTCATGGTTAAGGGTTTTTACTAAAATTTGAAACCAATATCATCCCTAATTTTGAATCTCCACAATTTCAAATATTCCCTAATTTTAGGAAACATAATCATTCACTTTCAAAATTTCCTAAATGTTAGGCAAGAGGATGAAGAAAAAATTTGGTAGTCCCTAAAAAAGTGGTAACTAACATTCATTTCAAAAATTCCTTATTCCCTAAAATGAAGTAGCTACAATTTCAGAAGTCCCTATTTATTTGAGATATATATCAAGAAAGGGTAATAATGGAAAATCACATTATAAGACGATGAAAACATAATCCCGTAAAATAAGGAGGATGAAAATCTACTTAGTATCCAAAAAATGGATGGATATTTAATTACCTCAAAAAAAATTGTTGTTTCTCTTTACTATTGTTAAATTGTACGTAACTGTTTTATAATTGGAGCATGAATTTACAAATGAAACTGGGGGAGTTAGGTGTAATTATTTAATTAAGGGGAAGTTTCTTGAATTTGTTGACTCATTAATGATCTCTGATTTCTATAAATTGGAACCCAAAAGGAGTCACTTTTACCAAAAAGAGTCACTTTTACCAAAAATGTTTTTTGGATTGGTCCTTGCAATAGAAAATTTAATTTGGTGATTACAAGAATGTTGGTCCAGTATAAGCTAGTAAGTTGGAAATCTGCATTTTAGGACCCGAGAATTTCATTTCGGAGAGGTTTCTTTTTTTTTATTTTTTACCGGCATTTCGAAGAGGTTTCTACTACAGTATTTTTGATATTTACGGTATTTTAGGACTACAAATTATTAAATCAATTTATATATGTAAAAATAATAATTTGATAATTTAATAACCAAAAATAGTAAAATTACAAAAAATACCATAATAGAAACTTAGCAGCACTTCCATTCTTTGAAGACATACTTGACTCATTGTTCAAAACTTTGCTTGGTAGATGACAATTTATGTTTTGAATGACTAGGTTTGGTAGATATTGGGACTTGCCATAGCCCATAGGGCTACTTGCCAGTGACCTTTGAGTAAATTATTACTAATAGTTTTGTAGTCCAATCACTCTAATCGAGGAAGTAATTAGAAAGTTCCATATTTTGAAATGTTGTACAAATGATGTAGGAAATGCCTATAATACACACCCCTTATTTGGGTGTATCATATCCGCCTATTGTATGATCCAGATTGTGTCACCTTATTGACAATCGTAACATTTTCTAGTGTTTCGTAAGTTTTCAGCAATATGATTCGTAACATTTTCTATGATTCATAACATTTTGGTGTGTTTCGTAACTTTTATAAAAAAAAAAATCATAACTTTTTAAAAAAAATCGTAACTTTTATAGGGGTGCATATGATACACATCCAAATAAGGGGTGTGTATTGTAACTTTTTCCAATGATGTATCCTACTAATCTAGCACACCAAACACAAGCGAGCATCAATAATTTTAATGTTTTTGAAGTCATTATATTTCCTGTTCTGGGCTGTTTTAGGAGCTCAATTTTTCCATTTTGCATTTTGCCATTTCAGAAAATGGAGGCACAATTTGATAATCTAACTCTGGATGAGCTTTTGTATTATCATTTTGCATTATGGATAGAAACTAATTAATAATATATTTTGATGGTTAATCTTAAACACTACTCTATTAATTACAAAGTCTATTTTAGACACATCTCATAAACACTCTACAAATTAATAATCTATTCCGAACATAATCTTAAAATCTATAATTCACAATCCAAAATGTGAAAAATAATAGACTCCCAAACGGCCCTTAGGCGCCGTTTCAAAAAGCCACTTGGGTGGTGGAATTGGACTAGTAGTCTTGTGGACGCTCTAATCTTGTGTTTTTTTTTTCCTCCCGAAATGAATGGGTGGGATATTAATTTGGTCGGCCTCAATAGGGTGGTTTAATATTATCGTAGTACGTTTGATTGCTGGATTATTTTGAAAAATGATTGGAAAGATGGGGTTAATGATGAAGATAATGGGGCATGTCAGTCCCTGTCTCGATTGCATGTAAGTTGATTTGGATAGGTTAAAAGATGGAATAAGGATTGAAAATCTTTTGGACCATTAAATGAGGAGGGAATCAAATTTGATAAAGGGCAGACTAAGTAATACCACCCTCCACTTAGTACACAATATGTTTTTTTAGGTATATTAAAATTATATCCTTCAAATCTAAAACAAACATGAATAATGGACTAACAACCTCATTATTAATATTACTCACTACGAGTCATAGTATCAGTTCCACCTTAAACAACCATCCCATCAAATCTCTCTCGGTTATGAAATGGGGCCTTAATTTTCTCCATGAAAAATTAAGGCAAAATCGACTAGTTACCACCTCTCTCACATTTTGTTTTATTGCAGTTAATAGGATCCTTAGCCTGTGTATCATTGTTTTACTATTTTGGCAAAGGTAAAATATCTGAGAATCCTAAGGAAACATAAAGTACATAATTACCCAAGTTCCTCTAAAAACCAAGTACTCCTTTTACCTAGACTTGGACTTAGCAATTGTTTGTAGGATAAACTTGTGATCAGTTCAATTAAAGCTTTACAAAAACCATGATTTTCCAATGTTATGCACAATTGCAGTGACCATGACATTACTCCTTTCAACGATAACATAAAAGAATAAAAAGTGCTTCTACAACTTTTCGATATGCCATTGATATTACGATAAAAGAAAAATGGTTAGAGTTTTCAAAAATAGCAAATGAAGAAGACCAAAAAAAAAGGTTAAGAGGAGTTGAGGACAAGATATTATTTAATAGAAAAAATTAGGACAAGATTAGCTCCAAATAATCGATTTTAAAAATGTGAAATGCACTAGTTTTCTTGCCATATAGTTGATGTCATATTGCAAGCTGTTCAATGAGCTAGTAATTCGCCGCGTTGGTCGCTGGCATAGTCTGACTTTGGTTTTGGGTTGGTATTTCCGATATATGCAAATGTTCCTCAGAAGCATCCACTTGATTATCTTAATACTAATCCACATTTAAAACTCTCTCGGGTTAGAACAAGACAAAGATCCCACAATTGTCTTTACCTGTCCTCCTAGCTACTAAAACACTTAATAATAAAAAAACATCAATTCTATCAAGAATCTTAGAGTAACTTATTAGAAGTTTCTTTGACATGGGGAAGGATGCATGCCATTTTGCATCTTGAGATGATCAATTTTTCTTTTCTAGATTTCAAACAAAGTCATTTGGTTCGCTAGTTTGGAAGATGTTCATCTCGTCTATGTTGTCTATGTCTTTCATTTAACCGGATTGTATCTCCAGTTTATCAATGCTAAGTACGTGCCCGAGTATGATGATTTGCTAATTCTATGCCTATATTTGGTGAATGTTATGCCTCCTTAGGTAAAATGTTACGCTTTCTGGGATTGATCTGTTGACTTATTTGCGGGCTTATGCTAATTTAGACCAACCTAGCTATGTATGTACAATTTGTGTTCTTGTGCATTGCTCTGGTAATTGTTCAATTACTAGTGCTCTCATAAGAGTGCATCTCTCAGAAAATCACTAGAGGATTTAACAAGTTCGATCACTCAATACTGAGGGGGGTTCCACTAACCCAGTTTTTTTTTGAAAAAAAACTAGTTTTTCCCGGTTTTTCATGTGATGTGTTGTGAGAGAACGACCTGTCTCCGTGTTTGGAAAAAATAATTTTTTGTTAGTGGAACACCCCCTGAATGTGAGCTTTTATGAAGAACCCCATCTTCACTTGGTAAAAGGAAGCAATCACACTATACCTGAAAATTGAAAAAAAAAAAAAAATTCAAAATCAACTCATTAACCCATTTCGTGAACTGTACAATACCAAATTTCTCTTTCAAACACGTCTCCTCAAGTTTCTGGCATTGCTCCAACTATGCAATCCCCCATGTCCTGGTTTTTCAGATTTGCCTTCATTTCCTCCACCTTGCGTTCGGTGTTGCACATCTGGTCCAAAATCTCCATTTCGCGCTACAACATCAAAGTCAATTGGAGTAAAGAAGAAAGTGTTCAGCATAATAACGCGAGTCATTACTCAAGGGTCGGCTGTGTCTCGAGTCCTGGATGAGACTTTTGTGCTTGAATTGCTCAGAGATACGATCATCGCGTGGTTGAAGTTTATTGTTCTTGGCCAGCTCCATTTGAGCTGACATTGAGAGCTTTTCCAAATTCAGAATAGAACATACTTTCATCTTTTCCTCGTGACATAGACCGCTATGCACCTGCGAAAATAAGGAAAATTTCTTAATAAGCTTGACAATTGACATGTTTACATACCCAAATACCCCTTTAACTTCCACGATCTTGATTCACATACTTCAAAAATATCGGGCGGTTCGTATCGGATTTTGGAGGTTCCGGTGCGGATACTCACCGGCATAGCAGTGGGATTGAAAATTGCATACCGTCTCGGCAGGTTCCTGGTACATATCGATGTCTCGGCCGGTTCATGCCGAGACGGCAACGGAAAACATAGTAGCTACATACGCTACCAATACACTAAAATTGCGACCGCTATATCTCCCGATACCAATATTTAAAACTACGATCTTGAAGCTTTACGAGAACTACCAAGGTAGATAGAGAAATTTAAGGAAGTATGTCAGCAGTGAAAAAATGTTCTCAATTGCAGCAAAAGTTTTTGTAACAGATAGGTTACCTTTAGATACATGTCAATAGCAAGGTAGATTCTGCCCTGAGAGCCTCTGGCTAAATCTGGGAGTGAGGTAGCCAACTCCGTAAACTTGGATGCTTTCAAGTAGGGATCGGCGGATACTTCTGCAATGTACAATTCCATCAAGCAGACAACTTTGTTCAATCGACTCGTTGAAAACCGGTTTTCAACGAGAAACGATTTCAGTAGCCTCAGAATCAGGTTCACTTCGAACATGTATTTCTTCCCACGCGGAGATGGAACGAGCAAATCATCTATTGTAGCTTCATCCAGCTTAGAACCAACCAAAGCCTCTAACTTCATTTTGCAAGATTTACTTATTTTCAAAAACACAGCCAACGAAAACAAATAGAATAACCCTCTGGAAGAAATGGAGCTCGTATCGAGCAACGATAGCAGATTGATCACAGCCTCAATGATTTTCACTTTCTTAGTAGCCGGTGAGGCACGGAGAAATCTTGATCTTTGGTAGTAAAAGATAAACGAGCATATCGTTGAATGGTCGAATTTCTTTGACATCATCGCGTGTACGATTTTCTCGAACAAATTTATGTTCAAGAAAGCAAGATCTTCAAACCACCAAGTAGCTTGTGATGAGTAGCTTTCGACACTATCACTACTTAAATCACTCGAAAACTGACTACTAGAAATCGCCGAGGAAGAAGTACAAGGGCTTGCAATATTAAGGAAAGCAAGTTTTGCTACAAGAATATTCAAGAACTTTTCGAGTATAGTTGAAGAATTTGGTGCTGCAGATAAATCTTGGCATTGTTTCAAAGATAGTACTAATTCAGGCCAGGTCCAGCGATGGATACCTTCGAAATACTTCTCCATTTGCTCTGTCAAATCAGGTAATCTCTTCATTTCCATGAAATTCGCGGCGCTTTCCAGTACAATTATGTTACAAGGAGTGAAGTTAATCTTGCCATTGTTGTAGCAAAACCTTACGATGAGCTCAAAACCCTTCGCACCTCCTGGGAAATCATGGAAAATCACTTTCAGGTGGCTCGTTGTGCTCGCTAATTTACCGAACAATTCGCTTAATCTACCGGAGAAGGATGCAAGAATTCTCTGCAGAAAAAAGGAAAAGAACAGGAAAAAAAAAAAAGTTAACCATAATGTTTGTGAGATTATGAAGTGGGGTGAGGGACGTAGTTAATGTTAAACACAATAAAAGCATATTTATAGAAGAGAACAATCACCTTGTTTACGAAGAAGATCTCTTCTCCATTAACATCTACTTCAAGATCACAGCAGATTCCCATAGTGATGTTCATTACAAACTGGACTTTAATGCAGACAGACAGAGGACAGAAGGAAAAAAGAATGAGAAAGAGATGTGGAGCTACAAAGTTACAGAAGTACATGGACTTGGAATAAGAAGCATCTGAGTTATTGTGGTCGCGTGTAGGCCCCGTTCCTCTTATCGATAATTTTTTTTTAATTTTTTCAATTCTTTTTGACTTTTTGCTCAAAAAATCCAAATATCTCTCATCACAAAAGTCCCAAGAGCTCCAAAACATACAATAAAAGAAACAAATGTTATTTTGTCTACCGGTTAAAGACACAAAAATTACGAGAAACACACTTATCATAAGTATACCACTTATACAAAATAATTGGATAATTCTCTCTCTCTCTCTCTCATTATAGTCCATGGACCATGGCCCATAATACATTAGCAATCATAAATTACTCTCCTTTCTGCCACCAATTCTGGTAGTGGGTGGAGTTGACTATGAGATCAACCTTTTTACCAGAAGGTACACATACCAGTTCCCAATAGCTTTGTTGACTGACAAAAACTTCACGTGTCATTCCCATTTTCCCATTACATTTCCTCAAACGAGGAATCACCTTGTAACAAATTATTATCGTTGTTAGAGCTTGCCCATATTGATTAATTAAAATAAGTATATGAACTTGAGCAACTTTTTCACGCATTTGGTAATTATTTTCAAGTTGAATACTTTAACAGTCATCAATGTCGTTCTAGTTGGGAAAACACATTTCAGGTAATAAGGTGCAATATTAGTTCGATGTTAGGTGTGAATCCACTAGAATAAAGTGAAGACATCCTAAAAGTCTCAATTTTTTTGCAGCTGGCGTAAAGAGTGGACTTTGAAAGGGCGATAATATTTTTTCCTTATCCTGACTCATAGAGTTGTTCACAAAACCAAGTCCAGTACGAACCCTAATTCACATGTCTGAAACTGAGAGTTTTTTTTGGGTAATCGTCTGAAACTGAAGTTGAAATTGAATTTATGAAGGCTTTGACCATTGCGGCATTGCCAATAAGGGTCTAGCAGCGGGCAGAAGTTGCAGAATTTTACTCCATGTCCAAGAGCAATTGGATGGAGTGTCCCATGGATTTGGTTACAAATGTCATTTTTTGCGACCGCTCTAAAAATAGATTTGCGGGTATGATGTCAAATGTCACAAAATACTTAATTGAAACATTTTCTAACACCAATTGGTTTTAGAAGAGATATTAGAAAAGTGATCCGACAAGTGATATTTGTAATGAGCTGAAATATAACAGTCATAAGGGTCAAGATTGGTTCGGACCAAAGGCCCATATGACAAGTGGGGTAAGGCCCATCTCTCAGTAAAGTGGTCCGGATCATCACCCAAGCTCAAAAGAACCGTACCAAGACGGTATGCATCGGCAAGGATCGGCATCTCGGCCGAGACAATATTGATCCAGACAAGTCACTCGAGCCGGGTAAACCCAAATTGACTCGCGAGAAAGCAGAAGGCAGTTCGCATCATACGTCATAAATGATGTCATTCGAGACGGTTACCACTTGCGTGCAATGATAATGGCTCGTCACGAGTGGTTACCATCTCGGATGACACGCGCGTGCAATGATAACAGATTTAGCTCGTGACGTGGTATGACAAAATCCGAGCAAAATTACCGATCTACCCCTAGATTTGGAGCACAAGTCAGGAGAGCCTTTATAAGTGAAAGATAAGCAATCCTAGAAGGTACACAACACATTTTCACTATTCTATACTGCTCTCTGGTACTTCTCTCTCCAAGTATCCTCACTTGACCGTCAGAATGCCTTCCTTGGCCAAATTCCGGCCAGTTTGGGTGCTAACGGCAGGTGCTTCTTGTGCAGGAGTACCAATGAGCTTGGTTCGTCACCTACGGTGGAAAAGAATCATCTAGAAGGGTTCACCTAATTCAGGGCACTACAGTATCAAAGCAAGAAGTCATGGGGTCAGTCGTGGGAGCATTCATCGTGAGGAAGGGATTGTAGGGCCCGGAGTGCTCCCATGGATTTGGTTACACAATACCACTCCCTACGACCGCTCTAAGAACAAACTTCTAGGGGTGATGTCGAATGCCATAAAAGACTTAATTGAAACTCTTCCTAACACCAATTAGTTTTAAGAGAGACGGTGCAAAAGCGGTCTGGCACAAAGCCGCCTCGCCTCCTTTTTTAGGCTTATAAACAGAAGGCACGCTACTTTCTTAGAATGTAGGTAAATTTCAGCAGCTTCAGCTCCAGTCTATAGGAAATTCATGAGAAGTATGTCTATGTGCAATCAAAATACGCAAGAACTTGTGGATGTTATTTTTGCATCCTTTTATATATGAAATAAATTCTGAGAACAGAATTGGGCGTAATTTTCCCAAATGACCCTGGACTCAAAGTTGTGTTTGATTGGGCCATTTCATGGCCTTGACTCAAAAGATTCTAGCCCACATATCAATACTTAGGGTATAGAACTGGTGTAAGTGAACGAGGTTGCTAGGCCCAAAAAAAAATATTAAGTGTTTCAGCTAGCATTCCATAGAACAACGTATCCAGACCAAAAAAATGATACTTACAAGACTCTCGAGTCTCTTTCTCCTGACCAAAATATTACGAGTTTTTAGTATAAAAATTACGACACACACCCAAATAATATGATTTTTAGTAAAAGTGTTTTGAATTTTATTGCTAAAAAATTACGAGAAGCAAATGGTATGATTCGTAGAAAGAGTTTTATGAATCATATTGCTAAAAAGTTACGAGTTTTTAATATAAAAGTTACGAAATACCAAAATTTTATGAATCTTTGTGAGGTGGCATAATTTGGACTATACATTAGCTACATATTATATACACATTTAAAAGTGTGTATTGTGGATTTTCCCTTGTTTTACATAAGCAACTTTGTGCAATTGACAGTTTTTGTAACCACTAAAAATACCGAAAATACTGTAGTAGAAACTCATCCTGAATAGAATCAAGTTTCTTTTGTAGTTCGGACTTTGGGATTTTAATTACAGGACAATACACGCAATCACAATCGCTCAAAATTAATTGTAATGGTTCATATTTGTATCTCTATTATCTTAGACTGTTTAGAGCTTTTGCCTCTCTTTTCTTCTTGTACTTTTCTGCATACTAAGCGTTCTTGCAATAGGGTAGCCCATTCGTTGGCTAAGAAATCCCTATTAGGTGCTCGATTGGAAAGTTGGGGAGGTCCTGTTCCCCAATGGCTTGCCAATCTTGCCATTGATGATGTTCGGTCTACGGACCCTATTTCTAGTTAAATAATATCCATCTTTTTTCCGGGGAAAAAAAAAAAAATTTGTCCATAGAATATTACCTATAAGAGTAGAGTACCACATTGGTAAAACTTATTCATAAACTTAAACTATTGATCGTCGATATAGACGGACGAAATACGACTGCTTCCGTGATCCAAAGGCAAAATGCAAATAAGCCAGTGCCTTTGAATAGACCAAAGAAAGCAAACGACGGGTATGCCCAAACTTTCCCTCCATTGATTGTTGATCTGTTGTTGACGCATTTGTCTTTAGCTGTTATTGCATTCCACTTAATAGCTACATTCATTCAGGCACTAATGAGTAAACATTGTCCACACCTTCAGAGGCTATTAGATTTTTGCCGGTGCAAATTACCCTTTCCTTTTCCCTTTCCTTTTCAAAAAAAAATTACCCTTTCCTTTTCCCTCCTGACCCACATTCTTTGTAAGTATCTTTGTGCCCACGTGCTCATGTGTACTCATGGACAGGTGCTTCACATGGACTTCACGTGACCTTCTGTCTCATACTAATCTCCCATGTAACTTTCCAACGATGATAGGGGTGTTTCACTTACTCGTAACAGTGAGAGAATGACATTTTTTGATTTTTGTGAAAAGTTGACTTTTTATTAGTGGAATGGAGTGAGTGTCAAAGGAGAAAAACTTTGATGCAAATAGAGTATGGGTGACGTGATACCTGTGCGGTGCTTCCGAACAGGGACGGATCCAAGGGGGGCACAGGGGGACATGTGCCCCCTGACCCCACTTGTCAATGTAAAAAATAAAAATTAGGGAAGTAAGTTTTGTATATATATATATATATATATATTATTTGTGTGGGAATCTAGTAACATAGCTCAGGCATTGCTTGGTGGTAAGGTGCGCTACCAATATGCTGAAGGTTGCATGTTCAACTCTTGCCTTCTCTTTTTTAAGCCACAAAATTGAAAGGTTTGAACCCTGGACCTCTTGTTCCAAAACCAACACCTTCTCTCTTGGCACAAGACCAACAACAGTACAACAAACCAGTAATTTTATTATATATTTTGAACTTATAATGGTAATAATAATTCCCCTAGTATTATTTTTTTCCTGAATTTTAATTTTCTCCGTTCTTTTTAAGAAAATGATACAAAATGATGAGAAAATTGTTTTACATATTTTTTAATTTAGAGATCTTTTACAATGGTCCCTAGTCTTCAATAATTTCTTGTCTGATATTAGGTTTAGAATTAATCTTACACAATTTCTTGTCCCTAGCAAAATCGTTGACTAGGAAAAAAATTGCACGATTACAATTAATAAGATGCTCCCACTGGGTTGGAATTCTGGATTCGTCCCTGCTTCCAGACCGTCCAAAAATGCATGCGACGAGATTGGAGTGGGATGGACACGGGACTGGTTTGGAGCCTCTCGTTCCCCCAAATCCGTTACCCGTCCCCCAAATCCGTTAACTTGTTGAGTTGGAGCGGATTTGTGATGATTTCTCCATCCCTGGTCCAGACCCAAAATTTAATGGTGAGGTAATCCCAAAATCTTAACAAGCTCTACCAATGTGTTCAAATTTGACTTGTATACAGAGTTCTAGTCCAGATTTGAGTTCAAAAAATTAATTTTGGTTCAAAACAAGCTGAAATTTTAATTTATTTAACAAGTTTTTATGAGCCAAACTGATAAATTTAGATTGTTTTGTAACGAGATGATCGAGCACGAATCTGAGCTAAGGATATCTTGTTAGGTTCTTGAATTCACTTATAATTAAGTGTAGAGACCATTAAAGGCCCATTTGCGCTCCATCTATTATGAAAGGCTATGATGGAACCAAGGCCTATAAATATGTGGTTAAGTTCCCACTTCAAATCCTAATCTCTTTCTCATATCATCCCATCATGTGTGAGACTAAGGTCAAGATCAAGAGAAGTGTTCTGGAGGTGGAAGAGAAACAACCACCAAGAGGTTTTCATCACCCCTGGCGACAGGTACGCTTACGGTATTATTATCTTCAATGATTTGACATGGGTTCTTGCATGGGTTTAGGGTTTCTTATGAAATCCAACAAGAGGTATCAGAGCCTCTTGTTAGATTATTGAGAAAAATATAAAGTTTGTTTTTCCTTTTAGTCTAACAAACTAGTAACAACTTCAATTTGCTTTATCTCGGACAGATTTTCTAATCTCGTTTTCTTGATGTTAGATCGATACTTCGGTCATCATATTTTTTATTCAATTGATCTAATGTGCATCCTGTTTAAATTTTATATCAGTTTCGATTTCCTAGTTGAATCTGATGGTATACCCACTTATGTGAATAAAATCTTTTGTTTATTTTCTCTATATCATATTGGTGGTAATTGCAGTATCAATTTTTGTGCCAACCATGGTCAGATTGAACTTTGGTTAACAGTATCAAAAAAAATTTATTTAATGCCGCCATGAAATATATAGAGCAGCTACGTACGATAATTAAATTTTATGGTAATTACTTGTTTCACTTAAGAAATTTTAAATTGGGGCATAAATTTTAAATTGTTTCATACCTAGGGTTAATGAGAATTAAAGTGATATGTCACCAAAGTAGTCTCTATCATGGATATTTTCTTAAAATTCAAGGGAACAATTTTGGACTATATAATAATCACGTTTAGATCCATGCGGGTAGTGATTGGCCTAAAGGAAGGTTATTATCTGGCCAGATTTAAACGGTATAATGTAATTAATTTTTTGGATAATATAATTTTTAAGATTTACCTATGCTTTCAAAAATCGGCCCAAAGGAAGGTTTTTGATTGGCCAGACCTATTTGTATTGTTCATATTAATAAGCCTTATTTTGAGAAGATCACTTGCATGTTTTAATTACTGTTCAAAGACTTGGTTATGATGATGCATTAGGTTTCTCGCTAGGGCCCACCACTAAAGACACAATATTTGATTTTTTATTTATGTATGCTTGTCTAGTTGTTTGCCAGTACAATTAGACTAAATTTTTTATCATTGCATTATGGATATTGGTTAATCGTGAGCTTTTTCTTTTATGTTACTACAGTTAATGCATCTTCAATATCTGCAAATTTGAACAACATTCCAACTTATTCTCATGGCTATTTGGGCACTAAGAAAAGAAAATTCATTCATAAGGCTAAGGGAACTTTACAGACAACTGTGCAACAAAAACAGGATAAAGGTGTTCCCTGTTTCTTTACAAAAAGGTTGTTGTCGTTGATCATGTGAAGAAGGATTGTCCCAAATATCACAAGTGACTCGCAAAGAAAGGTAATCAATTTAGTTTTGTTTACTGTGAATTTAATTTACCTGAAATACCACCCAACACTTGGTGGATAGATACGGGCGCAAATATTCACACAAGTGTGTCTATGTCGGGTTGTCTAAGAAGTCGAACACCAAGTAATGCTGAAAGGTTCATTTCTATGGGCGATGGCAATAGAGTTCGTGATGATGCAATTAGAGTAATCTACTTTTTATTTGGATTTGGATGAGACTGTTTATGTACCGTCATTTAGACGGAATTTAATTTCTGTTTCCAGTTTGGACAAATCCAGTTATACTTGTTCATTTAGACATGGAGGTTTTAGTCTCTAATCAAAATTTGACTATTATTGGTACTGGATCTCTAGTTGATAGTTTATATAAGTTAGACTTGGATGCCTCTCACTTAAAGTTTACTGAAACTTTGCATGTTGACAACTATGGTACAAAGCAAAAATTAATTAATGAGAACTCCTCTGTGTTATGGCACAAGCATTTGGGGCATCTCTCGAAAGAGAGATTTGAAAGGCTAGTGTCAAGTGGAATTCTTGATCCTCTTGATTTTTTAGATTTTAAAATATGTGTTGACTATATAAAAGCAAACAAACATAAGGAAATTTGGTGCCAAAAGGAGTTTAGAATCTTTAGAAGTACCAATATTTGTGGTCCATCCCTATGGTTTCTTGGAATGGTCAACGGTATTTTATCACTTTTACAGATGACTATTCTCGTTATGGATATCTATACTTGATACATGAAAAATCACAGGTGCTGGACATATTTAAGACCTATAAAGCAGAAGTTGAAAATCAACTTAATAAGAAAATTAAAGCTGTTAGATTTGATCATGGTGGTGAATACTATGGTAGATATGACGGATCAGGCGAACAACGTCCAGGGCCTTTTGCAGGATCGTACCTCAATAAACCATGCCAGGGATACCACGTCAAAATGGTGTATCTGAGAAACGAAACCGGACCCTTAAGGATATGCTCAGAAGTATGATAATCAATTCCTTTTTACCTGATTCCCTTTGGGGATAAGCCTTAAAGACTGTAGTTTACATTCTTAATCAAGTACCAAGAAATAGCTAAAACCCCACACGAGTTGTGGACTGGAAAGAATCCTAGTCTTAGGCATTTTCATGTCTGGGGTTGACCAATTGAGGCTAGGCCTTATGGGCCCAATGAAAGAAAATTGGACTCAAGAACCGTTAGCTGCGATTTTGTTGGATACTTAGAAAGGTCAAGAGGTTTTAAGTTTTATTGCCGTTCTATAAGTACCTTTTTTTGAAACGGATAATGCCAAGTTTATTAAGGATGTTGAAAGTAGTGGGAGTGCACAACCCAGTAATTTTTTATTTCAAGAGAAATGAGTTAAGATTCCTATGATTCCTGTTGAGGCTGTTGAAGTGGTCACACCTATATTTGTACAAGATACGGATGCAAACTACCAAATTATTCTTGAGTTGCCTCCTACTAATACAGAAGAACCACAACAAACTCAAGTAAAGGTGCCAATTAGGAGATCCAATAGGGAGAGGAGATCAGCGATTCCTAATGATTATATTGTTTATCTCCAAGAACATGAGTTTGATATAGGATTTGGAAGATGACCCCATATCTTTTAGTCAAGCCAAATAAAGTGTTAACTCCCTAAAATGGATGAATGTCATATTGGATGAGTTAAAGTGTATGAGTGACAACAATGTTTGAGATCTTGTCGAATTGCCTAAAGGTGTCAAACCTGTTGGTTGTAAATGAATGTTTAAAACCAAGTGGGACTCGAAAGGCAATATCGAAAAATATAAAGACACGTCTTGTTGCTAAGGGATTAACTCAAAATGAGGTTATTGACTATAAAGAGACTTTCTCTCCGACGTCATCGAAAAACTCTTTTAGGATTATGATGGCACTTGTAGCTCATTATGATTTAGAGTTTCACCAAATGGATGTAAAGACTACATTTCTCAACGGTGACGTTGAAGAAACCATATATATGGTGCAACCAAAAGGTTTTCAGACTAAAGGATCAGAACATTTGGTTTGCAAACTAAAGAAATCCATCTATCGCTTAAAGCAGGCATCCCGTCAATGGTACTGAAAGTTTGACAAAGTAATTTCCTCTTTTTGTTTTAAGAAAAATGCTATGGATCAATGTGTTTATCTTTAGATCAGTGGGATCAAAAAAAAAATTCTAGTATTATATGTCGATGATATCTTACTGGCAAGCAGTGATATAGGCTTATTGCAAGAAACTAAGAGATTTCTTTTGAAGAATTTTGAAATGAAAGATCTTGGTGATGCATCTTTTGTGATAGGCATACAGATTCATTGTGATAGATCACGTGGTATAATTGACTTATCTCAAAAGACATAGATCGATAAGGTGCTCAGTAGGTTCGGCATGCAAAGTTGTGCACCATGTGATGCACCAATTGGTAAGGGTGATAAAATGAGTTTGCTTCAATGCCCAAAGAACAACTTGGAAAGAAAACAAATGGAGGACATCCCTTATGCATCAGCAATAGGGAGTCTTATATATGCTCTAGTTTGTACGCGTCCGGATATTGCGTTTGCTGTTAGAATGCTTGGCAGATATTTAAGTAATCTAGATAAAGATAACTGGAAAGTAGCTAAATGAGTTATGGATACTTGCAAAGGACAAAAGATTATATGCTCACATATAGGAGATTTGAACATTTGGAGATCATTGGATATTCAGACTCTGATTTTGCTGGTTGCCTCGATAGTAGAAGATCCACCTTTGGCTATGTTTTCATGTTAGCTAGAGGGGCTGTGTCTTGAGAAAGTGTCAAACAGACACTTATAGCTTCATAGCTTGCTGTGAGGCATCAAATCAAACGATATGGTTACAGAATTTTATCTCGGGGCTTCATATTGTGGATAACATTGAGAAGCCACTAAGGATTTACTGTGATAATAAAGCCGCCGAATTGTATTCCAAGAGTTCGTCAAAATCATAGCATATTGACATCAAGTTTCTTGTTGTTCAGGAGAGAGTTCAGAACCATCTTATGTCAATTGAGTACATTAGTACAGAACTCATGATTGCAAATCCGCTTACTAAGGGCTTACCACCTAAAGTGTTTAAGGAGCAGGTAGCTCGTACACGAGTGGTTAGTTCTACTGAAGTATTTTGATAGTGGTAGTTGTGCTACTCATATTATTAATTATTTGATATTTGTGTTGATCACTTTTGGTTTATTGATGATTCTGAAATAAAGTTGCATATTTTCAAATTGTGGTATATACATGAAGTTTTGAATATATGCGTGAATCACGAACTTTGTTGTGTTATAAGGCTGTACTAGTTGGAAATAGGCATGCTAAAGGATCACATTTGCATGTAATTTCCATGCTAAACTTCCGTACTTGATCTATGTCATTAAATACATAGATATTTGGAACCATGGATGGGTCCTGTCATGATAAATATGGCAAAGGACACCATGATCCTATATTTGTGTTTTCAATGGACCAGATTGTTTGAGATGACACTCATAAATTTTGACAATAAAAGTTTGAGCTCCTAAAGTTTACAATGTCTGATATCCAAATGACTTATGTGGCCCAAGTGGGAGATTGTTAGCAATTTTCTATAGGTGGGCCTATATAGGTCATATATTAGATATTGTATATTGTTGAATAAGGTTTGAGTGGTGTTGGTATTACCCATTAAGATGTGATCATTTAATTAATATGACCGGGTAATTGACAAATCTCTATTAGCACGTATTTGGATTGTATCACGTGCGTCAAGTGGTACGGGTTTATTATTAAGTGTAGAGACAATTAAAGGCCCATTAGGGTTCCATCTATAATAATGGAGCCAAGGCCTATAAATATGTGGTTAAGTCTCCACTCCAAATCCTAATCTCTTTATCATACCATCCCATCGTGTGTGAGACTAAGGTCAAGATCAAGAGAAAGGTTCTAGAGGTGGAAGACAAACAACTACCAAGAAGTTTTCATCACCCATGGCGACAGGTACGCTTAAGGTATTATTTTCTTCAATGGTTTGACAGGGGTTCTTGGGTTTAGGGTTTCTTATGAAATCCAACAGGCAGGGGCGGTACTGGGGGGGTGCCAGGGGGGTGCTAGGCCCCTGCAAACCCCCCAATTTTCGACATATTTTCAATTTTTTCAGTGTATTTTTAGTACATTTTCAATTTTTTTGTATATTTTCTATGGAGTGCCCCCCCCCCCCCCCCCCCCCCCCCGCGCAGCTACAATCCTGCGTCCGCCACTGCCAACAGGCAATGCTTAGAGTAATCATGATATATCTACGCTTAGATTAACAATTCGGATTCGTAAATAGGATTGCAGTGAATTTTTTTTGTATTACACAAAAGTTACACAAGAAATCATGATCTATTCTTAGCATGGACAGAGCTGTATTGGGGTCGGAGGCCAATTTAAAGGCTTAATAGATCCCCTAAGAGAAGATGAAAGGTAAGGATAATGCTAATTTACCTGGCGGAATTCCTCAATCAAATAAAGGAAAGCCACAAAAGAACCATCTGGAGAAAGGGCCCAGCCCTACCCATTTTGAACAATCTGGCCCCACCCATATTAAAAAAACCTAAAATGTAGAAGTTTATTAATTTTTTGGTATATTTGCATCTTTGAATCTATTTTTTGGTATATTTGCATCTTTGAATCTATTGTTTATACCATTTTATTTTACCCTACAAATTTTTGTGAACTAAACGATGGAAGAAAACACTACATTCACATACTTATTGATGTATTTGGTCAAGTTATCTGAACATATAGTGTATGAATAAAGAGCACAAAGATTTTTTTTTGAATGAAACTTTTTAATTTCTTTTGGCCACCCTCTGATAGGAATCATGGCTATGTCACTGTTCTTTTTGTTCTCGTAAAAATATATAAAATGAGGTGTGAGAATCATATTTATTTTAATTAGGCATGACACTCATCATATCAACATTGATTTTATTGAATCTAATACCCTCCACTTTAGGAGAATTCGGTTACTGTTGGTAATGAGCTTAGCACGAATTATGTTGATTGGTTTTTCCCTCTGGGTGGATTTGACGGAGGTGGGTGAGTGGTGGTAGATACTTAGATTGTCCTATTTATTGTTGCATCTGTAATTTCAGTCAGATTTTTATTTTTATTATTTTTTAATTTTTTTTGCGATGGCCTTATTTCGGGTGCGAATGAGCCAAGTTTCGTAACATTCATCTCGTCTCGTTTCTTAAAACAACCCTAAAACTTGAGCTCGGTTTGTAAACTAGCCGAGTCTAGTTAGATTATTAAATGAGTCCCTGTAAACAAGTCGATCAAACTTTAAATTTGAGCTTGATTCGGTTAACAATTTTGGCCGAGTCAAGTCTTAACGAGCCGATTTTCGAGCTTTATGTGACTCGGCCACTGAAATTGTACAGGAACATTAGTACAGAAATTGACCGGAAGGAAAGATGAGATGGCGGTGATATTTTGAGGCCTACAGCATTCTACCAAAATCAAATAATAAACCTGTGAGATGATTCCAAATTACAAGAATTTCATGACAATCCAGTTTCTCTACCATAATCAATGGTGGCAGGACTTTCTGAAATCAAAGACAGACAAGATGCAATAAATGGTTGATAGCAAAAATATCCCCATATAAAAGGAACGCTGCTACGTGCACAGACGTGCGTGCACCGACAGTGCACCGACGGCGTCGGGACGCCGTCGGTGCACCGTCGGTGCACCACGGTCGGTTCCCATATCTTTACCGATATAAAAGTGCACAATTCAAAATGTGAAGGATATTTTGTTGCCTTTCATCATCAATGCAACCATCTCAAACAAAAAAAAATCCAAGAGGAATTGATGCAGCGAAGCCACCTTTTATGAAGTTAATTTGTAAGAAGAAATACAAACATGTTTGAGCAAGATGTATTACATTCACGAACAAACAATTTTGAGAATAATTCTCATTTTTCTTTAATCAAAATCGACCAAATTCTGCCTAAATGATAAAATCTACATATGTTGATTTTATCAAATGAGGAAGACATTTGATAAAACCAATGTAAAAATCTTAGATTTTATCAAATTTCTTCCTCATTTGATAAAATCAAGTGTTGATTTTATCAAATCTTGATTTTATCAAATCTTGATTTTATCCCTATTTTATCCTTTGAAACAAATAACAAAAAGATTTGATTTGCTAATCAAGCCAAAATCGAAGAAAATTATGAAACGTACCTAAAAAGAAAATTTGGAAACAAATGAAAAAATAAAAAAAACTAGAAAGAAATATAATGTTGCCAAAACAGACGGCAACTAAAACGAAATTTTCTATTGAAAGCCATAAGCAAATCCGTTATTTTCTAAAATGGCAAAATCTCCATTTTAAAGGAAAAATCCCTCTTTTGAATGTCTCGATGACATCCAACCTGCTGAAAAACATCGTGTTTCGGCAATGAGTATTGTCCAGAAACCCGTTTCCAGTCGACCATACAATTTTCGGGACTTTTCGTCAAAGTTAGTCCGTGCTCCTTATTTATGCCGTTTGGACCGTGAATGATCCAAACAGTCAAGAAATGTGGACATGACCCATTCTACATCAGGAATAGACGAACAAGATGCAATAAATCTTGTTACTCTTGTTCCTCACTCTTTCTAGATTTATCCTTGAATCAAAGATATCTCTCATCTTATTACTCTTTTTTTTTTTTTTGTGGGTAAATTCATCTTATTACTCTTGTGTTACAAAATACCTCTCAATCTTATTCAGTCAAAGATATCAATGAGTACTGCACGTCATTCATGCAAAACTAAGTTGATTGCACGTCAATATTCTTTTGAAAGAACTATATTCATCGTAAGAGCAATAGACGGTCATAATTTGAACCTCAAAGAATCTAAACATATATCTTTATATCTGTATATTTTTATGAGGCGCATTTGGTCCATCCAAAAAGCCAACTGTGGGCTGAGCATGAGTTTATGTTGTTTGGTTTTTACATTCTGGAAGGATTTGAGGGAGGTGGGTGGGTGGTGGTAGATGCTCTTTCTAGAAGAAGGCCCACTAGGTCACCTGTATCTATTTATCAAGTCGAGATGAATTTTAAAGTGTTGAGCTCTGCTTTTTTTACTACGCGAGCTACAACTTGAGCTTGAGCTCAAGCTTCGTTCAATTACTAAATGAGTCGAGCCTTACCAAACTGAGCCTCGAGCTGCTCACGAACTGTTCGGTTTGTTTTAAGTTCTAATTTTAGGAAGTCTTTTTTGCCACCATGCCACTGAATGACTGAAATTGCACGGGAATAGAAGGACAGTTATTTACGGTGATTTGGACACAGAAGAAGGTGGTGTAAGTCTACTGGAAGGAAAACCGAGATGTCGCTGATATTTTAAGATGTACAGCAAATGTTAGCCTGTTACAAGAATTTCACGCCTAGGTCAGTTTCTAACTTTCTATACCATAACTACGGCTACAAACGAGTCGAATTGAGCCGAGCTTTAGAATGTTCAGGTTCATTCGTTTAGTTTTTAAACGAACTCGAGTCGAGCTCAATAAAAATTTCACGAGCCAAGCTCGAGCCGAGGTTTTTAGTCGAACTCGAGCTTGTACAGGAGTCTCAACGTAGCAAAAATATTACTATTTATGCTCTCATACAGATCTATAACTTCAATAAAAATGTTATTTTGTAACAAACAAATAAATACATATATAAAATTATAAAATCACATTAAACTTCATACTCTTGTTTCTCATACTCTTTCTAGCTTTGTCCTTAATCAAAGATCCTCTTATTTCTCCTTAATCAAAGATCCTCTTACGTAACGATCTCTCATCTTATTACTATTGTGTTACAAAAAACATATATGATTTGATTTGACGATTCAAGCTGTTCATTCAAAGATATCGATGAGTGTCACTCCTGCAAAATTAAGTTGATCGTACATTAATATTCTTCCCAACGAACTATAGTCATCCTAAGAGTAATAGATGGTCAGAAGTTAGAATTTGAAAGTCAAAGAATCCCAAACATATATCTGTACGTCTGCATATTAGGATTAAGCGCATTTGGTCCATCAAAAAAGCCAATATTGAGACCACAATGCTTACCATTTAACTGTCTTGGCGAATTCAACTTCCAAAAAAATGACACCAACCCAGGATTTGCTATTTAGCAAGGCTAGCGATCGAGCATATCATTCTAGTTCTATTTATCAAGTTATTGTGCCTTAAATCTGTCTTAATCTCCTCATCGCGATGAAATCTACGCGTTTAAAGTTTAAACCCATCCTAACTTGTAATTCAACGTAACCCCTTGGTGTTTTTTGTGTATTGAAGAGCAGTTTACGCTCCCAGATTGTCAAGGGTAATGAAGTGACAAGGTCTCTCTTTGCTTATTACATTTTGCATTTTATCGTCAAACAGGCATTGCAAAATAACATCAAACCAACCAGAGATCTTTGAAAATCTGTCTTTCGACAAGTCACGTGAAGAAACTCCGAAAGGGAAATTGTTATTATTCGTAATACTCGTACAACCAAGTAAAACCATTGCTAGGTGAACACCAACCACACAGACACACAGTGGCATATTAGAAAAGGAGAGGTAAATATCAGTTGATTTCAGTTCTGCAAAATCCCCTTAGACTTGAAGTACTCCACGCATTGGTCGTAAATTTCTTCAATCCCATACTTGTAGCTGAATCCCTCTTTGATAAGCTTTTCAGATGAAACGATCAACTTGGCTTTGGAAGGGAAATCGTCAAAGCTGCAATCAGTCGAAAAAGAAATGGGGTAAATATTCAAGAACATCAATTTCCAGAGTACAGACTAAGAATGGTGGTATAAGAAGTTGTTCCAAAATCAGTTTGGCAGAACACTTTTCAGAAAATCCGTTTGGTGTGCAAATTTCAAAAACTCGTTTTCGAGGTGTTCCTTAAAAAAGAGGCAATTATCAAGAAAATACCACACCACAGAATAATTTTCTGAGAACTATTTCTGCTTGAAACTAAAATACAGTACGGAATGGTATGTTATGCTTTCAAAACCAGTATCAACAATGTATTCTAAAAACTGTTTTGCCAAACAGAAGCTAAACAGGCATATGGGGTGTGACCGAAGTGTTTGTTTACAGAAGGGTGCTTACTCAGTAGGGATGTTGTACTGTGGGTATCTATTCTTCAGGAACTTGGCAAGCTCTGGAACACTGGTATTGATGGCACAGCAATTATAACGACCAGAAGCCGATTCTTTTTCCGCCACAAATATATGGGCGCGACAAACATCTTCGACATGGGATATGGAGATAGAACCTGAGAGCATTTGCATACCTTTCAACGCATTTATAAGGAACTCATTCCCTGCAGCATATTGAAATCCAACATTAACGTCGACAATTACCCCAAATTATACTGAATTGTTATATGCCTTTTCATTTGTTTAACAACTTAATATTGTGACACGGACCAAAGCAGAGTACTACAGACGAAAGGACGAAAGCACACGAAAAGGCACATTGGTTTTTTAAAAATTATGGACATGAGTGTATAGATACGTTGGAAAGGTTTAGTTTTCATATCAACAACAGTAGCCAAAGTATCCAGGACTGCTGGTAAAGTGTCATGTATAATGAATTTGACTCTTTAATTAAAGTTATTGCCAAATTACCTGTGATTAAGGACATGGCAAGAAAAGCACTACTAGGAACGTCTATTGTGGGAGAAACACCAGCCATAAGACTAGGGACGACGGTAACAAGATCAATGTTGTTTTCTTCGGCAAATTTCCAAGCTGCTTTCTCCGCTAGGGTCTTTGATGCAGGATACCCCTACAAATACCAATAAATTTCATTCTAGATCATTCAGGAAATGGAGATAAATTTCTTCTAGATCATCTAGGAATCCTGACAGTCAAAATCCTTAGACTAAAAAAACGACAAAAAGAAATTTGGAGAGTTACCCAAGTGGGTGGCTTTGCAGAACTTAAAAATTCGACATCGGTCCAGTGACTCTCATCCATGACGATGCCAGTCCCATTGAGTGTATTGATCGTTACAGCAGCTGCTGAGGATGTTAAAACAACGCGCTTAACCGTTCCTGCTTTTGCACAGGCTTTTAAAACATTCTGCACTCCTTGGATTGCCGGCTTTATCATGTCATTCTGCATCCAAAATTTATTACAGAAAACTAATTCAAAAGCAGTTGGCATTTCTGAAATTATGAGATCTTAATAATGTTTTTCATTGCAAAACTAAAAGCATGGACAAGGAGGTGACAACACAGGCAGGAGAGAAGCCCTCCCCTAGGTATGACCATATTGACTCTAGATCCGCGGCAGGCCCCTAAAGGGATCAAAGAGCCATAGCGTCCACTGCCCCACCAAGAGCTACTGGAACACAGTTAGGCTTCGCAAAAGAGTAAAGTTCGAGGGGGCGGGGCGTCAATAACATGACTCGACCCTCGGACGTCTTGACGACCACAACTACTTGTTAGAAAGCTACGAACCACTAGGCTAAACAGGTGGTTTAATAAAGTTTTGATCACAACAGAATACCTCTGGATCCTCTGAAGCAAAGTTGACTGGAGTTGCAACATGGAAGACCAGGTCACAACCTGTTATTGGGGCATCAAAGCTCTTTTCATCAGTAAGATCTGCTTTGAATATGTTTAAGCTCCCGAGACTCTGAAATTCTACTAGGTGGGAGATCTTCTTGTGATTGTCTGCACCCACAAGAAAACATGTACATATCAGAGTGGAACACTTCAGTGCGGTTTAAGGTTCATGAGAGTTTCATTGTTGGGTTCTAGCCTATACCCCAGTGTTTCGATCCATTTTTAATAACCAAAATGCACCGAAATCGCGGTAAAGACAAAAGGGGGGGTTATAGGATTTGACTCCCCTAGAAGCTAATTATATTCTGGTTGCTTTCCCTTCATTTGCAATCACCGTTTGATTTTAATGTTGTGTATGCCCGCTCCAAAGGACATATGGGTTGAAGTAGATTCTGTTTATCATCCATCACAAGCCCATTCCCAAACTGTACAACACCAATTAATTTTAATTTTCCTCAAAAAGTGCTCATAAATAAAAACTTATGGCTAGATTTGAACTTCTTGTTCCGGGGCCAGACCTCAATAAATTTTGCCTGAAGTTCTAATCATTTGACACTTTTCTGGGGACAAATTTTCCGGGTAAGAAATGTCGTGATTGAAAACAAAAACAACAGGATCGTCTGGAGTTCCGTACAGTTCTGTCCAACGATTTAAGATCTCTTACTGGGCTCACTTCAATAATCAAACAGTTCACTTTTTCAGAAATCATTACAAAGTTTACGACGCAACGAATCACGTAATCAAAGATGAAAATTTTCGGAACACATTGACATGAATTTTTTATTGGTTTGCGTTTGAATAAGAAATAACTGGAGAGGTGCTGAATCGAGTTCAAATTATCTACACCTTTTTAGGTCAACGTTTGGAGTTCATAGCATTTACCCCGGGTGAAAAATTGGGCGAGTTTTATCACGAAGGCTATTTTTCTACTGGCACCTGAGATTTAACTGCAGATGAAACTGTCCAATCGAAGAGAGAGAGGGAGAGAGAGAGAGAGAGCGAGAAAGAGAGAGACTAACCGGGATCCCTAACAGTGGTGTTGACGGCGTAGCCTTTCTGTAACAAAAGCTTAATCAGCGTCGCCGCCACGAACCCGCTGCCGCCGATGACGCAAGCCGTCTTCGAAGCCGCCATTGTTTTTGACTTGGGAGACTAGGATTGAGGTCGAAGATTATTGAGTTACAGAGAGCCAAAGCAATATAAAAGTATCTGAACTGATGGGTGTTCAAGTGAGAGTGGTTGTTTTCGGGGCTGTGATTTTATAGAGGCAAATAGTACGTCAGTTTCATGTACTCAGTAATTGATGCATTTGGAGGAGGAGGAGGAAGAAGGTAAGCACGTGATGTTCAAATCAACAACTACTCAAAAAACGTTTTGATCCGTCTCCTTTGTTTTGGGTGACTTTTGGTTCCTGTGAGAAAATATACTATTTTAAGTACTCCACTGATCATAGCAGGGGGTCATGGATTACTGATCAGTCCGGGCAAACCAAGAAAAGTTGGGGGTGAGTGCACGTGCCACTGTGGTTTCACGCGCACACGTTTACGCTCACACAATTCACCATTTACTACTTCAAGTCATCAACTACTGAGTTTCTTCTTATCGCGAGGGTAACTATCACACATCCAAAACTCACTGTAGCGGCCGTAAGGCCCAGGGGGTCACGACCCTCGGCCACGCCGCCCCCCCATGGGCGCGGGGGCGATGGGCTTGGGGATCATCTCCGCCGAATCAGATCATATGGGCTCGGGGCCCCTGCAGCTGGCCGGGCAGCCCCCAGGGGGGAGCAGCGAATACCTCAGCCGGGGGGCCACGTGTCCTCGGCTCGGCCAGCTCCGTGGGGGACCAGAGCTGCCCCCGGCGGGGGCCGGGCTCCCGAGTCCCTCCCGGGACGAGTCGGTTGTCCTCGGTTCCGAGGGGGGGGGGGGGGGGGGGGGGGGGGGGGTGGGTCGCGTCGGATGTCGGGGAGCTCGATCGAGGCGCGCTTGACAGTCTGAGCAACTCGCCAAGTGGGCTCAACCACCCACCTGCATCGCATTTATGTCGCGCCACCAACCCTGCAGACATACGCCTGCAGGGGGGGTGGGGGACTTGATTGATGGCAACATCGGTGGCAGGTGACGACTCTGGGGAGCGCCCGAGGCACCGCTCGAGAGACAGACGTCAATCCATGCATTCAATGCTATGGTGAGAACAGGGCGCGTGAAGCCCCCGAGGGGTGTGCGGGACACGCGCCCCCATGCCTATAAATATGCCTCTCCCCCACTCGATACATAGGCCGGTCTCTCCTACACTCTCTCTCTCTTTACATTTAACTCAGTTGCACTTTCTCTCTCGAGTTCATCACTATACTACTTCTCCCTCCGTTGCTGACTTAGCCATCGGAGTGCCTCCCCGGTCCACCACCGTCCGAGCCAGGCACTAACGTGGTCGCTCCCTTGTGCAGGTTCCGGCGTACCCCAGGAGCTCCAGCCCTCACCCCCGACGAGCCCCTAGGGCCCCGGCGAGGTTCAGCCCCGGCTCCGCCCCCTCCGTACAGAACCAGAGGTCCTCAGAGGTCATTCCGGTGAAGCGCCCCCACACTCACAAATTTCCAAATGGTTTCTCTAGGTTTAGCCCATTAATCCCTAAACCACCCGTAGAGTCACCTCTACCACACATACTTGTTATAAATATCAAGGCACTCGAAAGGTGATCAAGATTACTTTCACTCAATGGTTCTCTTCTATACTTTCGAACGTAATTTTGATAACCTTTTGAGTGTCTTGTAACCCCTAAATCATTCAATAAGCATTCCGGATAAATGGGACCCAACAAGTGTTCCGGGTATATGGGACCCCGTAAATCACTCAACAAGTGTTATGGGTATTTCGACAAGTGTTCTGGGTACATAAGACCCCATAAATCATTCGACAAGTGTCCGGGTATATGAGATCCCATAAATCATCCAACAAGTATTCCCAATACTTGTTCCGAGTATATGGGACCCCATAAATCATTCAACAAGTATTCCGGGTATATGGACCCCATAAATCCTTCAACAAGTATTCCCAGTATATAGTATTCCCAGTATATAGGACCCCGTAGATCATTCAACAAGCATTCCGGGCATAGGGACCCCATAAATCATTCAACAGATATTCCAGGTATATCGGATCATGTAGATCATTCAACAAACATTCCGTAGATTCCTAACATATACCATAAGTGTGTAGACACCTTAAGTTGGCTCAGTAGATATTTTAAGTACCGCTACAAGAGGGCTCCCAGTGATGAAAATGATAACCGAATGCTTCGGGTGGACTCACGTGAATCCTAGAGCCTTTGTGAAGGTTCGTAGCCAAACCAAAACCAATCAAAGCCTAGCTAAAATATCGACCGATGTATTCATTAACCGGCCGATACATCTTTTTGTCAGCCACCAGAAGCCAGTCTCCTCTAACAAACCAAAAACCCCTTTGCCAAATGCATCAATCGGCTGTTGCATCCTTCAACTGGCCAGCAAATCAACTTCTTCCAGAAGCTTTACAACCAGAGCCTGATCGGGACTCAAACTCTTCCTCGATGATTAGATTACTCTGATTTACATAGTGACAAGTTCAGGACTCTAAGGGATAGAGTTTACCCGTCCAAAACCTCTCTTGATTCAAGTCCAAATTGTATTGGGACATCCACTTTTCTAGCCTATAAATAAAGTGTCTTTTCCTCCAAAATTGACAAACAATTCATCGGCCCACACCTTAAAATTCTGTGGAAACATCCCTACAACCTCGAGCTTCAAAGTCCCTAACCTCCAGGAGAGTAAAAACACCTGAGTGCAAAACCCCCAAATCCGAACTTAGGGTTTAGGGTTTTGTGAATTCAACCACAAAGCAAAACAATCAAAGCAGTTCAACCTCTGAGAGAGTAAGTTACAAATACTACAGAGCATTCAGTTTGTTTTAATTTCGTGTTTCTGCTCAATTTGGCGTTCAATTTTGAGTATTTATCTTTCTGTTTTCTGGCGTTGGGAACAATACTGGCCTACGCACTGATGTGTCAGCCAGAATATTAATCAGCATGATCTGCCAGCCATCAAATTCATTTGCCGGCAGACAGATCAAAGTGCTCGCATAGTTTATGTGTCAATTGTATTTCCTGTTCTATTGCGTGCTCCTTGTCCCCTATCCCCGTATGATTTACTTTTCTGTTCATATCACCCATATATGCAAATGGCTTAATTAACCGGTTTGTATGTGAGATCTTTTAAAGTGTTAAAACAACATTATGTCAAACGAATATAGGCTAGCTTTTGTGGTTAGGCGGAGAGGGAAGCCTAACTCCTTCCCTTCACTGTACCCTTGTTTCCCTGATTTCAAAATCTCTATCTAGTTTATTGGTTTCTCAAAACCAATTGGCGATTCTAAATCTAATGAGGCAATGGGAATCTCAACATAAATGAGAGTTCTAACAATATTGTGTTAAATCAATCCGGATTGTGTAGCGACACCCCTGAAACAAGCTGGGTATCCACGTATTCGTAGGTACACCATGTGTCGCCTAGGTACCCACAGGTCCTACAAGTATCCGACATACCGACAACATTTCAATTCTGTCAAATTACGTATTCCATGTTTTCTTTTCGTTCGTTAAATTAACATCCAGGTGTTAGGTAATCCAAAACTTCCTTTCCGAGTCTTGTGGGCTTCGTTGGTGTAGATACCCCGATTTTGAACCCAGGATGCACTCGAGCATTCCCGATGATGAAATAGACCAATCATGCATACCTCGAGGCTAAGAACAAGTCTTGAACTCACCGAACCACCCTAAACCATTCTAAACCCTCCTAGAACAACCTTAAACCAACCAAAATGACCAAAATACCCCTCAAACCATCCATAAACCATTTCAAAACAAACCCAAGCCTACATCATCTTCTAGTACATTCAAAACCCTCTTTATTGATATATAATACGTCTCAATCCATTTTGAAATGAGGGAGATGTGTCCGTTTTACCAAAATGACTTATTTTTCCGACCTTCTGAGGGTAAAATGGTCACATACTTGAATGTACAAATTATCTTGGGTTCAAACTACTTGGGTTAGAAATTACACTCGACAAGCTTTCCAACGCTTCAAACCACGCATGAAACGGAGTTCGGTAGCACCCGGGGCGGCCCCGCAAAGTTTTACCTTTTGAGCAACAGCCTTGAGCGCTCAAGCCCATGGCTTTGAGCGCTCAACTCCGAGCCAGATCAGTTTTCTGCAGAGCATCTAATCATGATATTCTACTGCAAGAGGAGCGTCTACCTATGTTTTCTACTGCCTAAATACACTTCCTAGACCCTTGAACATCTCCTCAATCACCCCCCAAACCCAATTCAAAAATTAAACCCATTTCCCTCCCATTTCTCTCTCTATATAAACCCCCTTTGGCTGATCTCTTACACTCTCACACAACCTTCATCAGCCCTCTCCACTCTCTCTCACCACTTCAATCACGTTTTAGCCTTTCTCTCCTCCATAGCCACCACCCTCCATCATCTTCAACCTCCAAAACACCCAAAAATCTCATCTTTAAGGCCTACAACAAATGGGTCTTTGAGAAACCAACTTCAACAGCCCCTCTCTCACTCTAACAAGCCATTTACAGCCCATTCACTCCATCAATTTCGTCCAAACCTAGCTCTTCTATCAAAACCCACCTCATCCAAGCCAAAATCACCATTTTAAGCTCAAATCCTCCATCATTCACTCAATCAATCACTCAATCAGCCCTACACTTACACTCCTCTGACCAAAATACTTCATCTATAGCCCATAAACACAGCCACTACCCATCCATTCATCAAACCACAAGTTCAAGCCTTGATCATAGCCGAAAAGGTAGAAAATCATGTGAAAATCACTGTTTTGGTCTTGCTGAGGGAGACCAGTGGGCTCATTCAAGTTCCTCATACTTGAAATGAGCCTACAAGTTCCGAAAAGTATCATAAAATAGCAGAATTTGGCGATCTGGGAAGGGCTTGAGCGCTCAAGGCCTTCACCTTGAGCGCTCAAACCCCAACAGATAGGCAGTCACAGTGTTTCAGCCATAACTTTTTACTCCGAACTCCGTTTTCAACGTATTATATATCAAAACGTAGATAATTTGAAGGGCTACAACTTTGTAGTTTTGTGTTTTTCTCATTTCTATATCAAAACCCTCCAAAACATGCAAATAGTGTCGGAAAGATAAATAATTTTGTTCAAAATGGTGTTTTAAGTTCTATTTTTCTCCTTCATTGTCATTTTCCTTGTTTATATCATTCTGTAATCGCATTGTACACTTCACACAAGCATCCACCATCACTTAGTTTGTGTTTTAATATTCATTTACGTGTTTGCCATTCCCGTATCCCCCATTTCGTGTTTAAAATCAAATTTCAAACATTTCCAAAATCTTACAAAATGTTGAGTAGAGACCGGTTCACGGACCGGGCGAGAGGGGTGCCGTAAAACCCTTCCCCTCTCGTAACCAAACCCCCGAATCCGAGAAATCTTTGGTTCCGCCATGATCAATGAAATCTTTTTCAAATGGGCAAACAAGTCATGTTTATTTTTGATCGGTTTCTCGGGTTCGGACCTCAAATCCGGGTGGCGACTCTAACAATCACAATCTTTTCGAACAATCTCGGTGGGCCGTCCACAAGCTGGCGACTCTGCTGGGGACATTGGTTAATATATATTTTATTTAATTACACTTGTGTAATTTTATTGAAATATGTGTTAATCAAAGTGGGTTTAATTCAAAAGATATTTTGTGGGATTTTTCAAATGTTTGAAATTTGATTTTGCATTGCACTTGCATAGTTCTTAGCCCCGCTGGCGTGTTTTGGCAATCCTGCCCGGCTTGCCGGTGACAGGGAATCCCGAAATGCCCAGCAGCCCTCGACCGTGATAAATCACATCGTCGCTATCGTTTTTAACGGTAGGAGACGGTTTTGATTTTGAGTCCGGGGTACCCTCAGTGACCAAAACCGGCCTTTGCATATAGTTAACCATAGAACCCCACGTTAGATAACCAACCAATGTGTTAGGATTATGTGCTCCATCCTGTTACGTGCTATGTGTTACCGTCTTTCCAAGCATGCCATACTGCATACATGCATACACTTGCATCCGTACATATTCGTGTCTTACATGTTGTCGGCATAGCATAAGTTAGGTTTCCGGCAGTTAGTAGAAGGTTGCCTTGGCCCGATGATGAGTCGCGCATCCCATATGCGTGTTGTTCTTACGAGTAAGCCTTTAGGACGACCGGACATGGGAAAATTTGGATCATCAAACTCCTAACACTGATCTAAACGTGTTTAAGGGACCTTGGCCCGAGGAGGGTCAATCGCCTTTAGGCATCTGATCTTAGATCATTGTCGGAATTTGTGTGGATCAGAATTTCCCAAATCCGACCATCCGATATCAAGGAGTTATCACTTAAAAGAAAACTTGAGGATTTGGGCAATCTTCCAAAGCTGTCGCATTCAGTCTAGGAGACTTTAAATCCATGGAGTTCCCGTTTAGTTTTAGTGCTTCGGCAGTTAGTAGAAGGTTGCCTTGGCCCGATGATGAATCGTGCATCCCATATGCGCGTTGTTCTTGCAAGTTAGCCTTTAGGACGGCCGGACGTGGGAAAATTTGGATCATCAAATTCCTAAACACTGATCTAAACGGGTTTAAGGGACATTGGCCCGAGGAGGGTCAATCGCCCTTAGGCATCTGATCTTAGATCATTGTCGGGACTTGTGTGGACCAGGATTTCCCAAATCCGACCATCCGATATCAAGGACTTATCACTTAAAAGAAAACTTGAGGATTGGGGCAATCTTTCAAAGCTGTCGAATTCAGTCTAGGAGACTTAAAATCCACGGAGTTTGAGATACCTCCGGTGTTGGTCGTGCCCGAACGGCCACCGTGATTTGAACTAGCCTTAAGGTCATTAATATCTTGATTACAACACCCAAATTGCTTTGTCTCGGATGATCAAGAAAAGCGATTGGCTCTGATTCCAACAAGTTTGGAATTTAACCTGCCGAGTAATGGTCTACCCGGGGTGTTGGAAAATCTTTTGTGCAATGATCTTAAGTGAAATTCGGATCCGGTAGACTAACCCTAGGGTTGTACATGCAGTCTAGGAGACTTTAAATCCACGGAGTTTGAGATACCTCCGGTGTTTGCCGTGCCCGAACGACAGCCCGTGTTTCGAACTAGCCTTGGGCCCATTTGTAACTGGATGGCAACATCTCATTGCTTTGTCTCGGATAGTCAAGGAAAGGATAACGATTGCAGTTTCAACACCTAGGCTATAGGTTGAAGCTGCAATTGCCGAGTAAAACGACTTACCCGTGGTGTTGATTCAATCTGATGTGCAATGGCTCTAAGTGAGATTTGAAACCGGTAGACTAACCATAGGCTAACCTTAGCATAATCTATAGGATAGATGTCAGTCTAGGAGACTTTAAATCCACGGAGTTTGAGATACCTCCAGTGTTTGCCGTGCTCGAACGGCTCCCCGCGTCTCGGGCTAGCCTTAAGTGCATTTGTATCCGGATTTCAACAATCTTATTGCTCTGTCTCGGATGGTCTATAAGGAGATTGGCTCTGATTCCACGACAATTGGAATTTAACCTGCCTATCACGACTTACCCGTGGTTGTTGTTTCGAACATCTGTGCAATGTCTTAAGTGAGACCAAGACCGATAGTCTAGATCTTAGGACGACACGATGCAACGACACATGCACAACATTTCCTTCAATAAAACCAGGGGCACAATCTGAGTTTGACCTTTTTGCTTTACTGTCAGTCCCGAGCCATTGATCCAAGAAAGAAGCCTTACAACTTCCCGAACAGAAGTTGACTCAACCCAAACCTCAAGACATGGATGTTCCGGCTGAAATCGAAGGACTCAAGATGGCTGTGAATAACCTGGGAAATCAAATCACCCAGCTCATAATCATGGTGCAAGACATCCGTGACCGTCTTCCGGGGGTCCAAGAGAACCTCCAACGACCCGGAAAAAGCCCAGAAATGGCCGCAACTTTGGCCAAGATCTCTGAACTGGAGGAGTCTATCATGGAAGGATTCAAACCCATATGCTTTGGAAATTCCATTGACACGAGAGATGTGGAGATGCACCACTGGGACGTCGAAAAGGACCACCTCACTCCAGAAGGCGAAAAGGTCTACCTCGAGAAAGCCAAAACACCATTTACCAACAACAATGCAAAAGCCACCCCCAGCTCCACAAATATCAACCCCAACTTCTCAACCAGCACCATCAGCAAAGCCAAACCAACCACCACCATAATCCAAATCAACCGGCCCAAAGACCAATCAAGAAAATTCTCCCAATTCCCCGCACCTCTGTCCTCGGTCTATGAAGAGCTTCTCATGGCCGGTCTTCTTAAACCACTCTCTCCAACTCCTTTACCTCAAAAGCTCCCAGCTTACCACAATCCAAATGCCTTCTGTGCCTTCCATCAGGTGCCCGGTCATGCTACCAACAATTGTCAACGCCTCTGTCACAAGATCCAGGATCTCATTGACGATAAAACCATCTCTCTTTTGCCATCAGAATCCAACACTCCTCAACAAAAACAAGATCTCAGTGTCAATCAAATCAGCCTCGCTTCCACTAAAAATGCCCCTTCGAGCTTCACCAACAATGATCCCAACCAAACTGAACCAGTCAACGAAGTCACAACCCAAATCAACCGCCCTCAAAGTCGACGAAGAAAATTTTCCCAACTCTCTGCACCTTTGCCCTCGGTCTATAAGGAGCTTCTCATGGCTGGTTTTCTCAAACCACTTCAACCAATCCCACCTCCACAAAGTCCTCCACGTTCTTACAACCCAAATACCTTCTGCATCTACCACCAAATACCCGGTCACCCTACCGAGAGATGCCAACGCCTTCGTCACGAAATACAAGATCTTATTGACAACGGATCCATCTCTGCTCCACTGGCGAAACCAAGCACCTCGTCAAATCAATGAACCATCGATGGCCATGTAATAAGTCAATCTTCCACGAGTCTTGGAAGTATTCAAGTGTCAAGTCAAGAATCAGTTTGCAAGTCGTGTTAGTTTGTGTCTTTGTTTTCCTTGTCTGTGTGTTTTCATCTTCGAGTCTGTCGTGCTCTTGTGTCTATGAGTTTTTCAAGTTCAAGTCTGTAATATATTGTTGTTGTCAAAAAAAAAAAAAAAAAAAAAAAGACCAAAAATAGAGTCAACTTTGTAGTCCTGAACTATGCGCGACCTGATTCCTTGCAAAGGGATACGTAGGCAACCCTTCGCGGTTCGGTCATAACTATCAAAAATCAATGTTGTCCCCCGTTGTGTTAAAATTGTCAATCATAAACTTGGATTTTTGTAATAATACCTCAACTTGGAATTGTTTTCCACCATCATTTGAGAAACATGATAATCACTTCAAAACACGAGATGGATTTGGATTGAACTCTCGCCCCGTACAAGGAGGATTTTCAATGGACCATTCCCCAGTGCCATCAAGAAGCAATGCTTTGACACAGAAAAAGCCTGCTAGGTCGAAAACCCGTAAGGGCGGTCTAGGCAAAAGTTAAGGCAAAAAGCTCGCTAGATCAAACTTCAAAATGAGATCTAGGCAAAAGTTAGAGCAAGCATGAGTTCTCCACATCAAGTTGCACAATTCAAAATGAAGAAAGGCATTCTTTGTTTGATTCCCCACATAAATATCCATTGCAAAGCCCTTTTGAGCCTAAATCAATTTCCTTGAAAAAGAACCCAGCTAGGCAGCTATCCCCCACACTGGGGTAAAACAAGAAATATGAAAGTGTCAAACACATGACAGCCAGCAGAATAAAAGGGCCAAAGATACAAGCGTGTGAAGATTCAAAGTATCATAACAATGAAAGTGCCAAACTCATAGGCTTGTCAAATACATGGGTGCAACAAGACGAAGAACACTGAAGAAATTTGAAATGAATGAAAGGAAATGCTCATTTAAAGCAAGAAAAAGCACATGAAAGCACCCATCAGAAGCAAAAATGGCACAAAAAGTCCAAGATAGCTGCTAGCTCAAATAACCCCGAGGAAAATTGAGATGTTTTGAGCCTATAATCCTTCATTTGTTAAACCCATAACCTTGGCCCCATCATAACCTAGATAAAAGTCCTTTCAGATTGGAAAGTGCAACTTGATAGTGAGAATTCAAGTCAAAAGGGAACAGTCTAATCTCCCTTGAAAAAGTCAAAGCATTGTGCAAACACTGGCGTCATGCAAAGCAAAAATCCAAACTGGGGCATATCAACGGGTCTTCATTAGCAGCCCTCTAAACTGGGGCATTTTGAAGGAAAATCAACGAGGCATCATCAGCAATCTGGGGCATGGGTTCACGACAAGAAATCTTGTGTTTTATTGTAGATTTGAATGAACATCACTTGATGGAGTAAAACAATCACAAAATCAAAATCTAATTTTATCATGACAATTTCGACATCAATGGTGAAGCATGGTTGCCATCTTTCAGAAACTTTGGGTCAGCATAGTCTTTCATACCCTTCGAGCTGACATGTTCTTTCGTATCAACCTTTGCTCACTCGGGGCACCCCAATCAAGCCATTCACATAGTTGCTCATATCCGTCATGTCAACCTGGTCAATCAAATTCCCCAAGCCTTGTCTGTCACAATCTACCCCCTTGTCAAAAAGGCCGATCAAATTCCTTGGCCTTGTCGGTCTCATCAATGTCAAAAAGGCCGATCAAATTCCTTGGCCTTGTCGGTCTCATCAATGTCCGTCATTTTGTCCCAAAGGCCGATCAAATTCCTCGGCCTTGTAAAAATCCACCTCTTTGTCAAACAGTCAATCATGTAGTCTTAATCTTGTCTATCCTTGACTCGTGGAAACAATTTCAATGCATCAAAGAACCCGTGTTTGGGTACATGGTCAATTGGTTGTCAAAACCATCAGCAGAGCCGAGAAAGAAAATCAGATTTGAGGATCATCATCTGTGGGGCATGTCAGCCTAATGCCATTTCTGGGGGAAGCATACACCCAAATCCAGGACTGGGGCATAGAAGCCTAAAAGCCTCAAACCAATCCAAAACCCAAGTTTTGCTAAGCTCCAACCCAAACCTTGGCCTCAAGGGAAAGACAGTAAAGCAAAAGAGCCACCCATTGAGCCTCCTACTTTTTTAAAAGAAGGAATGTTGTCGTTGTTGTCGTCGAGTGTCGATGCACGAGTCGCATGCAATCGTCCTGCGGGACAGTTTTCAATCAATCGTCCTCAATCGTCCTGAGGGACAACTTTTAAATCAATCGTCCTGAGGGACAACTTTTAAATCAATGGTCCTAAGGGACAACTTTTAAGTCAATGATCCTGAGGGACAAGTTTTAAATCAATCAATCGTCCTGAGGGACAGTTTTCAACTAATCATCCTGAGGGACAAGTTTTAAATCAATCAATCGTCCTGAGGGACAGTTTTCAACCAATCATCCTGAGGGACAAGTTTTAAATCAATCAATCGTCCTGAGGGACAGTTTTCAACCAATCATCCTGAGGGACAAGTTTTAAATCAATCAATCGTCCTGAGGGACAGTTTTCAACCAATCATCCTGAGGGACAAGTTTTAAATCAATCAATCGTCCTGAGGGACAGTTTTTAACCAATCATCCTGAGGGACACCTTTTTCAATCAATTTCAAGACCAGAAATGGTCACCTTTTCAAAATTAATTTTAAGACCAGAAATGGTCACCTTTTTCAAAATTAATTTCAGAACCAGCATGGTCAAGTCATTTGGGATAATCATTGAAAAGCCACCTAGCTGGTGCATTCAATCAATCAATCATTTATTGTGTACATCAATCATGTCAAGTTGTTTGAGTATATTTGTTTAACCAGTTAGTGCATTTAATCAGTTGTTCTGAGAATTTGTTGTTGACGAACCATTGTGCCGCTAAGACCATCACATTTATGTGTTTGGTACAATAGCGTATTGATTGCCTCTTTGCTCAGTAAGCAATCACATTTCCTCGATTGTCTCGTTGCTCAGTAGACAATCATCTTATCATTGGTTATCTTGTTGCTCAAGGGATAGCCCCATTAAATTTAGCCTCCCCGTTGTTCAGAGGGTAGCTACACTCAATCACAATCACAATCCAATCACAATCCAATCACAATCACAATCACAATCACAATCACAATCACAATCACAATCCAATCACAATCACAATCACAATCACAATCCAATCACAATCACAATCACAATCACAATCACAATCATAGTCACAATCATTTGCTTTTAGTGTTTCGACTCGGGAAGGCTTGACGATTCACGTACAATCATAATTCATTTGTTTGGCGTTTGACGACCCGGGAAGGCTCGTTGATTTGCATAATTCGTTTGTTTAGCGTTTCACGACCCGGGAAGGCTCGTTGATTCGCATATTTGTTTGGCATTTCATGACCCGGGAAGGCTCGTTGATTTGCATAATTCATTTGTTTGGCGTTTCACGACCCGGGAAGGCTCGTTGATTCGCATAATTGTTTGGCATTTCACGACCCGGGAAGGCTCGTCGATTTGCATGGTTTCAATCGTCCTGAGGGACAAAACTTTTTATATCAATCGTCCTGAGGGACAAATTTTTTTAAATCAATCGTCCTGAGGGACAAAACTTTTTATATCAATCGTCCTGAGGGACAAAACTTTTTATATCAATCGTCCTGAGGGACAAAATTTTTTAAATCAATCGTCCTGAGGGACAAAACCTTTTATATCAATCGTCCTGAGGGACAAAACTTTTTATATCAATCGTCCTGAGGGACAACTTTTTATATCAATCGTCCTGAGGGACAAAACTTTTTAAATCAATCGTCCTGAGGGACAACTTTTTATATCAATCGTCCTGAGGGACAAAACTTTTTAAATCAATCGTCCTGAGGGACAAAATTTTTTTAAATCAATCGTCCTGAGGGACAAAACTTTTTATATCAATCGTCCTGAGGGACAAAACTTTTTATATCAATCGTCCTGAGGGACAAAACTTTTTAAATCAATCGTCCTGAGGGACAAAACTTTTTATGTCAATCGTCCTGAGGGACAAAACTTTTTATGTCAATCGTCCTGAGGGACAAAACTTTTTATATCAATCGTCCTGAGGGACAAAACTTTTTATATCAATCGTCCTGAGGGACAAAACTTTTTAAATCAATCGTCCTGAGGGACAAAACTTTTTATATCAATCATCCTGAGGGACCAAACTTTTTAAATCAATCGTCCTGAGGGACAAAACTTTTTAAAACAATCGTCCTGAGGGATCAAACTTTTTAATCAATCGTCCTGAGGGACAGGAGAACCCGTTGCATTTGTTTGCATATGCCCCCAGGAACTACGCCGGTCTGATCCCTACAATGGGGTACGTAGGCAGCCTGAGTGGCACGACCGATTGATTTTTAAAGTTTTCCTTTGTGACTTGAGATGTATCGCGGGGAATGAGTCGGGTTATCTATGTCTTGGACGTCACTCATACCAAATCAATGGCATCGAGTCCCGTCCAAGAGGGGCAACTGTAGACACCCCGATTTTGAACCCAGGATGCACTCGAGCATTCCCGATGATGAAATAGACCAATCATGCATACCTCGAGGCTAAGAACAAGGCTTGAACTCACCGAACCACCCTAAACCATTCTAAACCCTCCTAGAACAACCTTAAACCAACCAAAATGACCAAAATACCCCTCAAACCATCCATAAACCATTTCAAAACAAACCCAAGCCTACGTCATCTTCCAGTACATTCAAAACCCTCTTTATTGATATATAATACGTCTCAATCCATTTTGAAATGAGGGAGATGTGTCCGTTTTACCAAAATGACTTATTTTTCCGACCTTCAGAGGGTAAAATGGTCACATACTTGAATGTACAAATTATCTTGGGTTCAAACTACTTGGGTTAGAAAGTACACTCGACAAGCTTTCCAACGCTTCAAACCACGCATGAAACGGAGTTCGGTAGCACTCGGGGCGGCCCCGCAAAGTTTTACCTTTTGAGCAACAGCCTTGAGCGCTCAAGCCCATGGCTTTGAGCGCTCAACTCCGAGCCAGATCAGTTTTCTGCAGAGCATCTAATCATGATATTCTACTGCAAGAGGAGCGTCTACCTATGTTTTCTACTGCCTAAATACACTTCCTAGACCCTTGAACATCTCCTCAATCACCCCCCAAACCCAATTCAAAAATTAAACCTATTTCCCTCCCATTTCTCTCTCTATATAAACCCCCTTTGGCTGATCTCTTACACTCTCACACAACCTTCATCAGCCCTCTCCACTCTCTCTCACCACTTCAATCACGTTTTAGCCTTTCTCTCCTCCATAGCCACCACCCTCCATCATCTTCAACCTCCAAAACACCCAAAAATCTCATCTTTAAGGCCTACAACAAATGGGGCTTTGAGAAACCAACTTCAATAGCCCCTCTCTCACTCTAACAAGCCATTTACAGCCCATTCACTCCATCAATTTCGTCCAAACCTAGCTCTTCCATCAAAACCCACCTCATCCAAGCCAAAATCACCATTTTAAGCTCAAATCCTCCATCATTCACTCAATCAATCACTCAATCAGCCCTACACTTACACTCCTCTGACCAAAATACTTCATCTATAGCCCATAAACACAGCCACTACCCATCCATTCATCAAACCACAAGTTCAAGCCTTGATCATAGCCGAAAAGGTAGAAAATCATGTGAAAATCACTGTTTTGGTCTTGCTGAGGGAGACCAGTGGGCTCATTCAAGTTCCTCATACTTGAAATGAGCCTACAAGTTCTGAAAAGTATCATAAAATAGTAGAATTTGGCGATCTGGGAAGGGCTTGAGCGCTCAAGGCCTTCACCTTGAGCGCTCAAACCCCAACAGATAGGCAGTCACAGTGTTTCAGCCATAACTTTTTACTCCGAACTCCGTTTTCAACGTATTATATATCAAAACGTAGATAATTTGAAGGGCTACAACTTTGTAGTTTTGTGTTTTTCTCATTTCTATATCAAAACCCTCCAAAACATGCAAATAGTGTCGGAAAGATAAATAATTTTGTTCAAAATGGTGTTTTAAGTTCTATTTTTCTCCTTCATTGTCATTTTCCTTGTTTATATCATTCTGTAATCGCATTGTACACTTCACACAAGCATCCACCATCACTTAGTTTGTGTTTTAATATTCATTTACGTGTTTGCCATTCCCGTATCCCCCATTTCGTGTTTAAAATCAAATTTCAAACATTTCCAAAATCCTACAAAATGTTGAGTAGAGACCGGTTCACGGACCGGGCGAGAGGGGTGCCGTAAAACCCTTCCCCTCTCGTAACCAAACCCCCGAATCCGAGAAATCTTTGGTTCCGCCATGATCAGTGAAATCTTTTTCAAATGGGCAAACAAGTCATGTTTATTTTTGATCGGTTTCTCGGGTTCGGACCTCAAATCCGGGTGGCGACTCTAACAATCACAATCTTTTCGAACAATCTCGGTGGGCCGTCCACAGTTGGCCCTTCCTAGTGACACACAGATGGTTAGTCCTAGTGTCATATCACCATGCCATTCCAATTATCATTTTTTTGTTCCTCAAACTAACTAAGTGTCTATCCATATCATTATCCGATCGTGTCTGCATCTCCATCATACAACATCACCACGAGTCGATTGAATACCCCTAAGTCATCACCCTCATTATACTTCGATCGTAGCCAATACTACAAGTTAAAAGTACCCATTGTGTTTCCAAAGTAAAATCATGTGTCTTGCGAAGAAACAATGCAAACCTAAGTCAAACGAGTGCCAAGGGAGGTTCAAGGCTGAAAAACAACATTCCGGGAACGAACTGCCAAAATTTTCTTGACGGTTGGGCTCACCGTCCAGACGGGAAAATCAGAAAATAGAGAACACGCACAACAAACTGCAAAAATCTGAGAAACTTCACCCAACCTCACAAATATGGTTCGAACCCAGAAATTGGTGTTACTATCTACCAAAATAATCAAAGTAAGTAATGATCTAGTTAGGTATTTACACTACATACATCCATAAACACTTAGAAAAGGTAGAAGAATTCCCCACCTTAAGGGTTTAAGCTCCACTCAAGTCTCAAACAAAAACCCTAGCTCTCCTCCACTGAAATCCACCGTGTTCTGAGCTCCCACAGGTGAGTTATAAGCTCCAATGGTGAGTATAAGTCGAGTAGATAATGGATCTATGGTGGGTTAGAGTGAGAGTGAAGTGTGAGGGTTTGATTTGGGAAGAGGAGGTGAAAATTCGAGAGAGAGAGAGAGAGAGAGAGAGAGAGAGAGAGAGAGAGAGTGCTTGCTGGTTTTGGGACGGAGGAAAAGTGATTTTCTCTCTCTCTCTCACTCCTTATATAGGTGCAGTCACACCTCCCACCCCTCAACTTATCAAGGTGTTTCAAACAAGTACAAAACTAAATAATTTCTCACATTAAATCCACATTCAAGCACTTTTATACAATCACATATATCCCCAATTTCATTTTTGAAAATGTTCTATTTTTTAGGAATTTACGGGTCTCTACATGTCCCAAAATGTTTGTCCTATTTCTAAAAACATCTATTAAAATATGTCAAACTTCCAGTTTTACCCTTAAAAGTACTCTTTCCCTCCCAATTTATTTCATAGTTTTTAAAATATGTGCCATTTCTAAATCTTTATATCTTTTAGTTTATAATGTTTTTCATAATTTTTAAAACTTTAAATAAAACAACTAATTGAGATCTATCAAACAATATCTATATTGCATATTTTTTGAGATTCGTATTGAGAGATGTAAACAATTTAAAACCACTTAATAAACTTCACAGTTTTGAAGGATTATTGTAAATCTAAGACAATAATTTTGTCTCATTAACAAGTTGGATTCCCCAAAAGGGGCGAGCAATTTGGGATGGATGGAGTAGTTTTTAAGCTAAATTAATTTTGAGATATTTAGTAAAAATGCTCTTAGATTATGCACTTATACCGGTAGCCAAATATCTTGATTTTTCAAATAACTGATGAAAAAAATAAGGGGAAAATGCACTTTACCTACCTGTGGTTAGGCCGAAATGCACATCACCTACCTCACTTTTAAAAATTAGCGAATGACCTACCTATGGTTTTGGACTAAACTGCAACACTTAACTCCGTTAACAGAAAATACTAATTGACTCTAATACCCCTGTATTTTTTTCCCGGAATAAACCCTCCTCTCTCTCTCTCTCTCTCTCTCTCTCCACATGGTTCTGGGACAGATTGGATCATGCTCGAATATCTCCTCTTTGATACTGGATCTCCATTTGTGTGGGTCGGCAATTACAGATTCAAAGGGAGTCTTAACTATCAATAGCAACAAAACACTGGTTCTTCTCAGTGGAAATCACTGCATCATCTAGTCATCAAAATCATCAAGAGTGGCAGCAGAAAATAAACCATTTGCAAAGCTCTTAGATTCTGGAAATTTTATGTACACAGCTCCAAATGACTTGTGCGACAATTACGGGCGTTGTGAACCTAATAGTATTTGCATAATCAAAAGAACACCATGTGAGTGTTTGAAGGAAATAATTATTTAAGTATTTAAAAATAAAAATAAAAAGGAAACAATCAAAAGAACACCATCCTTTCCAAACTGTTCTTTTCTTTACGTTCTAATCATTCAGTATATTCGAGTTGGGTCGGGATGATCGAGGCCACAGAGGACCTGAGTAGATCCGATCCACACACCGTACAAGTGTACAACCCTATAAATGCAGTTTACCAGCGCATCATTCGACCCATCACCAACTGGATCTGAGAGACAGAGAGAAAGAGTACCATAAATGGGGTTCACCGGCGCCGGAGCCCCCACCGATGACTACTTCTCCTACCTCTACCTGACCGCCTCCGTTGATGCATGTTCGCCGTCGTCTACATGCTCGTCGGCCTCTTCTCCCTCCTCTTGATCGTCGCCTACGCCCACAAATCTGACACGTTTTGGTGGGTGCAGTGGCGATTTTGGGTTTGGCTGATGCTTAGGTTCAGGGTGGGGTATATGCAAGCTGTACTCTTGGAGAAGATGAAGATGGGCAAAAATGTCTTCTTACATGCCAGTTCAATTTCATTTAATTTTATTTTCCATCCCCACTCGCATAACATGCGTGTGTATTGCACCTTCCGTCAATTTGGAAGGAAAACCTAACGGTAGCAGTTTAGTCCAAAACCATAGGTAGGTCATTCGCTAATTTTTAAAAGTGAGGTAGGTGATGTGCAATTCGGCCTAACCACAGGTAGGTGAAGTGCATTTTCCCCAAAAAATAATGATTACAAGATGAACAATTCAGATCATAAGTATTGAATCAAGCTTTTATTTTTTGTTTTTTTAATAAACAAAGTCAAGTACAAAGCCTTACTTTACATTTAAGCTTTAAATTTCTCTTCATAATATTACTTCAAAAATATACAACAATAGCAGTTTCCCATTAAACAATACCACCCCGAACCTAAATCGTGATTCCGCCACTTATCGGAGCACACCACAGTATGTTGGAAAATGATTTTTAGTCTTGACTTTTTTTATAAAGATACTTTAAATTCTACTATCATTTAAGATTTATAACTAACCACTATGATTTTAAAAATAATTTAGATTGTATTCATGAAAAAGTGGAATGCGAAAATGTTCATATCTCATTATTGATTTTGTATAACTAAATATTGTATTATTGTGTGTTTGGGAGCTACTTGTGTACTGCTTCTCGAAAACAATGGTGAAAAGAGAGAAGCTCAGAAATCATATTCAGATGAGCTTTTGTGAAAAATATCTTTCAATTGATGTCAAAATATCAGTATATTAAACTTGATACTTTATGATTTCACAGGTCATTTGTAAGTTATATTTACTCTTTAATGTTTACTAAGGTTCTGGGCACACGCCATGCATGTGCACGTCAAATATTGACAAAAAATGTTGGCAACAATTAAAAGAATAGTTAAAAGGGCAAGGGGTATTGTGTGGCAATTAAAAGGTCAAATTGGGAATTCAAAATTGTAAGTCAGCCTCAAAAATCAATTCATACCAAAGTATTGCTCTCCCTTTCTATATTAGAATAGATGTATTTTGATGGGTCAAAATTTGGTCATATACCCCGAGCTATGGGCTTGTCACACATGGAGTTCTGTTAGTTCTGACCTATTAATGGCCTGGTCAGTTCAACTTAGCCCGCTCTGCAGGTGCATGTAGTGCTCGGTTATGTTGAGCACACGATCTCCACCTTTGTTGGCTCTTGTTCAACCTGTAGCACACCTTCCAGAGTTTTAGGTCACGATTTGTTGGAAATTCGGTGTGAATGAAATGGGCCATTCGGAAGGTCTTACGAGGCAACTGAAGGGATCCCAGGAAGTGTGTCATGCGCATGATCAAATACGCTGGTTAATACGCGAGTTACACCCCTCCATGATGAAGCTTGATGGCATTCAAATTTCGTGGCAGTTTTCTTCCAGAATTCAAATGCGACATTATTACGTGGGAGTTTTTATTCTGCAGAATTCATTGGTAGAATTGATTTTTGTATTCATTGGGGAGGCTCCCCATTGATTCACATCTTCAATGTTGCAGCTCCTCTTTTAGCTATAAATTGGCAGCTCTGCCAATTGGTTTCAGTATCAAAAACTCGTGCATCATATACATTCCAAAAAGTCGTTCTTGAGAGAGAGAGAGGCAGACACAAGTTACAATTCACAAAGGCTTCCAGCGGTGGTGTTCCGGTGGTCGGGCCAGGGAGAAGGCTGCCAAGGAGGCTGAAATGGCAAAGTCCAACATGGTGGAGCATTGTCGTCCTTCCTCAAGTGGTGGTATGAAAAAGAACCAACATGACAAGCGGTCTGACAAGTAGAAGGGCAAGAGTGTCAATCTGGGACCGAAGGGCGGTGTCGCTAAGAAGCAAAAAGAGAAGTTCCAATGAAAATGCTTCAATTGTGACAAGTTTGGCCATAAAGCATCTGAGAGCAAGAAGCCACCTCGTCCACAAGCGCATATTGCAGAAGCCTCGAGAGGTAGTTCTGACATGAACCTCTCAGCTATGGTATCTGAGGTGAACATGGTGGGTTCAAATCCACGGAAGTGGTGGATTGACACTGGGGCTACCCGCCATATTTGCTGTGACAAGAAGATGTTCACGTCACTTGAGCCGATTAATGGGGAGAAGCTGTTTATGGGGAATTCAGCGACCTCAGATATTGCTGGTGAAGGAACAGTGGTCCTGAAGATGACTTCAAGGAAGACGTTGACCCTGAACAAGGTGTTGTTTGTGCCAGACATTCGCAAGAATCTGATGTCTGGTTCTCTACTGAGCAAGCAGGGCTTCCGCGTGGTGTTTAAATCAGATAGGGTCATTCTGACTAAGGCTAGATCATATGTAGGGAAAGGCTATATGGCCAATGGGTTGTTTAAAATGAATGTAATGACTGTTATTCCTACTATTAATAAGACAAACGCCCCAGTTGTTTATGTGCTTTAGTCTTCCATTTTGTGGCATGGTAGACTAGGTCATGTTAATTATGAATCTATGTGTAGATTAGTTAACTTGGACCATATTCCAGCTTTTCATATTGATACAAATCACTAGTGTGAAACTTGTGTCGAAGCAAAGTTAACTAGGACTTCATTTCGATCGGTTGAAAGAAGTACCGAACCATTGGGGCTAATCCACACTGATGTGTGTGATTTGAAGTATGTCCAAATGCCGAATGCGAACAAGTATTTCATTACTTTTATTGATGATAGCACGAAATATTGATATGTGTACTTGCTAAAGAGCAATGATGAAGCGTTGGACAAGTTCATTCTTTTTAAGAATGAGGTGGAGAACCAACTTAGCACTAAGATTAAGGTGGTGAGAAGTGACGGAAGTGGTGAATTTGAATCACCGTTTGCTAATTATTGTGTTGAACACGATATTATTTATCAAACCACTGCACCTTACTTGCCTCAGCAGAATGGAACTGCGGAGCACAAGAATCGCACATTGAAAGAAATGATGAATGCTATGTTGGTTAGTTCTAGGTTGCCTCAGAACATGTGGGGTGGAGCGGTTCTGACCGCTAACTATCTTTTGAATTTAGTGCCCCGTAAAAAGTTAGACAAGACACCTTACGAGTTGCTCAAAGGTAGGAGGCCTAACTTTAAGCACTTGTGAGTGTGGGGATGTCTTGCTAAAGTAGCAATACCTCCTCCTAAGTATGAGAAAATAGGATCGAAAATCGTTGACTGTGTGTTTATCGGTTATGCACATAATAGTAGTGCATATCGGTTCCTTGTGTATGAGTCTGGAGTACTAGATATACACAAGAACACTTACATGGAGTCTATAAATGTGTTGTTTTTCAAAAATATTTTTCCGTATAGATCCATCAGAGAGTCCAGTTCAGTGAAACGGACATTGCATCCTGCTAATCTTAGTAGTGGAGACCAAGAAAAGGAAGTTGATGTTGAACTCAGACGTAGCAAACATGCTAGGACATCAACGTCTTTTGGTCTAGACTTTCTAACTTATTTGTTAGAAAGTGAGCCTCGGACTTATAAGAAAGTTGTTAGCTATCCTAAAGGTTCTTTGTGGAAAGAGGCTATTAATAGTGATACTTACTCACCAGTCTCAAGGATCAATTCCGTTCGGATAATAATTGTCATTGCAGCGTTGCGAAACCTTGAGATACATCAAATGGATGTAAAAACAGCTTTCCTAAATGGCGATTTAGAAGAAGAAATTTATATGGAACAACCCTCGGGTTTGTCCACGCCAGGCCAAGAGGGGAGAGTCTGTAAGCTTGTTTGATCTTTGTATGGTCTAAAGCAAGCTCCGAAACAATTGCACGAGAAGTTTGACACTGCGATGTTGTCTAGTGGCTTCCGCGTCAACGAATGTGACAAATGTGTTATGTCAAGGACACTGATGAATGATATGTCATTCTGTGTCTCTATGTTGATGATATGCTCATTGTTGGTAGTAATGACAGGGTCATTCGATCTACCAATGATATGTTGAACTCTAAGTTTGACATGAAGGATATGGGCCTTACAGATGTAATACTAGGTGTGAAGATCACCAGTACATCTGATGGACTTGCGTTGTCTTAGACACACTACGTTGATAAAATTCTTGAGAAGTTCAACTAGTCTAATATAGGCATTGCAAGAACCCCCGCGGACGTAAGTCTCCATTTATCCAAGAATGGGGGGGGGGGGGTGTCCCAATTGGAGTATTCTCGGATAATTGGGAGCCTCATGTAGTTGATGAGTTGTACAAGACCTGATATAGCCTACTCAGTAAGCAGATTGAGCAGATACACGAGTAATCCAGGACACGATCACTGGAAAGCAATAGTCAGGGTACTACATTATTTAAGGTATACTCGTGATCTGGGGCTTCACTATACCAGATATCCAGTAGTACTAGAAGGGTACTGTGATGCGAATTGGATATCAGATATGAAGGACTCGAAATCCACGAGTGGATATGTCTTCACTCTCAGTGGTGCAGCAGTTGCTTGAAAATCTTCTAAACAGGCGTGTATAGCATGGTCAACCATGAAATCGGAATTCATTGCTTTAGATAAAGCAACTGAAGAGGCCAAGTGGCTACGACATTTCCTAGAGAATATTCCAAAATGGTCGAAACAAGTGCCAGCTATTAGTATCCACTGTGATAGTCAAGCTGCAATTGGTAGGGCTTTGAGTGCCAACTACAATGGTAAGTCTAGACATATACGTCAAAGACACAATACCATTAAATAACTGCTCTCAAGTGGAGTTGTCACAATTGAGTACGTGAGGTCAAAGGATAATATTACGGATCCGCTAACCAAAGGATTATCTCGAGAGCTAGTTGAGAAAGCATCGAGAGGAATGGGGCTAAAGCCACTACGCTCATAGTTACCGTGAGGGTAACAAACCTAGCTGACTGGAGATCCCAAGATCTAGGTTCAATGAGACTATCTTTTGCGTGTAACAGAGAACGGTCACTATGGAGATTTGATCTCTTGCCCATTTCTATGATGCAGAATAGTGAAGCCTGTAAAGTGGGAAAAGGTTAATCGTTGCTTTTAATGACTCTTATGCGTCAGAGATGCCGAGAGGGGTATAGCAGGATACCCTTTATAAGAAGGTCACCTATGTGAGTATGAAGTGGGGCCGCTTCTGTGAGAATCCTGGCAAAATTCTCGAGAAAATATTTGCAGAACCAGGAAGGGGGGTGTCATGGCCGAAATGAACCCAACAGTGAGAACTGAACTACGTCAGGAGAAGTCCTGTGTGATGTCTGTTGTCTAAGTTTACACCGGCGGCGGAACAGTTCAAAGCAAGTCCAAGGCCAAAAGCTACCTATCCTATGCAGGAATTATCCGTTGTCTCTCTCTCTCGGGTCAGCTTTGTACTCTGCGTCAATATGCCTGCCAATTTTCTTTCAGGGGGGGGGGATTGTTGGAAATTCGGTGTGAATGAAACGGGATATTCGGAGGGTCTTACGAGGCAACCGAAGGGATCCCATGAAGTGTGTGATGCGCGTGATCAAATACACTGGTTAATACGCGAGTTACACCCCTCCATGATCCCTCATGATGAGACTTGATGGCATTCAAATTCCATGGCAGTTTTCTTCCAGAATTCAAATGCGACATTATTACGTGGGAGTTTTTATTCTGCAGAATTCATTGGCAGAATTGATTTTCGTATTCATTGGGGAGGCTCCCCATTAATTCACATCTTCAGTGTTGCAGCTCCTCTTTTAGCTATAAATTGGCAGCTCTGCCAATTGGTTTCAGTATCAGAAATTCGTGCATCATATACATTCCAGAAAGTCGGTCTTGAGAGAGAGAGGCAGACGCAAGTTACAGTTCGCCAAGGCTTTCGGCGGTGGTGTTCCGATGGTCGTGGTTCTAGCCGTTGTATCCTGGAACAAAGACGTCAATTCATCCTACAACACCCACGGTAGGCGGCGCATCTTTGTTAAGGAGAGTGTGGTTACACACGACTCAGTGTTCGATCTACTGTTTGTATCTGTTTTCATATTTTGTTAATTTTAGTTTTTTGTACTTCGTTGTAATCTGTTCATATATTTATATATATGAGAGAAAATTGTTCTTTGGAATTTAACAATTGCCATTGTAATTTTTCTAACACGATCTCTATCTCCCCATGATCCCACAAACCAAATTCTTCTTCGTTGTGTCCGTCCATGTATGTGCATCAAGGCACAGGTTCGTTGGACGCTAGTATAACCGTATAAGCATCACCGGCTCCAATAGAACGAAGGTAGTTACTCTGTCTCATTTCTATTCAGAGCTTTCTTTCCTCTTCTATTACACATATTCTAACTTAATCGTCCGAGGTCCACCATTGGAAACCAGATTTTTACCGTCCAGTACAGAATACCGATTCATTTTTCCCATTATGGTAGACACTGAGGTCAAGTTTGAAAAAAAATTACAATTTTGCCCTTGTAGTTTTAACACAGAAACATATACTACTCTCTCTAATTCAGCGCACTAACCATCGGGCACCATATGGCACCTACAGTACTCGCCGACCTGCCTTCTCTGACCATCGCTGACCTCTGGTGACCACCACTCTACGGTCGCCGACCACCGGAGCTCAGTTTTCGACGATCGGTGACCTTAGATTGCTCTGTTTTGACTCCCAACAATCAGTGACCTTAAATTACTCTGTTTTGACTCTCAAATTAACTGGGTTTGAACTATTTGATCCCAAATCAACTGGAAAAAAATGCTCAGTTCGTGATTTTTTATCCATGCGAATTTGTATATAGTAGAACAAATCCATGCGAATTTGTACAAAACAAAACAAATTGATGTGAATTTGTATAAAGTAGAAGAATTCCCTGCGAATTGGTGTACATTTGCTTCTTAGTTTGAATTATAGCTAGTTGTTTTTGGAAACAAACAAGTGTACATTACCCTTGCGAATTTGTGGAAGTCCATGGGAACTCAGGATCTCCCGTGCCAACTCCATGTGGATCTCAGGTTCCATGTGAATTTGTACAAAACAAACAAATTCATGCGAATTTGTATAAAGTAGAAGAAACCCATGCGAATTTGTGTACGTTTACTTCTTAATTTGAATTATTGCAAGTTGTTTTGGAAACAAACAATTGTACATTACCCTTGCGAATTTGTGGAAGTCCATGGGGATCTCAGGATCTCCCATGCCAAGTCTATATGGATCTCAGGATCCATGCAAATTTTTATATAAAAAAAAAAAATTCATACGAATTTGTATAAAGTTGAATAAACCCATGTGAATTTGTGTACATTTACTTCTTAATTTGAATTATAGCAAGTTGTTTTGGAAACAAACAAATGTACATTACCCTTGCGAATTTGTGTAAGTCCATGGGGATCTCCGAATCTCTAATGCCAAGTCCATGTGGATCTTAGGATCCATGCGAATTTGTACAAAACAAAACAAATTCATGCGGATTTGTATAAAGTAGAATAAATCCATGCAATTTTTAAAAAATCCCATTTTTAATGATTCCATCGTCCACATCTCCCTTGTTCTTACGAGAGCTAAGAGATCTGACCTTAGTTGAAAATTCGTAGGTGCAATTGGAAAAATTCACAGGTACAATTGGCAAAATTCACAGCCCACAAATTTTTAAAAATTCCATTTTTAATGATTCCCTGGTCCACATCTCCCTTGTTCTTACGAGAGCTTATGAGATCTGACCTTACTTGAAAATTCACAGTGATTGCTCCTTATAAAGTACATCTGAGTTGGGGAAGATTGATTTGACGGTAGCACTCTGTCGCCGTTCATTTTGGTCCTTGAATCAGTGGTGTGGAAAGAAGAAATACATCTGAGTTGGGGAAGATCTCAATGGAGTTCGCCGTTCATTTTTCTCCTTGAATCAATGAAGTTCGTTGTTCATTTTTCTCTGCTCGCCGCCGGCGAAGATGAGGGAGACGAGTTTGGAGGAGAGAGAGAGTTGAGGTCGTCGGTGGATTTGGAGCAGGGATGGAGAAACAATGGAGTTCGAGAAGTTGAATAGAGCTATGGAGTTCCCGTGAAATTTGAGGGTAATTTGGGCAGAAATTCTGCCACCATACTTACGCGTGTGTTTTGGGGATGGGATGTACCTCGTGGTGCATTGGGTCAATTTTTTGGACCGGCCGGTAAATGCCTTGAGTGGAAAACAACCAAGCTCCGCCTTGAGATTTTTAGGGCCCAAAGCAAGTTTTGAAATGGGGCCTAACTATTCTACCAAAGGTCACGAGTTTGAGCCCTGACACTTGCAGTTTGAAACAAATTTTCATAAAACTTCAATAAAATGTCAAAAGAGCAAGAATTGAACACACAACCTGCTTTGGAGCAAGAGATCTTACCAACACGCTACAACTGCCAACTATTAACATGTTTGACATGCATAATATTTTATATATCCCGCGATTTGGGGCCCTATTATTGGACTGCAAATTGGGGACCCTACGTGGCCGTCTCGTCAGCCTATGCCCAGGACCGGCCCTGGAAACACCTCCGGTCCTTGGGCTTGTCTTGCAGGGCACTCTATCAAGGTTCTCGGCATAGCCATCCAGATTTTGGCATCACCACATTTTATTTTAATTAAGCTTTTGTTTCATTATTCATAATAAAACTGTCAGTAATTTTTGTATTTAATTTGCCCAGTGTAGCCCCTTGAGAATGTACAAATCGAATAGTTTATATTGAGTGGCTGTAAAGATTAGGGCCGGCCCTAACGTTTGGTTTGCCCTAGCCAAACTCTGAACTTGGTTGCCCTCATACTAGTAAGTCATAAAAAATAAAAATAAAAACACGTAAAAGAACATAGAAAAATCGAGGTTATATTATATTTTTATAAAAGAGAATGGATGAATGGGCCTTGTACTTTTGTCATTTTGGGCTTTGGCTGTGTCAAATCAAAAAATGATTGGAACGCCTGGGGATTTGATCTCGGGTCAGTGGTAGTAAAAAACTTCAAGGAGACCACGACGCCAAGCTCTCATCTTGGCAACATATTGGAACTTTTTTATATTTAGATATACCTTACGATTTTTTTTTTTGGGTTGCCCTGCCCAGGGGGTTGCCCTAGCCCAAGGTCTTGCCAGGCTTGGGTCTGGGCCGGCCCTGGTAAAGATTGCAGATCACAAAATGGTAAATCATTTAATAACTTCTCATTTCTACTTTATTTGTAGGTTAGGTTATTGATTAATTAAAATTTAGTTGGGAAAACTTTAAGTGAAAGAAAATGGTTTGAGTTCTGTTAATAAAAGTTGATCGGGCTCATCTTGAAGCTCAATCATTAAAAATACCATGTTAAATAACTATATATGCTTTTTCTTTGTTGAAATTATTATGTGGGAAGTATATTATATTTCCTTCGTTTCTAATTAATAGTCCCTTTCGAGAATTCCAACTTTTTAAGGACATGCAATGATTACACCTAAATTCAAATTTAGGTTGTATTTGGATGGCAGGAATCAAATATCAGGAATGGGTATCCTATTCCTGGGAATCCCATTCCCAGTAATGGGATACCTAGGTAGTCCAATTGATATGTTTGGTTCATGTGAGAATGTTACAAAGGAAAAAGAAAAAAAAGGATGAATTCACATTCAAGCGTTTGGTTTGACCATTCGAGGTTAAGGAATGAAATGTATTTTTACTTCATTTTTCTGAAATACCCTTCAACGACTAATACTAAATAGCACAATTCCAAAACGCAAATAGTTGAACATAGTTGATTGCTAAAAATGTCAAACTATTAAAACAGGAGCAAACAATTAAACAACTTAAAAAATGTCGTAGAATTATTATAAAAATAAACTACTAGAACATTAGTCTATCAAATCATTAAACTACCTAATAACCTGCTACCATGTAACTAAGAAAGTCAATAAAACCTAAAAATCTTCCAAGTGCCTGCTTGAAGTAAAGTTCCACATTTTAACCCCTGCGAAGAAGTTTCTCCATGTATAATTTTCTGAGATTTCTATTGAGAGTGAAAAAGATATATACTTTTAATAAAATCCTTTTTTTGCGGTTCAAAAAAAAAGAAAAAGATATCAACTTTTGCAGGATCACTCAAGATGTTTTGAACTACTTCTAGCACAAGCTCCTAAGAAAAATAAAAAGACAAGAATAGAAAGAGGTATTGGAGGGAAAATTGGGTTGCTAGGGAAAAAAAATCAATGTGGAAATTGGGATGCTAGGAAAAAAAATTGGGTTTGGAGGAGAAAATACGGATTCAGGTTATGCCAATAAAATTCTATAGTATGTCGGAAAAAAAAACGAGAATTAATAGACGGAAAAAAAGGAAAATAGAAAACTTGCATGTAGAAAAACTAAAATAAAAAGAAAGTGGAGGGAGCATATGTAACGTGGGTATTGGGGTCTTTTGAGGAAAATTTTGAATCTTTCTTTTTCCTCTTGTAATCAAATTACGGGGTAATCTTTGATTCCCAGGGGGTAGGGGAGGGATCAGATTGCTCCTCTATCTAGGAAAGTGATTGCTCCTAGATTGGAAGACCAGTAATCATATTCCCATTCCAACTCTACCCAAACATAGGAATCTTCTGTTATGGATTATCGCGAACACCTGTTCAATTCTACAACGCCCCTACGGATATTGGAAGCAATGAATCACAGAAAAGACAAGCAAATAAGTGCGTAATGAAAAACCGGAAAGAAAAACGAGACACAAGATATACGTGGAAAACCTCAACGTGAGGAAAAATCACGGGAGCCACACCAGTCCACTATGAAATCGAATCAAGGAGTACAAGTCTTCTCACAATCTCTCTGAGATTAGTTTTCTCTTGCCTCTCACAAATTTTCACGCTCTGAAAATCTGATACTCCACAACTCACACGCAGCCGGCCAAAACCCTAAAAGAAGAATGTAAGGCTCTCGGTAGCGCTACAGGGAAACACCTATAGCGCTCCAGAATGCTCTGTTCAGAAATTAGGTCCTAGGTAGCGCTACACCAAAACCTTGGTAGCGCTACAAGTCTCTATTCTGGCTGCTACTGAAGGTTGTCTGCACCCCAACAATCTCCCACTTGAAGATAACCTGAAGCATCCGCAAACAAACAACTGCAAACCCAAATGATCTCAATCAAAACATGGACGTAGTCATCTGACCCCTCTTGGTGTGACTCCAGGCCCATCATCTTTTCAAGCATGAAGGCCAACTGAAGTTGAACACAACTTCATTTTCTGAATAGTAACAGACTTGGTCAACATATCTGCCGGATTACGATCCCCCAAAATCTTCTCTGGCAACAAATCCCCATCCTCCAAAAGCGAACGAATGAAATGGTACCTCAAATCAATATGCTTCGTCCTGGCATGGAACACGAGATTTTTGGCAAGGTGTATAGCACTCTGGCTGTCACTGAAAAGAATGCAGTTCTCTTGCTTCAAACCCAACTCCTCCAAGAAGCCCTTCAACCAAATCATCTCCTTTGCAGCCTCAGTCACGGCCACATACTCAGCTTGTGTCGTGGATAGTGTCACTAATTTCTGCAGACGTGAGACCCAGCTCACCGCTGTTGAACCCATATTATAGATATAACCTGTGGTGCTTCGCCGCGTATCCTGATCACCGGCAAAGTCTGCATCCACATATCCCTGCACTGTCAATTTCCCTTTCCCAAAACAAAGTGGCAAATCAGTGGTACCTCTCAAATATCGCATGATCCACTTTACTGCTTCCCAATGCTGTTTCCCTGGATTGCTAGCAAACTTGCTCACAACTCCCACTGCATGGGCAATGTCTGGTCTCGTGTTCACCATTGCATACATCAGGCTACCCACGGCCGAGGTATACGGAACCTTGGCCATGTACTCTCTCTCTACATCTGTCTTGGGTGATTGCCCCTGAGAAAGTTTGAAATGACTTCCCAAGGGTGTGCCAACTGCCTTAGCACTCTGCATATTGAACCTCTCCAGAACTCGTTCAATATACTCAGCCTGACTCAACCGCAAGGTCCCCTGAGCCTTATCTCTGCTGATCCTCATCCCAAGTATCTGCTTAGCTGCACCCAGATCTTTCATAGCAAACTCCGTTGCCAACTGTTGCTTCAACCTGTTGATCTCCCTAACACAGGAACCTGCTACAAGCATATCATCTACGTAGAGCAATAAAATGATGTAGCTAGACTCAAGCCTCTTGAAGTAACAACAGTGATTTCTATTGCTCCTTGTGTAGCCACTGCGCTGCATGAAACCATCAAACTTTCTGTACCACTGTCTGGGAGTCTGTTTCAAGCCATACAGACTCTTCTTGAGCCTGCACACCATCTCTTCCTTGTCTTTCACAATGAAGCCAACAGGCTGCTTCATGTAGATTTCTTCATCCAAGTCCCCGTGAAGAAAAGCAGTTTTAACATCTAACTGCTCAAGGTAGAGATTTTCAGCAGCAACCAACTCAACACCACTCTAATAGTGGCCATCTTCACAACCGGCGAAAATATCTCTGTATAATCGATCCCCTCCTTCTGTTGGAAGCCTTTTACAACCAATCTTGCCTTGTACCTTTTCTTGCCATCACTCTCCTGCTTAAGTCGAAAAACCCATTTGTTCTGCAAGGCTTTCTTTCCTGCAGGAAGCTGAGCTAACTGCCAAGTATCGTTGGAATGAAGAGAATCCATCTCTTCCTGCATCGCAGTCTTCCACTTAGCTGACTCGGAAACCTGCATAGCCTCATCCTAGCACTCTGGTTCTCCAAAGTCCATCAAAAGCAAGTAATCAAGCGAAGAAATATATTTCGGATTCGGCTTGTGTACTCTAGTTGTCCTCCTTAACACTCTGACCGCTGAACTAGTCCCTGTCTCTGGAGCTACCTCATCTGAAACTGTCCCCTCTGAAACTGTCTCATCTAAAGCTCTCTCTTCTGCCTTACCAGACCTCTGTTCAACCCCACTGTCATCTGGAAGATCCTCCAACCCAAAGTACTCGGACGTATCGCCATCTGAAGTTGTACTCTCACTGCTCTGTTTGTTGTCCCTGTCTTTGAACATCACCTTTTCATCAAACACAACGTCTCTGCTTCTGATTATCTTCCGGTTCTTGTCATTCCAAAAACGATAACCAAACTCATCTCCGCCGTACCCAATAAAGGTGCACTTCTGTGACTTAGCATCAAGTTTATCCCTGTCCTTGTCGCTAATATGCACATAGAAAACACAACCAAAAACACGTAAGTGTGAGAGATTTACCTCTTTACCACTCCAAACCTCCTCTGGTATGCCAAAATTCAACGGAACTGATGGCCCAAGATTGATCAAATATGCTGTTGTGCTGACTGCATCTGCCCAACACATCTTGGGCAACCCTGCGTGTATCCGCATGCTTCTAGCACGCTCAGTCAAGGTCCTGTTCATCCTCTCTGCAATGCCATTATGCTGCGGAGTCCTTGGAGGTGTCCTCTCTAAACGAATCCCGAATAGAGCGCAGGCTTTCTTGAACTCCCCCAACTCATACTCTCCGCCGTTGTCGGACCTCAACCTTTTCACCTTCAAATCTGTTTCATTCTCAACCATGGCCTTCCACTTCTTGAAGACTTCAAAGACCTCTGACTTGTGCTTCATGAAGTATACCCATACCTTCCTCGAGTGATCGTCGACAAAGGTAACATAGTAATAAGAACCGCCAAGAGAAGACACTGTAGCTGGACCCCACACATCTGTATGGACAAGCTCTAGCTTCTGAGCCCTGGGAGGCCTGCCGCCTTTCTGAAAGCTAACCCGTTTCTGTTTCCCGAAGATGCAATCCTCACACATGTCAATATCCACTGACTCTAAACCCGGTAGCTTCCCATTCGACTGCATAGCCTTCATTCCCTTCTCACTCATATGCCCCAGTCTATAGTGCCACAGATTTGAACTCTCCTTGCTGTCTGCAACTGCAAGTGTGTCGCTACCATGTGAAGTCAAGTAAAGTGTACCAACTTTCTTGCCTTTAGCTGTCACCATGGTACCGTTGGAGACTTTCCACATGTCCCCTGTGAATGTTGATGTATAACCTGCTGTTGCAAGCTGTCCAACCGAAACAAGATTCCTCTTCAACTTCGGAACATGCCTGACATCTTTCAGACACCATTTGAACCCATGCGTTGCAATCTGAACATCCTCTCTTCCCACTATACTGCAAGGCTCGTCGTCCCCCAAGTATACCTTCCCAAAGTCCCCTGCTACATAGTTCTGCAGAACCTCCCTGTTAGCAGTGGCATGGAATGAGGCACCCGAATCAATCACCCACGATTCGGCGTCGCTGTTCATGGCAAGAATAAGTGCATCGTGCACAACATGAGCCTCTTGCCCACTGTTATTCTTCTTCGGTGCTTTGCAAGTTTGTGACATATGGCCTGTCTGACCACAATTCCAACATTCACCTTTAATAGGCCGAACCTGAGATTTGGCCTTATTTCCCTTACCCTTGGATTTCGACCTATTCCTGTTCTGATTCTGACCACCCCTAGTCTGGCTTCTGCCCCTCTGCTCAACACTTAGAGCTGAACCTGAACTACCTGAACCATCGATCGAACCCCTTCTGACCTCCTCAGTCAAAATCAAACTGACAACCTCACTCAGTTTCAACTTTTCTTTCCCTGCCGAATTACTGACTGCAGCAACGGTACCCTGCTAGCTCTCTGGCAACTGAGACAGAATTAACAAAGCTTGAACCTCATCATCAAACTCGATATCGACAAACGTAAGTTGATCAACAATCATATTGAACTCACTGAGATGTGACATAAAGGAAACCACTTCTGCCATAGACAGGTTGAAAAGTTTTTTCATAAGATGTACCTTATTCGCAGTAGACGATTGCTCGTACATCTTCTTCAGCGCTTCCATAAGTTCTTCCGTCGTTTTCTCCTTCAATATGTTGTGTGTGACTAACTTGGAAAGAGACAGGCGAATAACCCCTAACGCCTTTCTGTCAAGAACTTTCCAATCATCGTCGCTCTCTTCAGCTTTCTTCCCCTTTTCTTTACCCTCCAACGCCGGTAAAGATCCTTCTGATACAGATAGTCCTCTATCTGCGTTTTCCAAAACGCGAATTCTGACCCATCAAACTTATCGATCTTCGATTTCCCTTCTTCTGAACCCATAGCTCCCACTGAAACCATAGCCTGCCCGAGCGAGATTAAACCCTAACCTGTCGAACAAAACCTACCGCAACCGCGGCTCTGATACCAGTTGTTATGGATTATCGCGAACACCTGTTCAATCCTACAACGCCCCTACGGATCTTGGAAGCAATGAATCACAGAAAAGACAAGCAAATAAGTGCGTAATGAAAAACCGGAAAGAAAAATGAGACACAAGATATACGTGGAAAACCTCAACGTGAGGAAAAACCACGGGAGCCACACCAGTCCACTATGAAATCGAATCAAGGAGTACAAGTCTTCTCACAATCTCTCTGAGATTGGTTTCTCTTGCCTCTCACAAATTTTCACGCTCTGAAAATCTGATACTCCACAACTCACACGCAGCCGGCCAAAACCCTAAAAGAAGCATGTAAGGCTCTCGGTAGCGCTACAGGGAAACACCTGTAGCGCTCCAAAATGCTCTGTTCAGAAATTAGGTCCTAGGTAGCGCTACACCAAAACCTTGGTAGCGCTACAAGTCCCTCTTCTAGCTGCTGCTGAAGGTTGTCTGCACCCCAACATCTTCCAGCTAAGGAATCACATTCTTATTCCCTCCTAAGATGGCAAGCATCCAAACACAGCGTCAGTGACATCATTTCCATCAATTGTCCATATACTCTATTTACATTGCAACACTTATATTCACTTATGAGGGATACTTTTGAAAAATCATCAAATTTTTATTTCCACTTTTAGAAAAGGACTAATATTGGAACATCCCAAAATGGAATAATGGACTATTAATTAGGAACAGAGAGAGTAGCACATACTTAATTTTAGGTTGAGTTTTTCAAAATAATTCACCTTCTAAAACTCCTAAACACAGATTTTGAGACAGGTCATCCTTCTCACATACTTAACTTCTTTTAGGAGTTTTAGAACTTTTAGGAGTTTTAGGGCTTTTAGCTAAAAACGGAACCTCAAGTTGACTTGTTTACCTTTGAGCTCGAATGTAGTATAATGGAGCTTGAAATTATTGCAAAGAGAAAATCTGTTACTATTTACAAGTAACTCAATTCATTTGCAGGATATGCTTGTCACAGACTAGCTATCATGTAACATGTTATATGTTGTAAAGTGCGATCCAAAGGCTAGCAAAAGCAGCACCGTATATTTAAATCTAGTTATTTGTTGAGTAAATAACAAAATGACAAAATTGAATAAAGTAACGAGAAAGGGATATGATTATCGTGAGGTGGGGTGTCAACTTGGTTGGGATGTCTCCTCTTGTTGTGATGCTTTTTGTCTTAGCCCTTTTTAATCTTTGTAATACTTTTTCAAAGATTAATAAAATTCTTTTTTGCCGTTTAAAAAAAAAAAACGAGAAAGGGATCTGTGGCTTATCCGTTCATATAGTACTTCGTGTGAATAATGGTTGGGACCTTAGGGGCACCTATAGACTAGATGAATTTGTGCTTTTTTTTTTTTGCCATCTTTAGCCGAACGTATTGATGAAACTTACAATCCAACAATAGCTTCAATACAAGGTAGGGACCAATAGGTCTATTCTACATTAAATTATACTCAACGAACACTATAAAGTGTAAGTATGTGGACCTAATGTAATATAAGGTCTCGTTTGATTCACAAACTAAAACAGGTAGGATTGATAGTCCTGAGATTGATAGTCCTAGATTGTTTGTCCTGGTATTAAATTAGTCCTGAATCTCACTCAATTCCCTGTTTGATTCATGCAGAATTAATATCTGGATAACCTATGTTTTGGCCAATCCCATGTAATTGGTTCCCTAAACTAAATTTCGGGATTAATTTCAGAACTCACTCTCTCTCTCTCTCTCTCTCTCTCTCTCTCTCTCTCCCCCCCCCCCCCCCCCCCCCAGATTCCAACCAATTAAATTTTTTAAAATCAAATTCAAACATGATCCTTGAAAAAAATCAACATGAATTTTTTATTACCAAGTTAAGAATACTTAGTAAGAATATTTGTTTTAGGACTTGAATTCATCATAACACCCAACAAGCTGCTATTACCGAGTTGTCTCATTCAAGCATTTTTTTTTTTTTTTACCACGTTGGCCCAAAGAAACGGTTTAAATACCTGCTATGAATTGGTACCGTGAGATTCCACACGATGAACTGCTGGATCACCTGGGGACATTGCGGATACATACTGATGATGACCAACCAATGTTATAGCAGCTCCAATTGAACCACAAATGGGTCACTTGTGAAGACCATTGGAGATTCCTCCAATCGGGTGAACATATATAATTTCAGGGACAGCCCCCTGAATAGCCAGATGTAATGCATGTGATTACACACCCACCGAATAAGCATAACCAAAGTAATGCACGTGAATAGTTTAGTTTCCGAAGAACATCCCTCAACTTGCTAGGCAGTACATGGATTTTCCCAACTGATTTTCATCCAAACACAAATCTCATAGGGACAACAACTAATAAGAACAGTCTCAAAATTAGGGGGTGTTTGATCGATCACCGCCGTAGAGGTGTCAAACGGGCCGTGCCGTGCCGGCATGGCCCATTTAATTTCGTGCCAATCGTGCTTTGTGTCATGCCGTGCCGGCCCGTTTACTAAATCGTGTCATGCTGTGCCGTTTCCTAATCGTGCCATGCCGTGCTATGTTGGCCCGTTTACTTAATCGTGCCGCGTCGTGCCATGCCATTTCATATTCGTGCCGTGCTGTGCCGGCACATCTTTGAGTTTCGTCGATTTTTGTTTGTATAATCTAGCCAATTTTCGTCAAAAAACAAAATTTGTATATCAAATAACTATAGCTATATTGACTTATTCAAAAGTATATAACATATAATTCACATTTTTTTGTATAATCTAGCCGAGTTTCGACATATTGAGATTCGTGAAATATTTCTATTCACTTATAAAAAAGTGTATAACATATAATTAGAAAATTCATCATTAATTTTTTTTTTTTTGGTTACATTAAAAATTAGTATTTGTTGTATCGTGATATGGGTCTTGTAACACACAAATTCGTGTCCTGCAATTAAGACAAGAAAAAGATGCACAAAATATATTTTCTATTGATTTTTTTTGAATTGAATGCGAGGGGTACAATTCTCTAATAAATGTTCTTTTAACAAAGAGAAGAACAAAATCGTTTGATTCGATATCCAAAATTGATGGCGTTCCAACGGTTTGAATGCTTGTTGTTGAATCACGCAAACGATAACTTTCTTTGAATCTTCAAGTTGAATGAACTGAAGAACAAAGTTTGGTTTGAACTTGAAAGAGCTCCAAAGAAATCCTTCGAGAAGAGATTGATCTTCGAAAACCTTCAAGAGTTTTGGTTTGTTCAATGATTTTAGGTAGAAACATGCGAAGAAATCGGCATTTTAGTTTGAGTGCTTGATGATTCTTTGCAAATTGTTGAGTGTGGGATTTTTTGGGAAGAACTTTGAGAGAGAATGACTTGTGAATTGCTTGAATTCTTGAGAGTGCTTGAGAGCTCTTGTAGAATGCCAGACAAAAGGTCCTTTTCTCCTTCATATGAGTCTCTATTTATAGGCAAAGGAGGGGTGGTGAATATGGCAGGATTTTTAGAGGATATCTTTATTTTCTATGAGATAATATATTTTATTCTTTCTTCCTTTATTTTTTATGGAAACAAGATAAAGTCAAAATTAATAATAATAACATATAAAATATATTAATATTATTCTTTTTTTTTTTTGAACTGCATTAATATTATTCTTTTGACCAAGTAAAATTTGATTGGGACCACATCTTCGGGTTGGCCCAAACCTATGACCCACTTCGTTGGTTAAGTTGGTCCATCCTCTTTCGTTCCTGTCCATTATTGAGTCCATATTTTCGTGAGCCCATTTGGCTAATTTAAATTATCTCACTTTAATTTGGCATTCACTGTATCTTAAATGGATTGAGCCCATGGATTTGGCAGGCCCAAATTTATTTGAAGGCTTTGACCAACTTTGACTTTAATTAATCCAGACAACTTTATTTGTCTCAATTAATCTGGACAGCGATTAAATCGCGTCAAAATTTTAGCGTCTACAGGCTTTGCCCCGTGCCATGCCACGTCTAGCCCACTTCCGTGCCCTGCCCGACAAACCTACGGGTACAGAAACCGGGCACAGAAAGTGTACAGATCGCATTCGGGGACCCACTTTTGGGTCCCACACGAGTGATCCTAACCGTTCATTATTCTTAGAACATTTTTTCGAAGAGGCCCACAAAATTTCAACTCAATCGGACTGTTAGAAGTGATTCAACCAAAGCCCCACCGTTTCTTAGAACATTTTTCCGAAGGGGCCCACAAAATTTCAGCTCAATCGGACGGTTAGAAGTGGTTCAACCAAAGGCCCACCGTTTCAATCGAACGCGATCTGTGCAATTTCTGTGCCCCCCATTCTGTACGGGTAGCACTGTCCCCAGTTCTGTGATCATCACCCACATTTTTTTTTTCATTTTTCATTTTTGCATTTTAAGTGTGTTTTTGTCAGACATTTTGAGGTTTGGTAGCGAATTATAGATTGCATTTTCGTTAAATACAATTTGAAAACTAACTCGAGAATATAAAATTCAAAAGGGGAAAATGCACTTCACCTACCTGTGGTTAGGCCGAATTGCACATCACCTACCTCACTTTTAAAAATTAGCGAATGACCTACCTATGGTTTTGGACTAAACTGCTACCGTTAGGTTTTCCTTCCAAATTGACGGAAGGTGCAATACACACGCATGTTATGCGAGTGGGGATGGAAAATAAAATTAAATGAAATTGAACTGGCATGTAAGAAGACATTTTTGCCCATCTTCATCTTCTCCAAGAGTACAGCTTGCATATACCCCACCCTGAACCTAAGCATCAGCCAAACCCAAAATCGCCACTGCACCCACCAAAACGTGTCGGATTTGTGGGCGTAGGCGACGATCAAGAGGAGGGAGAAGAGGCCGACGAGCATGTAGACGACGGCGAACATGCATCAACGGAGGCGGTCAGGTAGAGGTAGGAGAAGTAGTCATCGGTGGGGGCTCCGGCGCCGGTGAACCCCATTTATGGTACTCTTTCTCTCTGTCTCTCAGATCCAGTTGGTGATGGGTCGAATGATGCGCTGGTAAACTGCATTTATAGGGTTGTACACTTGTACGGTGTGTGGATCGGATCTACTCAGGTCCTCTGTGGCCTCGATCATCCCGACCCAACTCGAATATACTGAATGATTAGAACGTAAAGAAAAGAACAGTTTGGAAAGGATGGTGTTCTTTTGATTGTTTCCTTTTTATTTTTATTTTTAAATACTTAAATAATTATTTCCTTCAAACACTCACATGGTGTTCTTTTGATTATGCAAATACTATTAGGTTCACAACGCCCGTAATTGTCGCACAAGTCATTTGGAGCTGTGTACATAAAATTTCCAGAATCTAAGAGCTTTGCAAATGGTTTATTTTCTGCTGCCACTCTTGATGATTTTGATGACTAGATGATGCAGTGATTTCCACTGAGAAGAACCAGTGTTTTGTTGCTATTGATAGTTAAGACTCCCTTTGAATCTGTAATTGCCGACCCACACAAATGGAGATCCAGTATCAAAGAGGAGATATTCGAGCATGATCCAATCTGTCCCAGAACCATGTGGAGAGAGAGAGAGAGAGAGAGAGAGAGGAGGGTTTATTCCGGGAAAAAAATACAGGGGTATTAGAGTCAATTAGTATTTTCTGTTAACGGAGTTAAGTGTTGCAGTTTAGTCCAAAACCATAGGTAGGTCATTCGCTAATTTTTAAAAGTGAGGTAGGTGATGTGCATTTCGGCCTAACCACAGGTAGGTAAAGTGCATTTTCCCCAATTCAAAAATCACCTCCGAAGGAACTTTTTGGATTCTTAATACAAATTCACACGTCACTACTCTGTGAAATCTACCAGAACATTATTATTCAAGCATACAAATTTCTGATTATAATGTACAAACATCTATAAGTTCTAATCCAAAATTCGGAATTTTAAAAAAAATAATAATTGGCTCTCAAACACTCAATTTATTTCAGTTAACACAGAAGTTTTATCTTCACTTTTTCATTTTATTGGTAATTTACACCAACCTCTCTGAGGTTTCTAATAAATATACTGCGGCCCCAATCTTTCAATCGATCACTACAACAAATTCAATCTTTCAACACAAATTAAATTCGCCCAAAACAACAAAATTTGTCGCTAATGCTTTTAGCGATGAAAAAGTTCATCGCCCCATTTTGTTACCCAAGTTTCACACAAAAGATATGACAGACTTTATAACACCCCTATTTTCGGAAGCATTATTTAAATCATTTAATGGAAAAAGACTCATTTAATTTAAAAGGTTTTCATCAATTAAGCAGCGGAAATACTTAATATAAAAGTGATCATAGTTTGGTTACAAATAAAGCCGAGTATTTGTTGGGAATTAGTTACATTCTTTCAATACAAAAATAAGGAGATGGTAGGGTCTTCTTATTGTTCAGTTTCAAGTCCTAGCTCTCTTCTGGCACCAGTTCTCCAGTCTGATCTTCCATCTGATAATATGGCTCCTCACCTTCGCCTAGTAACTAACGTAATATGTCAGGGCTAACAAAAGCCCCATCAGCGATAAACCCCTCAATAGCTAACTTTAACTCACTAACCCTTATATTATAATTAGTCACAATTCAATTATAGTTAAAAGGATATACATAAATGAAGAACAAGTGATTTCATTACCTTCCCTTTTAACTTACATTTTTGTCTAGAATCTCAACCTTGAGAAACATCCTCCCATATCAACCACCAAGACTACGACCATCCAGATTCAGCTCCCCCTTGCTTGCTCTGACTGGAAACCTAAATGAAATAGCCTAGGTTATCTACTTAGTCAGAGTCATAAATAGCCTCGCAAGGATGACTTTCCCCGGAACTGACACTGGGCCCACGACTTACTGAATCCTCGATACTACATAGATCGAGACCCGGAACTAAAATACAAACCATCTTTTATCGTCTAAATTCACAAGGAGTAATTACGTAGTACCACAAATTAAGATTTTCAAAACAAAACATTTCCTGGCTAACTGCCATACATTTCATCTCATAACCACCATAATCCATTTGGTTGACCACCAATCATAATACTGAGAGATAGCAAGATGGCCTCCCAGATCTCATCAAATCATCACTTAAATAATTCCAATTTCCTTTAAGTTAACATCGTCTAAGTGATCTCTACGTACGAATTCCAACTCAGTGAACCTAATTTGTCCAATCAAACAATCTCATCATCATCATCATCACTTATTTCAATAGAGTAATTGCAGAGTAATCACAATTTAAACGTAGATGAACAACACGAAAGTTGTATTGATTTGTCCTTGTGACTTTTGGATTTACGGTATCTTGGCACATAAGTTTGATGTCACGCTCTCAATTTTTAAACATAATGTGGAGACCCCTTTGAGGAATTTGATTCGGAGTTGCCCCCGGATTTTAGCGGATTGTCCCCGAGGAACCCAACTGGAATGGCTCGCGCCTCATTTTTTGATAAGATTTTTATTACTAGTCCATTGTCACCATAACATCTTAGGTTCGGGAACTTGGTTACTGAGGGGGTTTATGGCACCTCCCTCGCCCGACCCGTGGGTTGGTCTCTACTAAGTGATTGCGGTATTTATGAGATGTTTATTATTCAACTTTCTTCAAGTAAAGGGAATAAAGGAAGGGGATACGATTAAATGAGTATTAAAATGATGAACACGTAAAAGTGGATGATTGTGCTAAATGTACAATGTGTATATTTATGAGATGCAAGCGTGATATAGCATGATAATCAACAATAGACAATAACAAGATGATCGATAATAAACAGTAACAACAACATTAACCAAAAGCCAGAGATCAGAAGCAACAACACGGATAATATGGAAAATGGGGACTGTTCTTAATCAAAAACCAGTTTTCGCCTCTGTTACGGGTTTGAGTGCTCAAAGGGATGCATTGAGCGCTCAAAGGTGCGTTGAGTGCTCAAACCAGCCTCTTCAAGCCTCTTCTCTTTTGGTTCTGACTTCCAGAAAACTGACTTAAGAGCCTTTTATTACTTCAAAACCATAACGTTTTATCACTGATTTAAGAGCGAAATCACCATTTGAGCACTGTTTTAACTCGATTTGTGGAACAAACAGAGGATAAACAAACTGATTCTTGCTAAAGACTACCACAGGAACCTTTTGAAAATGATTGAAATAGAGTTTAATGAATAAAATGCTGAAAACGTTAATGCTTCTGGGCCAACTTGAGCGCTCAAAGGGATAGTTTGAGTCCTCAAACCAGCTCACTGGTTTATAGAATTTTGGAACTTTGCAACACTTTTGAGCCAAATGTAGACCCTACTGGGCTCCCACAGAGGGACTCAACAACATGTTCTGAAGGTATCTCCTATCTTTTTAGCTTGAAATAGGGCTTGAAACTAGGATTTTGGGGTGGACAAAGGTTGGTTAAGTCTGATATCTGGAATATAAGTGATGAGTGGATGGATTTAGACTTGGTTTAGTGGCAGTAAGCTCAGCAAACTATGATTTTCTAAAGACCCATGTGGTTTAAGCCTTAGAAATGGAATTTTTCTAGCGTTTGAAGGCTTGAGGGTGATGGATTGTGATGGCTAAGGGTCAAAATAGGCTTGAGGGTGGGGTTTGGAGGATTTTAAGAGGATTTTGATGAGCATATGGGAGTGTACATGGCTGATTTTTTAGAGTAATGTGGCTAGTGTGGTGGAAGGTGTGGAGGAGAGGGGAATAGATCAGGCAAAAGATGGGTCAAGAGAGTGGATGAGGGTATTTATAAGAGGGTTTAGAAGGGAAAATGGATTTGAAATTCAAAATTAAAGAGGAATCTCATCATGGGTCATAGTGGAGAGGAAAACCGTGGGATGGGGAAGTCCATCTGGACAGTGGAATCCCCTCATTACGGCTCAGAGATACTCTGCAAAAAGCTGGTAGGCGTAGGCGACTTGAGGGCTAAAAAAGGGTTTGATTGCTCAAAGCAAGTTGGTTTGGGCGCTCAAATGTGGTTTAAGCGGTCAAAGCAAGTTGGCTTGGCTGCTCAAAGGTGATTTGAGTGCTCAAAAGCGCTTTTAGAGGGTTTTGATTTTTGGGTGGTTTTGGCAGGTTTCAAGCATTGTTCAAGCTTCGAAGGTACAAATGTTAGTCCAATTTCATCATTGGGAATGTCAAGGATTTTCATGAGTTCAAATTGGGGTGTCTACACTTAATTAAATATAACTTTTAATAAATAAAAGTTCACCCTATCCATACATACATGCCCATTACATGATTTGTCAAATCCTTACAAATCTCATACATACACATGGAATGAGTTAAACGAGTATTTCTCCTCACGTTTTCCTCAACTAAAAAGACAAAAAAAATATAGTAGGTTACATTTTCGTCTTCAAAGCATAACTAAGTGAGATGATAAGGTAACTCCTCAAATGAAGCTTGCAAAAGACGTTCGGCACTCCAAGCTATACGCCCTTGTTGGTACCTAAAAATGAAGGGTTGAGCATACACTCACCCAGTAATAAAATCCCTACGAACTCTTATGTATATGTGGATGCAAGAAAATGAAGAACACATACTCACACAAGCGCATATAATAACTTCCAAAAGAAAAGAACATGTTTCCAACTATTGTATCCCATTTCTCGAATTTCCATTTTAACCTCAATACATCAAGAGTGATATAGTACAATTCTGAGCATTCTGGGCCTCGTGATACCCTTGTTCCGAGCAGTTAGGACGTCGTGATGTCTCCCTTTAGCCAAAGGTATAATTCCTAGCAACACACCTGAAGGTGGACCTAGTGACATTCAGAGCATTTGGAACACATGATACCCTTATTCTATGTTTCTCACGCGTCTCACAAAATCAATCATTCTTCATAATTCATCACGTGTCTCAGAAAAATCCCATCAACAACTCAGTTTATCAAAATTCAACACACTAATTTCGTCAAACTTGTTCAATCAAGGGTATACTCAAGACAATAACATCGAGATGCAAGGAATCAAGCTATTGAACTTGAAATCAACACATAAACATATAGAGAGAGAAGAGAAATCCCAACAAAATGGGTTTTGAGCAAAACCCGTAGTATATTGAGCAATTCACATATGAATCCCACCCAACAACCTCCTTTCTAGCTTTTTTACAAGATTAGTAGCCCAAGTATTGCAAGAACAAGACAATAGAGTGAGATTCAACAAGGATCTAAGGAGAGACACGAATTTTGCAGCCATGAGATGGAACTTACCTCTTTGATTGAGAAAATCTCGAAATCCAAGCGATTAGATGCATAGGAAGTGTAGAACTTGAATAATCCAAGTGGATTGAAGTAGAAATCAAGGTATTTGGGTGAGGTTTTGAAGGGAGAAGTGAGAGTGGGTGATTTAGGGTGTAAGTCGTGGTGTTTGGATGAGAAAAATAGGTAAATCTTTCGAACTTCGTGATGACCTGATTCTCTTGAGGCCGGAGATACGTAGGCAGCCTTAAGGCCGAGTTCAGTCAAAATTCATATTTTTCTTAAATGTCTTTTCAATAAATATATTTTCAGGTAGAATATTATCCTTTTTCTTCTCATTATATGTATGTCGTCTTTTATTCCTCTCGTAAGTCTTATATAACTTATTTGTTTTCGAAGAGTTTGTTCCAAGTACCACAATGGCGGGGTAGGGTGATCCGGTTTCCCTACATGTAATAGTGAATTACCGAACCCTTTCTTCTCTAAAATCGCAAATAAAACAAAAAACCGACTCATTTATATCAAACAAAACCGAGTCTTTTGACTTGAGATAATACTTCTTTTCAAAACACTTCAATCGTCTTTGGATTATTCAAGGGCTAACTCGGACACCTAAACTCCTTGCCACTCTAAGTCATTTTTACATCTATTAAATATGTTTTCAAAAAGTTCAGCTCAGGTCACAGCTGTAAAAATTGTGTTTTATAAAACCATATCGCTATGAATATTACATGGATCACTCGATCATAGCCCTTTTCCCCTTGGTTGAAATTCCGGGCACGACAACCAGATCTATTCCATTAGTCTTCCATTAAATTTGTGGATTCCAAGTTATTGACCCTAACAAAAACTTTGTGTAGCTCTCATTTTGCCCTTAAGTTTTCTCTGGGCAATTCATAGAAAGGAATTAAGCCTTTTTGGGACTAAATTGGACGTAAAGTACAATTAACTTGGTTATGACATCTCCTATATTTTAATTTCATTTGAAGATGAGATGAAGGAACTGGTTTAGCTGATGAAGATCATGTTGCTTGCAAACCTTGTACTTTTCAAGTTTGTTGCCTCTCTTTTTAATTTTGCTTTGAAATGAAGTTCTAGAATGAATTATCTTTAAAGAAACGGTCAAGTCTCTAAAGTAAACTTCAATATTGATAACTCTCCATGTCGGGCGTGAGAAGCCTAATACCATTTGGTTCCCGCTCTGCTAACTATTCTGGGTATGGCTTAGACAGTGGTATTGTGCTGTGTAAGTTTTTTTGTTTTTTTTAAGAATGTCATTCAAGACGTCATCCGGCAACAATTATATCGAAAGGCAAGAATGAAGTCAAAACCACTAACAAATGAGATGAGCACGGCTATGCAACTCGAACTCACCTGCCAAGGAAGACCAGCACCTTTGGGTTGGGATGATTGAATCCTGTCAAGGGCTAACAATAGAGAATCCCAACAAATTTCTAACTCAAACCATTACACAATGACATACATATGTAATCAACAACAAAACATGAAAAAAAAAAACAGCTTAAGAAACCCAAAAAACACTGAGTTGCCTTTGGCCGATTTCTCACCACTCCAACAATGCATAAACACTTGAATGAAAAATCAACGAAGTTAAGTTTTTTGTCCCATTCAAGGAAGGTCAATGTAATTAGTTGAAAGTTTGAGTGCGCAGTGTATTTCTCAGAAACCTCAAGGTTTGAATAAATTGTCTTTTTTTTTTTTTTCATAAGGCTGTCAACTCGATATCATAATCCCATATATATAAAAACAAGAACAAAATACAAAAAAACTAAAACAAAATACAAGAAAAACAGCTCAGTTGGATGTCACTCTGATTTTTCATGCCAGAATCCTGAAATAAAATTATAAGAAAACAAATTGAACCAAACTATTTTCCTTTTATATACTCCCTCCGTTCCATAATATTGGTCCCCTACGAAACTACGTGTAATTTTCAAACTAAAAAATAACGCATCTATAAAATAATTTTTGAATTTTTTCTGCACCGTTTAAAAGTTCACAATGAGATCTATCAAACAAGATCCATATTGATGAACAAATTATGTTCATAAGTACATTATTTTTTAGTTTGAAAATTACACGTAGTTTCGTAGGGGACCAATGGAATGGAACGGAGGGAGTAGTATGATAAGCCCCCAATATTGTAAATATCCGAGCTTATCTAACTCATTTATCTCACACACACACGCGATTTCGCGCCTTATATGTTTGATATGCGCGTCGTAGTGTTTTGTCAAGTTACAGGTTAAAAGTGCGAAATAAGAGCATTTGGAGCACTTTGAGAACCGTGCCGCGATATCGAGGGCCCCGTGCCCCATGGCACGTCGACACCGGGCCTCACGCGCCACGAAACGACGATTCGGACGAGGCCCGGGAATGCGAAAAGTTGGTGCTTTGAAGCCGTGCTTCACGTTCACAAAAGCTCCCGGTGGGGTCCAGGCTTGAACGCGCACTCACAAGACCGAGGTTCATCTTCCCCGAGGGTCACACGATCCATTTGAGTCCATTGGAAGACATCCGGAAGCACCCAATTCAAGCGGATGGATCAAAGGAGTGAAATTCAAGTTTAGAAGAACTTGGATTGATCCAAAGGAAACTTGGATTGATCCAAGTTTCATCAAATTCCAGCAAAGCCTTTTGGATCGATCCAAAGGAAAGTTGGATCGATCCAACTTCACAAAAATTCCCAGCAACACTCTTTGGATCGATCCAAAGGAAAGTTGGATCGATCCAACCTTGGACGAAATTTCACCAGACATTTTTGGATCGATCCAAGGGAGGTTTGGATCGATCCAAACATGCCTAGACAGCCAATTTAATTCACTTTTTGTACTTGCCTTTTATAGAAACTTTTTATGTTATGTGAGAGCTTTATAGATATTTTGTTAGAGAGAGAAATGGATGATTAAAATAGTCTCTCCTCTCTCCTTCCCACTCACTTCTTCTTTTATTTCTTTCTTAGTTTTGAGCTCTCCCCTCTCTCCTCCATTGGAGGACTTTTGAAGCTCTCTCTCTCTAGAATTCCCGTGTAACCGTTAACCTCACGTAAGTTTGTCGTTTATTAATCTTGCTACTCTTGTTTAGCTCTCTCAATAAATCTAGTTTATTTACATTTTCATCAAGTATTTAGTTTATGTGTTGTTCTAGCTATTTCCTTGGAAAATCCTTGTTTCTAAGTGTTGTTTGTTAATTTCTCAAGCATTAATGTTGTACGTACACTTAAGATCTTCATCAAAAATCAACTTTCAAGCTTATTAATCATGTTTTTAGTTTTCTTCCAATTTTTAGGGGTATTTACTAGTGTAATGATCGAGTAGTCGTTATAGGCTCGGTCATGGGGTGATTAGCACCCCGTGACTTAGGTTGATTCACTCTCCTCGCAATAATGCAAACATTGCATGTTAATCAAAGAGTTAGAATTCACTTTATGTATCAAAATTGGGATTTGTTAATCCCGTTGATCACACGTAGCCAAGGGCTTGACCGCTTAGCACGTGTGATGCTTCGGGCGATGTCAATCAAAATGTTTGTATAAATGGCACAAGAATCCTACTCTTTGAGAAACACAATTTCTTGTCAAACGAGTTTAAGTACCAAATCTTCCGTTCGGGGTCGTTTAACGACGTCCCCGAGCCGGTTATTTTAGAGGAGAATGAATTGGCCTAAGGCATGGGTGTTGAAAACCCCTTGACTTAGCCTTGTTTTAATTAGTCTTTTTAATCTTCCAAGTCATTCACAAAGCAAGTGAATTCCACCCCCAAACTACAAAAGCCAAGTTTGCCGCTTTAAGGCTAAACCTTCATTCGCGAAACAAATCAACACGCGCTGCGCATTCGGTCTCTGTGGACTCGACCCGGACTTCCGGTTATTATGCTACTGCCGGCCTAAACCCTACGCTTGGGGAATCAATATTGGAATACAATCCAAGGGCGCAAGCATAGTAAATGCCACTAAGAGAACCGACCATATATGTACCGATGGGGTACAGACAGCTTGTGATGCCGGCTTAATGGGCCCGCATAAATGATCTGAATCGTTCATAAAAAAATTTAAAAAAATTTCAAGTGGCCACGCGAGAAATCAGCTCAAAAGGATACTTGCAACTAATTGTTTCAATGTAGCTATTTTTCATTCAGATTATAGGGTGACTGTGTCGTGCCAAGTCAAAAATAAATATTTAATAACTAGGAATTAACTTTTATTCCGGAGAATAGCGGTTAAGTCCGAGTGTCGATCCACGGGGACAAATTGGCTGAGTTGCGTTAACTCCAATTAACTTCTAATTTAATTAGGTAAAAAGTTGTAAACCAAGCACCGCATAGACATGATTAATATTTGAATCGCAAAGGATTATCGCAAGGGCTTACAAACCCTAACGATAATCGTCAAGAAGATATAGCGATTGTCAAAAGGCATGGACTATCCCATAGCACGGACCGTCTCACTATCGCGGCACGATCCGTCTTAAGAGCATAATCCATCTCAGAACTCCAATCGCACCATTGAAAATAATTACTCCCTCCGTCCCATTTTAAATGCTCCCTACGAATATCCGTGCCATTTTCAAACGTCTATATCTTCTTATTGGTAATGTTTTCAAAGTTTTTAAATTTTTTGTCTAATAGAACTAATTGAGATCTATAAAATAATATCCATATTACATATAAAATACATTATAGAATGAAAACTATAAGAGTTTTAAAAAACACGCATAACCGTAGGGAGCATTTAAATTGGGACGGAGGGAGTACATGTTTACGGTATTTGAACACGTGAATACAAATACGCAATAGATTGGAAGAATAAAACCATGATTCCATTTATCATATGAAATTGAGTTCTTAACATATAATCCGATCCGAATAATAACCATAAGCTACGCAGAAAAACAAGGTTGCTTGGTGTAGAGCTTCATCCTCCCCCTAGAAAAGGGGTTTAGCCGGACATGGTGATGATCAACATGCTTTGATTTGAAGAACGCTTGAAGAACATGAAGAACTATGAGTTTCTCTCTCAAAGTAGCTTCTCTCAATAGTTGGGAACCCTAAAACAATGTTAGGTTGTGCTATTTATACTTAGGGCTCTCAAAATTACATAAAAACCAGTTAAAACGCTAATTCCCGACACCAATGCAGAAAGTTCACTGAAGTTTGTGGAGCCCATAGTCCGGACGGGGAATGCATAGTCCGGACTACCGAGTCAGAAAGTGGCCCCTTGGTCCTCTTATGCTCCTCTTCGCATCCTTGACGCTTCTAAACCACTCCCAAGCATGTTTTCCAAGTCTTTGATCACTCGGCCCTGTAACACCATTCACCAACAAACGCTAATAAAAAACCAACCAAATTAGCTTAACAAAGTGCGAGTTAACGAGGTTCAACGGGTGCTTTTCGGCACCTATCATGGGACAATTCAACTTATTTGCACAAGACCACTAAATGGGCCCTGCAAGCCGTATGTTCCCCATCGGGACATATATGATCCATACCTATAGTGGGATTGATTAGTGAATCTCAATTTGGAGGAGTTTTTCAGTGCCGAGAGGGCACACCATCTTACGTGACGCCCGAGCTCACATCTTGACCTTCCAAAACACTTTTGGATGACCCAGATTTAAATAGAGAAAGAGGGAGTTGGATGAATCTGAGCCATTTAAAATACTTTTGGATAGGAAGATGTGCGAGCACGGACACAAACAGGTGCCCACTCAGCATATATACAAAAAACATTCCTAATTTTGTGTTACATAAAAAACACAATATTGATTCCTTAAAGCATCCTTATCAGGAGCACTAAATTTAACTTCAAAAACACCTTTTACAATTTAGCAAGCCACTTTTACAAAAGTTTACAGAATCGGGCTCTTTATTCTAACTTTACTGCATTAAATTATTCTTTCTTTCTACTCCTACTCCCCAAAAGTAATATAAAAAAATGAATAGTGCGTGAATAGTGCATGAAGTGTGTGAATAGTGCCCTGATGAGTGAACATTGCCGCACCAAATTTGGTACGGTACTGTAGCAAAGTTAGAAGCTTAACCAATTTGATCAACCATTTGGTGAGCCTGATTTTGGCTTATTTTGAGGGTTTGATTCTCTACTTTAACTTTTGAGTTAAAGTAGAGAGCCACATAAAGATGCTCTTACAACAAAGCACCTGTTGTTGTCTACCAGTTGATGGAGGTGGAAAGTCGCAATGCTTCTCCTCTCAAGTAACGTCAACGAGGATACTGACTGGGGTACGGATTACATTTAAAATCATTAGAATTGACTAGCATACAAAATAAATAAAGAAATAAACACTCTCTTCGTCCCAATTTAATTGCTCCCTACAGTTATGCGTGTTTTTTTAAAACTCTTGTAGTTTTCATTCTAAAATATATTTTGTATGCAATATGGATTTTATTTGATAAATCTCAATTAGTTCTCTTAGAATTTTTTTTTTTAAACTTTGAAAACATTACTAATAAAAAGATATAGACGTTTGAAAATGGCACGGATATTCGTAGGGAGCATTTAAAATGGGACTGAGGGAGTAAAAGAATAAAACTAACATCAATGTCAACATCTCTATCAACATTGTGGGGCAATCTAAAATTTGAATTTAAGGTGGATTGAAGTTGATCAGGGGCTAAGAATATGAATCCTGTCAAAATTACAAGGGTCTTGGCTCTAAAGTCTAAATTTTTATACATCGACAGCTCCAAAATAAATGATATAGTAGATTACTAGATTTACCTACCTTGATCTTTGCAAATTTTTCTTCGCTTGTTGACAAATTTAGGAGGAAACGTCTACCATCAACCCAATGGGGCGAAGGTTAAGTTTAAAAGTCATTAAAAAGTACAAACTCTAAAACGCAAAAGTTAACTTTTCTATAGAAGAGTTTTATCTTGTCGTTAGCCCAGTGAATTGACAATTGAAGGGCTGAATTTAGAATATTCGAACCAGTTTAAGTTTGTTGAAACAACTTGTTAAAAGTCCTCCACACACTACCTACCAGCAGGGACCTAAAACATGAATCGTGCCGTAATTTTTAAGAAATTGATTTTGGCAATACAATTCTCCATTTTCGGAGTGCCAAAATAAAGTTCATATAGGAATTGATTTTGACACTCCCTTTTAAAGTACCAAAATCAATTTAGGGAGTGTCAATATCACTTCCCAAATTTTATCATGTCAAAGATCAAAGATGGTAGATAAAACTCTCAGCCTCGTTTGGATGCAGCACTAAGAAGGGGGATGAAGCAATCCAGCCGGATGAGGAGGTGATGGGATGTTTAGCCCATGGTTTGGGAACAAAAAACCCACCCCGACTAAATAGCCGCCGGCTAAATAATCCGGGAGAACCCGGACTAAATACAAGGCGGGGGAGGGGGTGCTTGTGTTTAGTTATGGGGGATGAGGGAGGAAGAATTACGTGGGTACCCTTCTTCTTTTTCTTTGTTTCGGCAACAGATATGGGGAAAAAAAACATATCTAATTAATTTGGTGACATTTGGTTTGTCGTTTATTTCTTCTAATCCAAAGGCCACTTGTCGTTTATTTCTTTTTTTGGATTTAGAAAAAACCGTTAATCAAAAAATATGCAATTAGAATTGGGGTAAATGTAGAAAATTTGTATTACACGTTTTTTTACCAAAAAAAAAATTTTTAAATTGAATATTTAATGATTTTAATTTATATAAAAATTAATAGGACTTATTATAGCTTAATTTTTTTTTAGGTATAACAAATTAATTATGTTTGAAACTATATAATTGTTTTAATTAATAATCTAATACAGGCATATGAAAGGGCAAATTTGTCTTTTGACATGATTTTACATCATCCACCCTTCTTATCCCTCCTTTTTTATCCATCATCCAAACCACGTACTATTTAATCCTCCCTTCTTAACTGTCACATCAATGTGGGTCCACCCTTCTTATTTAATCACCCCTACTATTTTGTCTCCCATTTACTATTTAATCCCTCTCAAACTAATACGCCATCCAAACGTGCTCTCACACATTATCGTCTAGCTAGAGACATGGTTATCAAAAAATAAGAAGAAGAAGTTGCGATGGGAACTGATGCACTGGTATCGGTGGGCTAGAATTTTTTAGAGGGTACTGTTATCGTGCGAGCTCACAATAAGTACATAAAAAAATAATAACACACGCATTCCAGTGTGCATTTTACATTTTTCAATACATTTACATCTACTTTTACATATTTTTCACACATTTCAACACCTTTTTTCAACCTTAACATAAGCCATTGGGCATATTTCTAACCATATTACATACATAAAGGAAAGAAACATCTTAACCTTCTTCTTTTTTGGTAATTGATATTCACACCCCCCAAATTGTAATCTACACCCCCTTTTTGTCTTTTAGTGAGATTTTTACACATGAAAATTTCACTAGAAGACAAAAAAGGAAGTGTTGATAACAATTTTGGGGGGGGGAATCACTCCCCTTTTTTTCCAGTGATTTTCACCCCCGCAAATTGATATTGATACTCTCTTTTTTTTTTGTATTTTAGTTAAATTTTGGGGATGTGAAAATCAATTACTTTTCTTTTTTTTTTTTGGCTAAGCCAAATAAATATCTTAATCAATCCTTATGAGGAAGCTTCTAAGAATTTTCTAAAGTATTTCTAAAGTAGAGTTAAATACCGATTGATATATGTACATAAGTACATGGAAAATGCTAAAATAGGCCTAGTAGACTTATGTTAAGGTTTAAAAAGTATGTAAAATATGTGAAAAGTGTATAAAACTAAACGTAAATATATTGAACTGTAAAATGTACACTGTAATGCGTTTTTTTTTTTTTTTTGGTGTACTTACCATGACCCCACTGGGCACAAGACCCTAAATACATATATAAATATTTTTGCATAAGTAATCTATAACAACTTTAGATGCTTTAGTTTTAAAAATGTAGGAAATTTTTTATCGGGCACCTGAAGCGTGTGTGTAATTAAACAACTTTGGATGGTTTACATTAAAATGTAAGAAAAAAAAAAACTATTAGGCACCTGAATTATGTTTTGGGATGAACACCCACCTAACAATCCTAGTTAGAAGTGACATGGGAAGTTAAGGTTTCCAAAGGACATGTCATAGAGTATGTGTTTGGTGAAGTTTGTTTTTGCACATATAGGGAGGGGGTTGTTGGGCATAACTGTGAAGATGGTGCATCACGTGCAATACCTCTTGCATTATTAATTAGGTGGTGCTCATGTAGTGCATGTGTGTATCAAACTGAGTAGGCGGCCTGACTTACTACCTAAACTTATTGCTTGACAGTGACCGTGAAACGAGTACCAAAGTAACTCCAAAATGTGGGGCGAATACCTAAACTTAATCATTCAGTAAATCCAAAATAAAGTTTCGTGGTATCCCGAATCATTCTAGTAATTACACACTAGTATTCACGCACTTTGTGAGAACCCAATATCTCATATCGGTAGGTTATTGGATATGAAAGTATTACATTACGAGTTATGAGCAGTTACTGCATAATTTGAGATTAACTTTTTTAGTCACGTGGTTAAGGTCAAGGGTCAGCACATGTAGTTATAGGTGGTATCAGAGCCTATACCAATAAAAAAATGTGGGGCGAATCCCTCGGTGAGTCTTGTTTGGGTGGGCCTGAAAAATGAATCATTCAAATAAACCACGTATAAATTTAACACATTTGGACAATCCAAATAAATACCCTAATAAGGATAAATCGACCTCCTAAGGTCAGGTCGGTAAAGCCAAGGCAGGTCGACCTCTCCAAATAGGTCGGTCTTGTATAATGGAGTCTTAGGAGGGACATAAACAGCCTCCTGGGCTAGTCTTTGAGCCCTAAGGGGACCCAAAGACCATAAGATATGGACAAACCGCGCCAAGATGATCCCAAGGGGTTACAATCTTTGTCCACACAAATCCCAAATACATTAGGAGTCCGATTCCCATCAAGAGTGTTGGCCCAGATAGCAACCCAAGAGGGGGTGAATTGGGTTTCTCAAAAAATAATGCGGAATTTAAAAAATTACTAAATGTGCGGAATTTAAAAAATTACTAAATGCAATACCCAATAAAATTAAATCAATTCAAGCACGCATAATAATATATGACAGAAAATAAATAGTAAAGGGAAGAGAGAAATCAAACACAGAGATTTATCGTGGTTCGGTCCGCAACTTCACGGCCTAATTCACTCCCCAAGTGTCCAACTCGGGATTTGCTACACTATCTCCAATAGTAACACTTTCTAGCTTTGCGGGTGCTAGAGAAACCGTTACAACGAGCAATATCCCCAATCGCTCCAACTATTTTAGACTCCGGTGTTAGTCACACCTAACCCAACTAGTTTTGACTCCGGTGCTAGTCACACCTATCCGAGTAATTTTTTCTCACACAAAAATTACTCACAAAGAGAACCTCTCACAAAGAGATATATAAGGGGTCACACTCCCTTTTACAATAAAAGCTCACAAATTAAACACTCTTGAAAGTGTGAATGAATACAAAATAAAGCTCTGAACACAAAGGTGGCGCACACTTTTCTTTCTTCTTTGGAGTGTTCTGACCATCACCTTAATCTTCCTTTTATGCTTACTAAATGGACGTTATTTGGAGCCCACTCCAATTTGGAAATAAGCCAATCAATATTTGGCTTGATTGATCCCAGCAATGTTCAATTCATTTTCTTGCAGTAGCCGTTTGAACCGAATCCAATGATTCCCAAATTGCCTTGATCAAAGCAATACTCCATTCCATTCCTTTACAGCATTAGCCGTTTGAAACAATTGCTACAAGTAAGGGAATAGATGATTAGGTAGCAATAATGAAGCATACTCCACGACAATCACTTCTTCTTTTTTTCAAATTAGCCGTTTGAAATTTATTTGCTTCCATATTCCATTGACAGCATTTGCATCCATTGAGAGTAAGATTTGTCCTTAATCTTCTCCCTCTTCATGTATATCTTGGCTATTGGAGATAGGATTTGATGTAGAATCTATCCATATGTAACTCAACCAAATCCTACAAAATACAAATAATTTAAATGAGCACCACATATCGCAAAATCAATTATATTTCTCATTTTATAAATATGTTTGTTATCATCAAAATCAATAAGGTATTTTAAGAAAACCTTTGGGCTAACAAAGAGAAAGAGACCAATGTACTAAGGAGACGAAAGGATAACTACAATTAGCATGGAGCTAAGGTTCCTAGTCCAAAGTTTAAGGACTCAACCACCGTAATGCCTATATGATCTCCAATCTGACAAAGAATGAGCTACGTTGTTCTAGTATTTCAATTACTTGAGCAATACTCTATTCTACACAATAAATCATCTTACTTAAGCATCGGAGGCTAGTTAGCAAACACTACACCGGTATCCATAGTTGTTATTGTTCAAGTATTCGAACAATTACTCCCTCGGATCCCTCCGTCCCATTTTAATAGTTTCATATGAAAAGACGTATACTTTTTTCGAGTTTCTTCGCACCGAATTAAGGATCCGGTTTCTATAATTTGGTACGGAAAAACTTAAAAATTTAAGAATGTAAAAACTTTTTTTATCCTAAAATTACACGTCTTTTCGTAATGGACTATCAAAATGAGACAGTTAGAGTACTAGATTTTACTTAAAAATCATCTATAGTATATTACAATTCCTATGCACTCTAATCACAAATCTCAATTTACTTAAAGTTCATTCACTTCTCTTCAAAACTCAATTTCACCTCTAACAACTAAATTTTCAGCTTTTTTATTTTTATAAAAAAAAAAAAAAAATTCTATGAAATACTCTGGTTGAACATTTGTCTCATTGGGAAGATATCAAAATACCTTTTCATCGGCACTATTGTACATACTAGGTTACGGGCGGTCATTCTTTGCACGAGTTGTATGCCCGTGTGTTTGAATCTAGATTTTGCTACGAAACGCTGTAGTATTTATTAATGTCACAGAGTAGCATAGTTTATGAATATAAGCTGTTGAGTCTTGGAATACAGCATTAACATGAGATTCTCATGTTACCAAAAGTCTATGTAGGAAGCAAGTGGAACACCAAAAATATTGCTTCTTTTATGTTGATGGGGGGGTTTGTGATTTTTATGTTACCAAAAGTTTTTGTGGAAGCAAAGTGGCACATCAAAAGTACTACTTCAGAAGATTTGGTAGCTCTAGAGCTAGTCTTTTTTTGGCTTGTGCAGATGGCTTTCTTCAGCATCCATGTTACTGTCTGGTAGTGGCGATTTGTCGGCTTTTCTGTTCCCTTTATGTAGGCTAAAAATCTCCAATTCAGTCCTAAATTGTGTTTCCCAGGCTGTTCGGAACACGTCCTTCAAGCGTTTCACGGCCACCATTGTGCCATCCCCCAACTTTTCCTTGGAAACATTAACAAAACCACCTGCGGCAAGTATGTTGTTAGAGTTGAAGTAGTTTGTGGCCAAAAGCCTGCAAAGGAACAAAATGTGTTGCACAATCAAATATCCAGCCTTCAAAATCTACTTACATATACCCCGCCTTCAAAATTTACTTACATATACCCCACAGATTATGGACTTTAGGGTCTTGATGCGTCTAAATACAGTACCCAAAGCATATTCATGGCAAATCGGATTGAGTGACAGACTCGTGAATTCTAAATACAAACCTCCAAATTAGAAGTTGAAAACTTGTCCGCAGGATGCCATACACCCCTATTCCTAACTGTAGACCACGAGATAGTAGAGTATGTAATGCAGCTTCTCTAAACCACAGCATGATATGCTTGTCTTTCACATGAACAACATGGTATGCCACAAATATGACTCCAAATTCAGGCTACTTAGACACTTTCAAACAGTATCCAAACAAAAAGGATTTTGCAACATTTGGTTTAAATGTAAATGAAACAAATCAAAAAAATTCTTTTGACCAAACTTTTAATAGGATAGGAGCCTTTTTTTTCTTAACACTCGCACATCCACGTCAAGTACCAAGTTTTCTTGATTCAAAAGAATGCTTCTTTCAATAATTTCCACATCTCGTGGATCAGAACTAACAATCTTTCTAGTCCAAAAGTCTGCACTATAGGTCTCAATATTGAGATAAAGTTCCATTTTTTTTATTCTATCACCAAATATCAATATATCCAACCTTGGTAATCCCAATGCATATTACACTAATCTCAAGACTATAGAAGAACCTTGGAAGCACGATCAGAGGAGTTGAGGATTTCAGATTAGAAAAAAGAGAAGTGCAAGTCCTGGCCTTATTCGGTGAGTAAGAGAGAACTCGGCCAAAGCAATATCCTTCATCCAGGAAAACAAATAGAAAATAGGTCATGTATAGAAAATCTGAAATAAGGACGTCAACAAAGAAAAGATGGCACATCATCTCCCACCTAAGCAGACTTCTAAGCTAACAGAGTGTTTTTAGCAGCCTTTTTCCTCTTGGCCCCCTCCTTAAATTCAGTCGAGTACTTATGGTAATCACCCTTCATTTTAAGGTAGAAAACCTTAGACTCTGCATTTGAGGCCAGTGGAATAAGATGCGAATCGAGAACACCCAGAATACCATTACAACTCCAACTTCGAAAGCAATGTTGTCACCAAGTAATTTCCACCCATAGATGGTTATGGATATCTACCAAAACTAAATCCTCAATGTAGTGAAAAGAGAAGAGATGAATTAGTGAAAAAGATATTAACAGTTCCAGAACAATCAATCAATCATCTGCTCATGTATTAGACAATCTTGTAGTAATCAACTTCATACATACGTGCCACAAGAAGTATTATGCCAACAATCTCAATTTATGTAGTACCAAATATGTGAGAAGTAGGAACGGATGCCAAGAGGTAAAAAAATCTAAGGTAATGCCTTGTTTATAAGAGAGAATCCTACAAAAGAGTGGCAGAACAACCTTTGTTTCATCTTTCTGTTTTTTGAATTTTACAATTTAATATCGTCCGACAAAAAGCAATCGCACTCAGAACACACGAGTTTTTACATATATTAGTATCCACATTAAACTTGTACTTTTGATTTTTTTATGTATAAGCATAGTTTAGTATATCATGAAATATATAGGTACCAGCCATATTTTGTTGTTGGAGCTGCATTGTAAGTTTCTTCTCAGCATATAATTGTCACCTCCGTTCATTTCTGTGCTTTCTCTTCTGTTCTTGTTCCTCATCCATTGGCCAATGAGATGTGCTTGTAACTCTAGAGCTTTATTATGGGATGAAGTATGAATCGGGTTATTATAATGATGATTTATAAAAGGAAAAAAAATGCTGGCGATAACATTCAAAGTAATGAATAAAACTTTTAAACCATACACATGACCACACGACAGGACCAACGAATCTATGGTCTACTGCAACATTAAGAAGCAAGACATATGAAACATGGATTATAATCTTTTTATTGAAATAATTCGTGGCAAAATAACAAGAATGTATACTATCGAACCAAGTCAGATTTTCCTCCTGCAAGTAATGTCATTCTTTCCTACTCAAATATTGCAAAGGCTGCAAAATCTTCTAAATTACATTTTTCAGACTTTTTAAATTAAAAATTGGACACAATATAGCTTAGATTAATGAAGCTCGGAGGGCATGCCCCAGAAACAGCTTCAACTTTTGCAAACCCTTTTTCTCTTAAAGTTTTCTATGTTTCCATCCCCTAAACTATTCCAATTTTTTCTATGGGCTCCTTAAACTATTAAAAGCCCTTATGTCGTCGCCAGTGGCGGAGCCAGAAATTGAAGTTGGAGGGGGCCGGATTATGGAAGAAATCTTCGTATGATGATTTTTTTAAAACTAAATCGAGTTTTAACGGGATGATTTTGAGAAATAAAAAAATTAATCACGAGGATTTTTGTTATCATATCACTCGACGAACTCAGTATCATTATCGCACGGTATTATTCACCATAAGAAAACTCAAACGGGAAACAAACCTGTAGAATTTGGGATGGATCAGTTGCGGCACGGGGAAGATGCAATCCCCAATTGTAAATATAGAAATCCCTAATTTTTTTTTCCGATTGTGTGGGTTTTCAGTGTTGTTTAAAGTATGCATGTGCAAATGAGTAACTTGATCTGACAACATGCATCATGTTCAAATTGTATACATAAATTGGTCTCATTTGTGAAGTCATTGTGAGATTAGAATTTCACTCCAAATCATTTTCGAACATATTACTGATTATCGAAGCTTTAATAATTACCTTGTTGATTTAGAAGTATTCGAAGCAACCTGTGCTCCTTGCAATTTCAGTATGCATTTGTTCTAGTTTTCAAACAGTAGAGACACCCCAATTTTGATTATCCGTGAATTCTAAGCATGTGTCCGGATGCATCCCCAATGATGAAAATTGTTGACGACGTCGTGAAATTTATTTTATTTAGTTAATGCTTCGATTAATTAGATTTGTCTATTTTCTTAAGCCTTTAAGCCCACTTGACCATTTCCAAGCCCAATAATTAGTCATAAACCCACATATAAACCAAGCCCAAGATTCGGCCCAGAATCCAAAAGTGTTGGCCATAAACTTTATCTTCTCAAAAAGTGGTGGCCAGAAACTTTATCTTCTTAAAAAGTGGTGGCCAGCTACTTTGGTTGAGATAAACATGGTGGCCACCATCTTTTTTCCAGAAAATGACCAACTCCTGTAGATTAGGCATGGGCTGAGTATGGTGCTTTCAATGACTTTTTCCAACCATTTCTTGCTGAAAATTGAAGTGAGGAACCCTATCTTAGGCCTATAAATAGGACCCTAACTCAAGGAGAAAGCACACAACAAAATCCATCAAGAAACTCTAGCCTAAAACTCCTTGTTCTTAGCCTTTTCTCACCTTTTTAGCCTTTGTCCTTTTACATAATCTCCCTAAAACAAAAAAAAAAATCTTCTTTTTGATCAGCCATGAAAACTCCAAAAGTATTAGTCTTAAGCTTACCTTCCAAATTACCCAAAGCTTTGTCCTTAATCCAAGTTTCTCGAAGCATTAGTTAAGTAAAGTGTTTTTCATGGCGAACGGAGTTATACTCGCCAAATTCGTGATTTTGAGGGGAGCATCCGGACGTTGATCAAAAGAAGTTCAGTCTTCGCCTATTTTAGCTTTTTCGGTAATATTTCTTTCTATAAATCTAGCCTCATGCATCGTTAATTTTATTTATTTTTCCTTGTTTCCTTTCCCGTAATTGTCTAAATCACTTTAAATCTTCTTTTAAAATCCCATAAATAATAATTAGAGACTAATCATTTTGATTAGGCGGGATGGGTGCATTTTTTAAATAAAACCTTCCCATCCCGTAAATTAGCTCCCGAACCAAGATCACTCTGGTTATGACGGACTGGTTATCTCGAATTTTATACGTTGAATTCGGTTGCTTGGTTAAACTTAAAATCAAGTGGCGACTCTAACGAACGTGTGTTCAAGTATTTTCAAGGTTTCTCGCAGAGATCACGGGTGCCCACAAACAGCCATGTCATTCTTTGTTGTTTTTTCTTGTATAATAGTGCAATTTCAGTATGCATTTATTCCTTTTTCAAATAGGGTATTCATAGTGGGTGCTTGAAGAGGATGACTATGGCATGGTTTCCGGTTGGGTACATGGCTGTGGCGGAAGAGAGAACAAATCTGGGTTTGGGTTTGCTATGTGCTCTAATTTCTTTGTCTACTTGTTCGTATGAATATACAGGAATTGGCGATAGAACATATTCTTCAGTGCGTTTCAAACCCTAGGTCTGTACGGGTGGGAAAAACTGAAACCCTAGTTTGATTTCCAAGAAACCAAAACGGAGAACGCGAGAAACGGGAAGTTCGAAACAATGAAACAATAATCAGACCGGAAGCAGAAAGAGAAGGAAGGAGAAGATCCGACTTACAGAACCGCCGTACACAAAGCTCCAGTCGATCGATCGTGGGCTTCGAACAGCCTTGAATCGCCACTTTCTTTTTCTCTATCGCCTAGAAGCTCTTTCTCTCTCTCTCGCGCGCGCGTAAAAAAATGAGAAGGGACACAGAGGGAAATATGGGAAAAGTTTGGAAGGGGTATTAGCAAATGGAAAAAGACCCTTGAGGACAACCAAATCAACCGAAACTACGAAAATACCAATAGTGGGCAAACCAAATTGAAGGGTAAAATCGTCCAAATTGGACAAAAATGGCCAAACACGAAATTCGAAGCTCCTCTCTATTATAGCCTTTGGATTTTGGATACATTGCATATTATGTACTATTGTCATATTATGTACTATTGTACATATGCATAGTACAAATGTATTATTATGTACTATTAAGTTACTTTTCTAAAACTTTTTTTTTTTTTTTACTATACAGATGACTTGCTATATTTGGAAGAGACAAATCGATAAGTATTCGATGTATGTGGTCCACATTCACAATTGTGTCTTCAGTTGTATTCGATGTATGTGGTCCACAATCACAATTTTGTCTTCAGTTGCTGTGTTTTAAAAGGTCTCTCTATGCACTTTTTTATTTTTTCGTAAAAATAAAGTGATCAAATACGGCCTTTATTCCCATCGGCCTGAAAGTAGGAAACTTTTTCATCCAACTTACTCCCTCCGTCTCATTTTAAATGTCCATCTTTCTATTTCGGGATGTCTCAAAATAAATGTTCACTTTCTATAAATAACTATCAAAACATACAAAACTTTCAATTTTACCTCTAAAAATTACTCTTTCATTCCTACCTGATTTAACAGTTTTTGATATTCATATCATTCTTAAATTGACAATATCTTTCAACATATAATATTTTTCATAATTTTGAAAACTTTGTATAATAGAATTAATTGAAATCTATCAAACAAGATTCATATTACATATTTTTTGAGATCCATATTGAAAGATATAGACAATTTAAATACATATAATTGACTTCACAGTTTTTGGGGTTACTTTTGGAAATTTAGAGCACAAATTTTAACTTCTTAAAAAACTCGATTTCCAGTATAAGACATTTAAATTGGGACTGAGGGAGTAACTATTTGGGGAACACAAATTATCTTCCCCTTTGTGCCAAAAAATGAAATAAAGAGTTTTCATAGAAAAGATCTGTAGTAGGCATTTTACAGTCTGCATCACGTTGTGGGTAGATGGGTTGAGTCCATAGGTCTGGACTGGTTGATTTTTAAGCCCCGCGTAAATGAATTGGGCTTGAAGCCCATCCTAACCTTCTCAGGAGTGTGTAGGCAGAAAATAAAAAGCTGTGCAAACTGCAAAGTATGCTCCGCTTGAAGAGTTTCTACCTAAGGAATTCATTTAAATGCAAGAAAACATAAGAGCATCTCCATAAGTCTCGCTTCATCTCCGATTTTGGCAAATTTCCGAGCCAAAACTGTTAATCCCGGTTCGCAGTGGCCTTGCTTTAGGCCTTTAGCCCCGCCATTTCCCTCTTTTGCTACAGTGACTTGCCACAACCATCGAGTCACTCTAACTGCAGCTTCTCTCTCCACACCCTCCCCCTCCTCTTTTTCTTCTATGTCTGAGTGTCTTATTTGTGGATTGCAATTTTTAAATATGAATCTTAGGGTTTGGGGGACAAAAATGGTGTCCTTTTAAGGGGTGAGTTTTTGTGGGGGAAGAAGAGTAAGGGAGGGAGAACTAGCTCTTGCTCTTTGGGTCGAGGTTGGAGAGTGGATTGCAATTTGGAATCTGTCCAATTTTTTGTTGCACTCCAATGCTATTTTTTTCTTTTGATTCTTTGTTTTCTCAAGTTCTGTTCCATTTCTAAAATTTGGAATAGCCATTTTGGGTAGGTCGTTGGGTTGTTCATGTAGTTTATGCCTTATGGATAGCTAAGATAAAATTTGATATTTTGGGTAGGCAAAATGCCTAGCAACTTCTGGAGATGCTCGAAATGGATTAAATGATCAGTTTTGGTAATACAACTCTATATGGTCTTAATAATACAAGTCAAACAATTTACTTTTTTGTCGTACGATATACATTAGCGAGGTTAATGGGAAGTTAGTTAGTAGAGTAAACAATCAAAGGGGGTTCGATGTCTTCCCATAGACTCAAACTCCATACCTTCCCCTTTGATAGGCAAGGGGAACAGTCAAATTTACTACATAACCCACATCTTACTAGTTCCAATTCAAATTTACTATGTAGCCCAGCCTGCAGGCTGGGTTATCTCTCAAATTTTGAAGCCCAGACGCAGCCCACGGACTTATACCAATCAGGCGGGCTGGCAAACTGGGCTACATCTATTCATTTTTAATCAAGTTGGGTGAGCCAAAATGTGGGTGGGCGGGCTACTATACTTACTGTCCACAGTCCACAACAACTAAATGATTCGGTGCTTATTTAATAACAATAAATAATAGAAACAATAAGTATATATGAGGCCACGCCTAGTGTTTTTCATCCTATATTAGCATTCACAATCCAAAAACACATATAAACCCATGCCGGCCATATCCTATATCAACAATACATTTAAGGGTTATTTACTGGGACACCTCCTGTAAGTTCATGTTTTTCACCATACACCCCCTACAAGAATTTAACCTACCACGAACCCCCTCCATCTTCCAAAACTTTACCCCAAGACCCCTTTCGTCACTCTTCCGTCTCGAATCTTAAAGTTTCGGGTCGTGTTTTGATGATCCAACCCATTCAAGTTGTTTAAAACATGGTTTTAAGGGTACTCCCAAGGAATCGGCTCAAAATATATGAAAAAATGTATGGATCAAGCACTTCCCGGTCATATTTTGAGCCGATTTATCCGTGGGTACACTTAAAACCATGTTTTAAACAAGTTGAACGGTTTGGATCATAAAAAACACTGACGGTTCTAGACTGTTTTAGACGGAAGGGTGATGGAAAGGGTCTTGGAGTAAAGTTTTGGAAGATAGAGGGGGTTCGTGGTAGGTTTATTTCTTGTAGGGGGTGTATAGTGAAAAATGTGAATTTACAAGCCGTTCGGGAAAAAAAAAATACAACCCAAGGCTCGTATGTGTGGAGGGACGGAAGTGAGATAGAGAGAAACCTGTGAGAGAGAAAAAGTCGAGGGTTGGTGAAGTCCGATGGTGGCGGTGGTAGGGTCATCATTAGTTTGGGCCAGCTTGAAGCCCGCCTGCAGGCTGGGTTATCTCTCAAATTTTAAAGCACAGGCGCAACCCACGGACTTATACCAATCGGGCGGGCTGCCAGACTGAGCTACATCTATTCATTTTTAATCAAGTTGGGCATGCCAAAATGTGGGTGGGCGGGCTACTATACTTACTGTCCACATCAACTAAACTACTAAATGATTCTGTGCTTATTTAATAACAATAAACAATAGAAACAACAAGTATATATAAGCCCACACTTGGCATTTTTCATCCTATATTAGCATTCACAAATCCAAAAACACATATAAACCCATGCCGGCCATATCCTATATCAACAATACATTTAACTACCGTTCAAAAAAAAAAAAATACAGCCCAAGGCTCGTATGTGTGGAGGGACGGAAGTGATCAAATAGAGAGAAACCTGTGAGAGAGAAGAAGTCGAGGGTTGGTGAAGTCCAATGGTGGTGGTAGGGTCATCATCAGGCCGGCCCGACCCGACCCTTGAAGCCCACCTGCAGGCTGGGTTATCTCTCAAATTTTGAAGCCCTGGCATAGCCCATGGACTTATACCAATCGGGCAGGCTGGCAGACAGAGTTGGCCCAAGGGTTTGAAGTATCCTAGGCCTAGTCTAAAAAATATGCCCTAAGAGTACAATCACATATAGACGTTGTATCACTCCGAAAATTGGTTTCGGGGAAATTGTACCACGCCATATAACGCTCACTCACTGTCTGTAATAATTGGTTTCCCCTATATAAATGTAACGTAAAAGAATATAGAACAATGTTCAGTGAGGACATGTGAAGAATAATCAATCTTTAGCGCAAAAAACTGATGCTTTTGGGGACCCAAAATGATTGTTAATAACTAATCTAAGCTGCGCTAAACCCTATTAAACAAAACCCTATCGAAAATCATTTCCCGTAATTTAAGTTTTCAACACCATTGAAAGTCGAATTAGTGAGGGGTGAGTCTCATACATCCAAGATATCCAACTAATACAATGTAAGTTCCATATTTATTGGCAAATTCCATGACAAGACACACATTTTATTATATCCCTAATTATCGAGTTGTAATTAATTTTTCTTCTATTTTTAGAGTGTCTGTTTAGGCAGTGGAGGAAATCAAATATTTTGTAAATTGAAAGGTTGAGATCGTCAGGCAAAAATAATTGGAACGATTTGCTTGGGATTGATATGAGAACAAATCAAAGGAAAGTTTGGGGCTTAATCAAATTAATTCTTTGGAAGGATTTGCACGGGAGTTATCATATTCGAAAGTTATTGGTCTTATTAGGTATTCTACATCAATAAGGAACTATTGGAGTATATTCTACTTCAATAAGGAATGTTGTTCCACAGCCATTTTTCTGCCGTTACAAACAAGGATTAGGGGCTGGTGCATGTGTTTTGGTTTTTTGGGTATTGGAGTCCATATATATGATGAAGGATTGAGCAACATAGATAGAGACTCCAAGGAACGCTTCTTCAATGTTCATTCAAGTTGTTGAGTCACTCTTCTAGTGGATTTTTGGGAGTATTCGGAGGACTTGAGGATTCAAGGCGTGCGGCAATCAACCACTTGGTGCGGTGTATGTGGATTCGGCAACACGATCTTTGGTCAGTTGGTGAGGATTCACGATTGTGTTAATTAAGATCGTTTTGTAACTGCACAATGTTATTGTTTTTAGTGGATTGATTTCGTCCCGTAGTTTTTACCCTTTTTAAGGGGTTTTCCACGTATATCGCGCATTCATCGTTTAGACTATTCGACTGCTAGCAAAATAGGATTTTTCATACAACATAAATGATAAATCAAAACCCCATTCGGTCATTCCTCCAAAGTTAAATAATAACTTAAATACTTAATGGTAATAGAATCAACAAGAATGAAAAAATTTACCAGGAATTTGACAAATGGTGGACTGTGAAATTGGAGGGTTTTCTGTTTTCAGATCGGGGTGGGACCGAGAGAGAGAGAGAGAGAGATGCGAGAAGGTCCAAAAGGATGGTGTAGTTTTCTATTTTTCCCTTTTGCCTTGGCTGCTCGTGCGCCGACTCTGCCAGGGTTTAAAGTATTTTTTTTTTGTTTTTTCGATCAGGCCTCTTTTTTTTCGTTTGGGCCTTTTTATTTTTCTTGGGCCTTTTTATTTTGGATGACATTGGGCCTTTTAATATTTTTTTGGGGGCTAGAAAAAACCCCTAGTCAAGCCTATTACTAAAAATTCTTGGGATGCCCCTAATTTTGGGGGTTTTGTGAGTGCCCTAGGCCCAGGCCTTGTGGGCCTTAGGCCTGGGTCGGCCCTGCTGACAGACTGGGCTACATCTATTCATTTTTAATCAAGTTGGGCGGGCCAAAATGTGAGTGGCCGGGCTACTATACTTACTGTCCACAGCAACTAAACTAGTACTAAATAATTCGGTGCTTACTATCCACAGTTTCGTTTGAACCTAAGCTTTATGCCCAAATACCAGAGTCTACTTACTACTGTCCACAAATTAGATTGATTCGGTGCTTAGTTTTCTTGTTTATTGATCATTTTATTTCCAAAGTAAGAAAGTAGAGTAAATAATCAAGTGTACGTTGTGACGAAAAAAAAAAATCCAAAAAGAGCACTCACACAATGACAATAATTGTAATGAAAAAAAAAAAGAAGAGTTGTTAGGTGGTTTTACTTGCTTCTGCTTGTGCAATGGCCAATGAGGAAATAATCAAGAGTGGTAGGAAGAAGGTGAGTACATAGGTGCGGTTTAATTCCATCATTTAATTGTGGGTGTGTATTACTATTTGCGAAAGGAGCTCACCAGGGCTATCGGGCAGGGGACGCCGGGTTGCTGTTGTGCAGTCTGGGCACAACAGCTATTGCGCACAATCACAACCGTTCACAAGTGTTTTTAACGGTTTGGATTGAAAAGAAATTGTTCGCGCGAACAGTTCTTCTCTTTTGTTTGAAATCTAGGTCGTCCATCGAAGTAACAGACAGCCCGGATTGTGCGCAGCAACTGTTGTGCGCAGGTTGCACAGCAGCAACCCCAGGTCCGCCGGACGGTAGGCTCACGTTAAAATCCTTTGGCCCAAGCCCAGCTCATGAACTATTCCGGCTGAGCTAGCCCGTCCACTTGATCTTGCTCGGACCGAAAAAAGCCCAATGGGAAGGGTGGGCTTAGGGCAAGACATGGGCCAGTGGGCCGAATGATGACCCTTAGGTGGTACCACGCAGTGGCCGTCGGTGGTGGATTGGTGATTAGCAGTGGTTGTCGGTGGTGGTTTAGGATAAGAGAATCGATGCGAGAGAGTATATCAAGGTAGTGTAGGGAGAAAGTAGGTCAAGAGAGAGGAGAGATGGTGGCGGTGTGTCGGTTGTGGGGTGAGTTTGGGGTCAATGGAGAGATCGTTTGGGGAGAGAGAGGAGAGAGAACGCTCTTCATCTGACGATAATAAAAGGAGGACAAAAATTTTCAGAAATTTCGATTTGGGCTTTTTGGAAATTTGAAGATGATAAGTGGGGCCCAACTTTATATGTTGGATCATTGGCTAGATCGATGTATGGGTCAGTGCCAATAGCAAAATTGACGTACATATACATACATGTTTCACTCTCCCCCTCATACACTTGATGATTACTAAGAAATGGAGGTTTTATGTTCATTTCTCTCTCCTGGGTAATCTTTTTTCTTAACCAACTCGGCTTGTCGATGGGCCAAACTCACCAGTCACCACCATCGCATCGTATGTTGTCTTGGCCTGTTTATCATTGCAATTGTGCTTACTAGAGTTTCTACTCTGACAATGTAAAATCAAACATTTTGATATGGCATTATAGTTCCGCTTGGAGGCCTAAATCGACTACACCAAGCTGACCTGAACCACTTCAAGGCACAATATTTCAATTCCGTTACAAAATGAGAGTCACAAAATCGGTGCAAAATAATTTTAAAAACTGACCAAACAGAATCGTTTACATTTTCTAAATCAGCTCCGTTATGTTATTTATCTTTGAGTTTTTCATGGATATTTAACTCATTAGGACCTCCAACATAATTAGCTTGGGACCAGTACTTAAATAGCCTTCCATGAGACTAACTGGTCCTAGTTCATCCATGAGAAAGGACCGTCTGAACTGCATAAATAGGGGATAGTGACAACCAACTAACGTGAACGATGCAGTTAAGAAGAACGTCAAGAACTCTCCCCTTCAGATGGGGCCACGGAGGTGACCTCACTTTGCAGAGAGAGAGAGAGAGAGAGAGAGCTCCCTGAACTCATATTTATTGCATCCCAGATCATTGCATTGGGCTCCAGAATCCAGACTGGATACAAAACATTTAATGTCTGACACTGGGTAATTAGGAAATGGGTCCTCCAGTCTATGTTTTGGAATGGATGAAAAAGTTATGATCAAGACCGTCCATTTGCTACAATCAATAGTTTATCGGTGAACTGACATCTCGGATCCAAAACATGGATCGGATCCGCATCTTTATTACAACTAGTCAATCATTACAAATTTGAATACGTAAGGAAAGAAGAATTGGAGTATCCGTCACTTGGTGTTCTAAGCTTGGCGGTGCTCCAAGCTCCTTCACCATCACATTTACGTAGGGGTCACGATTAAAATGTGAATCTTACGTGGATGTGTAGTGGTAGAGGCATATGGAGCATAAGTGCCGGTACTGGTGCTCTAGGGGCACTGAATAATCACTTGAAATCAATGGGCAGGACAAAAAATCAATTGATTTGCTACAATCCATAGTTTACGATCAAGACCGTCCATTTGCTACAATCCATAGTTTTGTCGGTGAACTGTCATCTCGGATCCAAAACATGGACCGGATCCGCATTTTTATTACAACGAAAATGATATGAGTACAGAAGAATTGTACATAAAATGTACAAAGGTTTTTATTTGAGCCCATTCCGAGTTCCACACAGATGATTGGAGACGTTCATGTTCTTTAAAATAATATTTCATTGTAAAACAAAAAAATTGGATAAACGGATGAAGCATTTACCGATATCCGATTGAGCTGATTTTTTACAAGGTACAATGAAATATTATTTTAAAGAATATGAACGGCTCCGATCATCTGTGTAGAACCCGAAATAGCCCAAAACCAACTGATTTGTACATTGTATGTACAAAAGGTTATGTACCCCTAGCATTGTCCTGGATGTGTAGTGTTAGAGGCATATGGAACATATGTGCCGGTACTGGTGCTCCAGGAACACTAAATAATCACTTGAAATCAATGGGCAGGACAAGAAATCTGAATGAACTTTGCATATGAATGAGGAAATTCAAATATTTCTTACTGCTCTTAATGTTTTTTGTTCCAAAAATTGACTCAACATTATGGGACCACATGGAGTATCTGTCTTTTTGTGTAATGGAAAAGATTGACCTCCAATTCAATTCTTGTCTCTGTGGCACTCCATCCACCCAAAGAACAGCGACGTGACTACCACAAACATTTAATATTGAACCCTTCTACCTGCACCGACTCCGTACCGACGGCGTCGTGGACGCCGTTGTGGATCCCAAACGATCGATCCGAGCCGTTCATCCTTCTCAAAATTGAATTCCGAGTGGGCTCACGTGGTAATCGAGGCAATCGGACGGCTGTATGAGCTCAATCCAAAATCACCCCATTTCAGTGAAATTTTTTTGAATGAAATGGGGTGATTTTGGATCGAGCTCATAAAGCCGTTCGATTACCTCGATTTCCCAAGGGCCAGTCGGAATTCGATTTTGAGAAGGATGAACGGCTCAGATCGATCGTTTCGTACCCACAATGGCGTCCACGACGCCGTCGGTAGGGGTCGGTGCACCCCATCGGTGCAGAAGGAGTTACCGTTTAATATTCCCCTACTTTTTTGTCTTTGGGAGAAAGACTTGGTAATTAATTCTTGTGTTTCAACTCACTTCTCTTTGAGAAAAACTTGGATGTTTGAGAGCTGAGTTTCTTTTTTTATTTTATCTTTGCTAAAATCAAGATTTTATAAAATATTTTGAAAAATTAGGCCTAAAAGTACGTGTTTTGTTGAGTACACATCTTGACAATTTTAAAAGTGTTTTGGATAGTTCAATTTTTTCTCTACCCTTCCCCTCTCTCTCCTCTCTCTTTTGACTCCTGCTCTCTATCTCTCTCTCTCTCAAATTTGAGCCGTCTAAAATACTTTTAAACAGTTGAGATGTGCAATAGATATCGCTACTCCAGCACCCAAACTTTTCTCCTTTTCTTTGGTCTCCCGTCTCTAGTGGATTTGAGAAAAGTATGGCTGTGCATGTACGGATCAGTCACAGACAACCAAAAATTTACTTTGTGGTTATACTCACCCATTTCTAGGGATGGCAATTTCACCCAAAACCAATGGATACCCAAACCAAACCGACCCAATTGGTGCGGGTTTTTTATATTTTTTCCTACCCATGGGGCAGGTTTGGTTTTCAAAACATGATACCCAGCGGGTTTGGATTTGGGTTTGGTCTTAGCAAGTATTCGGCCAAACCCAAACCCAAACCGATCCATATGACACACACACACACACACATAATCACTTTCAGTGATTTTTTATGTACAGGTAATTTTTTTTTTTATGTACATGTAATTTTTATTTTTCAATTCATAACTTTCAGTGATTTTTTATTTTATCTCTCTCCTTATTCTTCTCAAATCCCTTAAAAATCTCAAGAGTCTCTATAGGAATCTCTTAAGAAAAGTTTATTATTTAGTTATTTTCTTTGATTATGTTGGAATTTAGATGTTTAATGGAAAAATCAGACGGTATATTACTTTTTTATTTTAATATATAATCTTTTTCCTTCATATGTTCATTAATGGAATGAATATTAATGCGGGTTTGGTGCAGTTTGGATAAAATCCAAATCCATATGGTTTGGTTATGGTTCACTAAAATTCATACCCATCGGATAGCGGTTTGGATTTGGGTATGGATAAATACTTTGGATTTGGGTATGGTAATCGCAAAACCCGGACCAAACCAATCCATTGCCATCCCTACCCATTTCGTATTGTAGTGAGCTCACTCACTACAGGGCCCCCAATTCCTTGTCTGTGCTACCCTTCTTTTCATATCAGGGTGGAAATTTCAGATTGTATTTTTAAACTTATGTGTTTTCGCTCCTGGTCGATAAAAAAGAGTTAATTAAACTTTAATTTCGCTTAAATTTTTCGTCCAATATTTTTTTCGGAATTTTTATATTTTTTTTAGCTGTTTTATCGTAATTTTTGGGATCCATCATATATCTCGACGAGAGAAATTGGAGAACACGTGAAAATTGTGACCAAAGTTGCAAAAAGTTCGAATACAACACTCATAGGAAGAAAAAAAAAAAGAAGAAAAAACCCGACTCTGTTACTTTTCTGTCTTTAGCGATTTTTTTTTTTGGTCATAATTTTTTATGTTTTAGACTCTTCTCGTCAAGACGGATGATTAATCAAAAAAATAAAACCCTGAACTAGATAAAAATTAAAAAATCAAGAACAAAAAGTATATTTTGGACATTTCCATTTTGGGCTGTCCCTTAATAAGTATATTTTGAAAAGTTAATGGATAAAAGTTTGTAAAATTAAATTATCATTTTGTCATTTTGAAAACTTAATAGGTTAATGGGTAAAAGTTAAGGATAATTTTGGAAAGTAGAGATAAAAGTTGCTATGAAAATTATAAAGTAGAGGTAAAGTTGATGTGAAATGTATAATAATGATATTTCTTTAATAAATTGAATTCACGAAGCCACACAATTAAAAAGGGTCGGAGGGATACTTCATAAGCTACAACAAAAAAATACTTTGTTTGCTTTCACAATATTTGCCTTAGAAAATGCACAAGAAAGAGATTTGAGTAATCAAAGGATCAAATACTTAACTATGCACAAATGGGCAAGGAAGAAATGAACATGCTTCGCGATAGGCTCAAAAAATTGTAGGTTACTGCATAATCCCAAAATCATATGAAGCAAGACAAGACAATGGGTATATTTTTAAGTGGAATTCAGAAGCAAAAAATTCCACTGAACCTACTTGAAAATTACAATCCTGACCTAACAAACACTTTGCATTGCTTTCATTTTTCAGGGTTTGAAAATTACCACAAAGCAAGGCAAAAGAGCTCTAGGATTAAGCAAAAACAGTTCCTCAATGTTTGAATACATACCCATTTTTCCAGCCAACGAGTCGAATCCGGATTGACCCGCGAGTTCTTGGATATTCTCCAGAGGCCTGTGGACTCTCCCAGCAATCACTCTGCATACTATCAAAGCCTTCCTCACTAAGGACTTGCCATCCTCCTCATCACCATTACTTAGTTCAATTGCTTCCAGTGCTCTTCCACTTGTTGAAGTGGTGAAAACACCGATGCCGCCTTTGATTTCCTTCTTGGATGAAAACCCTTGTCGTAAAATTCGACACACGTTGCATTTATCAGATGAACATAGGTTAGACGAGCCGTTTATGCCAAGAGAGCATTGGAGCGTCGTGCCGTGAAACCTCAAAAGCTCGTTCCCATCAGCTAGGCACCGGGGGTGCTTCTTTTGCAATTTGCTGGCTTTGATTTTTACAATTTCTCTGTATTCTTCGAATCGGGAAATTGTTTTCTGCATATTGTGGACCTTTAAAATTCTCTCAGTGTGACCGGGATTGTTGTCGGACTTCATCCAGCCAGTCCGGCAAATTAGCTCTACAATCTTTCGGGATGAGTCTCCTTCAACAAGTTCAGTGACTGAACAACAGAAAGGACAACTTTGAGGTCTCCTAATATATATATATTTTTTTTTTATCGCAAAAATAAATATTATAAATGAAGCTCGATAAGGGTACATGAAGAAGGGGGAGAGGACATCCAACCGAGGTTGAATGAAAGAAACAACCAAAACAAAGAACCACAAAAAAGCAACCAAAACTAACACCCGACGCCAGCATCCAAAAACCAAAGCCTCCAAAACCAAAAACAAACCCCCAAAAAGCCATACGACGCCAGCCGAAGCCTCCAAAACCAAAACAACCCCCTAAAAAGCCACACGACGCTAGCCCAAAACAAACCACTTCCAAAGGAACGACAACACCCAGAAAACGAAAGCAACCCTTGCCACGCCGAGACACCACCGCAGCCCACCAACAAGAAACTAAAGGAAAACACACACACAAAAGAAAACCTCCCAAAGCTAAGCCAAAGAGAGAGTTTCCAAAATGAAAACCAAGTGAAAGTTTGATTGACATAACTGGCCCAACATAATTTACTACTCCAACAAAGATGTGGAGGCAATGCTGATCCTTCTTGTGGGTTTTGAATCGCAGTATCGAGATGCATAATTGTATTGGTGATACAGCTATAAATTGAGTGTTATCGGCTAGTTAAGTATCAGATTTCAAAATTTTCATAACATCGCGGCCAATGCGCTAGCTAGCATGCTGAATCAAATTTGTACCATTTCTGAATCAAAGTTTTTGGGATTTTTTTTTTTTTTTTTCTGAAGTGACTCACATTTCAAAAACAACACCAAAAGAAATATCTTTGAATACTCAAAAACTATGCAAGTTCATTAAAGAATATTTTGCAAAAATGATGGATGTTAATGTTTCCAAACACAGTTCCTGAAAGGTGTTGTCTAATTGTTAATGAAAATGGCAACAAACTGGCTCAAGGAAATAGAAGGGGTATAAGCGAAGAAGCTCAACCATTATCCTGAATGACAAAAGTTGAAGTATTGAAATGATGAACTTCCAAATGACAATAAACTAAACCACAGTTAAACAATGGCAACCTTTGGTCCTCAATACTCATAGAAATCAATAAGTTGAATGTGGAAAGAGGAAGCAATGGAAACAATTAAAGCACTGGGAGAAATAGCCAAAACCAAGCAGTGGAAGAAATGAATATTCACAAAAAAAAAAAAGGAAAGAAAATAAAAATTGAGAAGATGACAATGGAGTATAGATAACATCAAGGAGTTTGGCCAAGGGAGCATTAAAAGCAATAAGTGTGCATGTTTAAATTTCTTGGAAATCAAACATTCCAAGCCTTTACGGCCATGGAGGGTTTGTCCGGACATTAACTTCAGGGTTGTTGATGTGCAAGTAAACTGACCATGACATCAAATTATTAAAATAAAATAAAAAAACCATGGAGAGTAGATTACCAGCATGTTTGGAGAGATGATGAGCTTCAAGAGCTTCCCACTTGGCGAATTTTTCACCACACTTATGGCAACTACTCAAAGTTGAAGAACCAGTAGAATCTTTTCCAAAACTACCCCTTGGGTTTGAAGAAGGAACACCATTGATTCTAGAGCCTTCTTCTCTCCTAGAAGAACTCCTAGCCATATTTCTTGAAATGCTACTAGATGATGAAGCCCTAGGGTGGTTGTTATGTGGGCCAGGTGTACCAGGCCTAATGGTACCCACAAATCCTGACCCATTTTTACCACCACCACCATTAACATTGGTTTCTTGAAAAGGGAAAGCACCATTGAGCCCTGTTATCTTGATTTCACAATTGGAATCACTGAACACAACTTCATGGGTTATTGGGTTCAGAAATTCACTGCTCCCAATAGATCTTGGGCTACAATTACTTGTGGGTTTCTCAATGTACCTCTTGCTTCCATGGATTACATCCTTGAGATTTGAAATGGATCTTGAACACCCTGACCTCCCTCCTCCTCCTTTCTTTGTGAATATGGTGCTCAGGTTTCCATTTTTACCCTTTGGGTCATGCACATCTGATGGCTCTGATCTGCACTGGAGTGATTTCTTTAGAGCAAACCAAACAGCTGGCATCTTCTCTGTCTCTCTCCCTTTTTCCTTCTTGTGTGCTTGAGAAATGCTTTGCTGTGAAAAACCCATCAAGTTCTATGGCAAAGCTTTTCAGGAAATGAAAACAAGAATACAAAGAGAAGGGAAGCAGTCTTTGTTTCTGTTTTTACAAAGAAAACGAACCATATCTGCAACTTTTGACCAACTGGAGCTAACAAACATATATGTATAAGGACTACAACTTAAAGCTGTGATTTGGATGAAACCTCCAAAAAAATACTCCCTCCGTTCTTATTTGTTTGTCCACTACGAAAAGTCGTGCCACTTTTTAAATTAAAAAATAAAGTATTTTCGTGTATTATTTTTCAAATTTTTTTACACTGAATTAAAGTACTCATCATGTACTTTAATTCGGTGCAAAAAAATTTAGAAAATGATACACAGAAGCGCACTTAATTTTTTGATTTGAAAAAAGGCAAGAGAGAGAGAATGAGACAAACAAATAGAAACGGAGGGAGTACATTATTTCAAAATTCTATGCACTAAAACCAAAACTAGTGCCATAAACCACTTACAGAACCAATGTGAGGTGTTTTTAAATGGGTTCTTAGGAAAATCAAGAAGTAAGAGCTACAAGAAGACAAAATTGTAACCATTAAACAATTCTATTCGAATTAGGCAAGAGAATGAGGACTGAGGCTAATGAATTACTATTATGTTCAACTGGATCAGTCTGTGTGGATTTTTTATCCTGTTTTAGTTGAGCTCGGGATGCTAGATGATGAGATTGGGCTAGTAATCGTTGTTAAACTGTGCATGTAAATTAGTCCCTGTCTCGTAAAGTTAGTCCATTATGAAACTACGTGCAATTTTTAAACTTAAAAATAATGTACGTATCGAAATATTTTTTTGTGCAATATAGATCTTGTTTGATAGTTTTTGAAAATTGGACGTGGTTTTGTAGGGGACTAACTTTACGGGACGGTTACGAACACTTTGAGAGAGAGAGAGAGAGAGAGAGAGAGAGTTTGGACTAAATTAATTTTTTGTAAAGATGTTTGGTATTATTAAAGTTTTAGTTACCTTCATTTTGCTTTTTTATCATAATTTTTTTGTTACATTGTTGGTCTCGACTAAGAATATCAGAAAAGTATAAAAATGATAGACCAAAGTTAACAAATGTTACATTAGGCAACGCTAAAGACACTTAGAGACGGTGAAAACTATAGATTTCAAATATTTTTCTTCTTTTCACTACTTTTTTGCGTCTTTTGGTCATAAAATTTTTACTTTAATTAGTATATTCCAATCACAAGACGAACGATTAATTTCAAAATTTGTTCTGAATCTTGTAAAAACTACTACAACAAAAAACAACAAAAAAACATGCCTAATTTTTTTAGACCAAACCGGTAATCTGTTGTTTTTGGATCATTAGTTGACTTATTTTGTTTAAGCTAATGAATTGATGGTCATTGACCAAGGGATGTAGCACATGTGAACGAACCTGGAAACTTTTTTGGGTTTTCACATTAATAAATGAGCATGGCCTTTCAATTTGAAATCGACGGTGAAACAAAATAGATTTTACGTAGATTTTATGAAAATTTCATAAAATAAACATTTTATGGAGGGGTGATAAAATGAAGTTGTTTTCCCAATTGATAAAATGTAGTGGTTTTCCTATAGATTTTAGGAGGATTTTATGAGAATCTCATAAAATCACTTTTATATTTTATGTGTTGAGATTGGAGTGTCATAAAATGTGAGATTTTATGTACCTAAAATCTATTGGAGAACAAGGCCTAAATGAGGAGCAATAAATAGATGTTCAGAGGTGTACCAGTTGAAACGTGGTTGGAATTTTCCAAAGGATTCATGTAAATGTTGAATTTTCTGACAATTGGAAACTTTGAAAATTTGGTTAAAATCCAAGGACTGAAATTGATATATGTCCTATCTTCTGGTGTCAGTACCGGTCTTGAGCTAATCCCGGCATTGATCCCAAATTTTGGTGGCCTTGTTATCTTTTATAAAAGTCCAAAAAGACTGTACATGATGAGATACATGTAATGCTAAAAAAGAATGGTAGATTTAAATAATGCCATTGAAATCGTATAATGTAGTACTAATAATTCTATTTTTTTTAATTTGTTGGCAGAACTTCGTAAGGGCTAATTATTTGATTTTCCCTTTTGAGTCCTGAAAAGTTAGGGGTCCTTCCTCATGCATAAACTATAGCTCGACGGGCATGTTTGATACGAGATATAGCCTGATTTGACTAATTTGAAAAAATTGGTTTTTTAGTTTTTTTCGTTTTGTTCTTATTCAAAAAAAAAATTGCATTTGTTAGTTTTCGGTCGATTTTTTGTGGTTTCTTGGCTTGTCTCGACGAGAGAAATCTTAAAAAGTATAGAATTGTTAGCCAAACTTAAAGTTTTGTGAATAAAGACGAAAAATAATCCAAAATTTTGATTTATTTTGGTTTATTTTCGGCTTTATTCAATAAACTATTAGTTTTGACCATAATTTTATACTATTTGGATTCGTCTCGACGAGATAAATCCAGAAACCATAAAATCTTGACGCAAAACTAACAAATACAAATTTTTTTTTGAATAAGGACAAAACGAAAAAAACCAAAAAACCAGTTTTTTCAAAGTGGGATTGAGATTGATAATGAAGAGAGATTATGAACGAGAACATGAAAATTTTCACTATGTTTTGCGAAGGATTAGAGTATGTGATTGTTATAAACATGTTTGTTTTGTCTAGAATGGATTGGATTATCTTGTTTTTGATGAGGGAGAGAAAGAGAGGATAATGTGTACATGAAGTGGAAGGTTTGGTTTAAGAATACCACCTCCCCATCCGATGGTCAATTCCCCATTTTGGAGGAGTACTAAAAATGGTGTTAGTAGTCAAAAGACTATATTGCCATAACAATTGAACTTTCTTTTTTCCTCGGCAGAAAGTTAGTATTGTTAATTGTTGTTGGTGATGTGACAAATGTAAGAGAGTATATGCTGCCTATAACTAGATTATCACCCCACCTGGTATATTACATTGCAGGTAATATTGTGTTATGTTAAAAGTGTATATGATACATAAACGGGAATAAGTTGCGCCAAGGAAAAAGCAAAAATGTAACACCCCAAATTAATTTTTAGAGGACTAATCTCATGGCCACTAACGAGCAACCAAATTGAAGTCGAGACAAAATCTCGAATGGAATGGCTCACAAGAGTTAATAGCAGCAGGAAGTTTTGAACCTGATACCTAAAAGAGAGTGAACTCGTAAGTGTCAAGTCTTGATCACCAAGCCGAACCGTTGAGGATAGATAAGAAAATGGAGTTTGCCTCTGGAAGGATTGACCATCATCACTCCATGAAACCAAATCCAACTCACCGTAGTCACGAACTATGCTGTGGTGAAGAATCATAGCAGGTTTCAATAACAAAACTAGTTTACAGATTGCAAAGCTTTTTAAAATACTTAAATTAATGTTTCAACTTCTCATGGATTTGTATTTATGGATATTGCTAAATCATGCACGTTTAAGTAACAGAAAAACAATATGGAAGAAAAGAACATTATATTGTGGGGCGGTTCTATAGACACAACACAACGAATAACACAACATTTGACACAAATTTTTTTTTGTAAGCCCAACGCGAATGATCGGGACTGTCCAATTTATTTAAAGTATGTTTTAAGATTGCCTGTGAAAAATCAACTCATTTGAATATTGGTAAGGGCTTGATCGGTTCATTCATTTGATTCTTGTCAGATTTTACAAGATAAATTTGAATGAGCCAATCAAACCTTTACCAAGATCCAAATCAGTTTTTTTTTTTTTTTTTGCATGAACTCTTACAAATGTGTTTTAAACAACTTGAATGGCTCCGATTATTGTTTTGTCAAATGTTGTGTTTTTCGTTGTGTTCATCAAACCGCCCTGATTATATTGAGGATATATACAGTAGGGAATGATTGTGCAATTGCGGCTCAAGATGCCAGCAAAGGTTGATAAATTAGTAGTTAACGATTGGTCTTACCACATTAACTTTCTCGCTAACCTCCCGCTGATATATATATATATACCATATGACAAAAAAAAAAAGCCTACTGAGATTCGATGTGTTATGAAATCCATTTTTGTCCTGTTAGTTCATTGACTTCTCAGAAGTTTATATGTAGCTTTCACGTACGATGCTGTACAAACAAACGCACGATACCTCACATGACACCATGTGTTAGCATAGTAGCATTCGACCCAAATGAAAGGTGTATGTTTTATTGAAAGCTGACACATTCTAAATTACTTATAAGTTACACCCTCCATTCAAAATTGCTCGGCTTTAAGGGTAATCGTGTAATTTTGCCAGGAAAAAAAATTGTAATAGCACGAATTTTTTTTAATAATTTTCTTACACCAATTTAAAAATCTCATCGAAAAAACAAAATTGATGTTAAATTTCTTCAAACAAAATATCATAAGTACGTACGTTACTTCTCTCTGCAAAATGAACGATTACCGAAAAAGATCGAACAGTTCAGGACGGATGGAGATTGTAGAAGAGATCGCAACTGGCCAATGGCCATAGATAAAAGGCAGCACCTTATCGAAGCAAATAAATGACATAGCTAGATGAACACTAAGATTGGGGCAAAATGTTGTACTTTATTCACGAGAAGCCAGAGTAACTCATAATTTTAATTACCGAAGGAACACAATTCCTCAATATCTTACGAAAAACAGACAAGTTCTTGGTTTATCAAGAACCAAAGACAGGTATTTCCAAGCTCAAGCCCGGCATTGTCAAAGACATGGTTCGCGAGCCAAGTACCAGATGTGACGATGTTAGGTTCAATACCCAAATCTGCTGTTGCAATAACTTGCTTATAGATTGCAAAGCATGACCACAGATTGGAAAGCATGAACAATTCCGACACGGACTGGGCATTTCTGGTCATAGGAAATGTCTGCATTTTGAATCCCTTCATAACAGAAAATGGGACTCCATCACTTGAGAGTGCAACATTGAAAGCTGCAAAGGTCACGGGACCATGGTGTTGAACTACAGTAGCAATAAGAATAACAAAAAAGGAGGAAAAAAATCAAGAGACATCTCAAACATGCTAGAAGAGCAAGCGTTGGTCATGGCCCATTGCAAATGATACGGACCCTATGAATTTGGCTTGGTAAATCTAGAATTCATACTCCCAACTCTACCTCAGCAGTGTTCATGTTCCGATTTTTGTACGACTTGAATTAGATATGGGAGTTCATATTCCGGTCAGATTGAGGTCTGCTGGCAGTATAAACTCAACTGGAGTTTGTATTTATTCTGACATTCGACATCGCACCTGCAAAAGTTTATATATAGCGATCGCGTACCATGACATTGTGTATCCAACACCTTCTGGACATGTGTACTGTTGAGAACATGTGTGAAAGATTGGAGTCCCACATTGGATAAACAGAAAAAGAGTTGGACCTTAATATACAATTGGCTGACTCACCACTTACAAGGCTTAACATTTTAAGTGGATATGGGTCATTCAATGTATATTGGGTCCATGTGATGTGGTAGACTTTGTCCATACTCTCCAATGGATTGGGCCTTCGCGCACATGGGAAGAACCTCAGGCGGATCAGACTCCTAACAAGTGGTATCAGAGTCGATGGTTGACGAACAAGTGGTATCAGAGCCGATGGTTGGCGATCTATGGGCGGACTCTCCTGGAAGTATCGGTGGTTGTAGGTTTGCACGGAGACTCTCGGAGGAGAAGGAAAAATCCATTGTAACTCTCGATGGAGCAAGAAAATTTCTGGTGCGTGCAGCAGAGCAGGAAAAATTCCTAGTGCGTGCGGCACTTGGCTGGCAAGCAAGATGGCTCTCGTGGAGTATGGTGGCTCTCAATGGAGTGGGTGAGGTAAATAAGCCCGGGTTCGAACATGGTGTTGGAGAGATAGATCAAGAATTAATGGGGAGTCAAGTGGATCAAATCGAGGGGGAGTTAGGCCCAATGCATGGTTCGAGTTAGGCCCAATGCATGGTTCACACATGAGGGGGAGATTGTTGAGAACATGTGTGAAAGATTGGAGTCCCACATTGGATAAACAGAAAAAGAGTTGGACCTTAATATACAATTGGATAACTCACCACTTATAAGGCTTAGTCTTTTAAGTGGATATGGGTCATTCAATGTATATTGGGTCCATGTAATGTGGTGGACTCTGTGCATACTCTCCAATGGATTGGGCCTACGCGCACATGGGAAGAACCTCAGGCGGATCAGACTCCTAACATGTACCGCTGTACCAGGCAGTGGGAAGATACTCGAACTATCTGGACAACATGCATAACATTCAAATTTGTGATCTAGGAATATTGAGCTGCTGTAAGAATAACTCTACACTGAGCTGTCCACAGATGCGAGCCATCAGATCAATGCCCACCCCTGTTGGTTATACCCTTCTTTCCTTGTTCCTCATGGTAAGGAATCCAAAATCACAAAAGCAAAGCAGAATAAAGAAAAGTTTGAAGACCAAAAAAAAAAACTCTCCATTAAGCACCAGCTAATCTGGTATCAATCTGCATGCCATCCTCTGCTTTATTCAGATTCTCCTTTCCATGCTGCACTTTATTACCTAATTGAAAGTCGAGAGAAAAAAAGGGAGAGAGAGATTGCTTTCCTCTGAAACCAGCTGATCTTTCAGAGCTCCGAATTCTTGAGAAAATGGACAAGAACACCGGCCTGATCAAAATGGAAAAGAACATCGGCCCGATCATTTGTGCTCTGATCTTCATCATGGACATCGTAGCGGGCATACTTGCCATTGAAGCTGAGATAGCTCAAAACAAGGTAGGTTGAAAATCTGATCCAAGCAACCAAAAATAAAACAATTTTAACTCACTGATACTAATTTTATTTTGTTTCACTGGACAGGTGAAGAATCTGACGATGTGGGTTCTTGAGTGTAGAGACCCAAGTTATCATGCATTCAAGCTAGGGATGGCTGCAGCAGTACTTTTAGCCCTTGCCCACACCATTGCTAACTTAGTCGGCGGGTGCGTTTGTGTTTGGTCCAAAGAAGAGCTGGAAAAAGCATCGGCTAACAAGCAATTGGCCGTGGCTTCCCTCATTTTCTCCTGGTAAGCGTATTCGCATATTATTCGTCAAATTATATATTACGCTGTTTAAGTACCTAAAAATAATACCCCAAAGCCAACATATTACACCAAACTGAACATACACCTTACACTAGATTTCTAAATAATTTCTGGACATTTATTCTGGGTACTGATTATTTGTATTATACATGCTTTCGCTGACATGGGTTTCGATAATGCATCAGGATTCTATTAGTTGTCGGATTCTCAATGCTGATCTTAGGAACACTATCTAACTCAAGCGCGAGAAAGTCATGCGGGATAGCACACGATCGTGTTTTCTCGGTTGGAGGGATTTTGTGCTTTATTCACGGACTGTTTATAGTTGCCTATTTTGTTTCAGCCACTGCCACTGTCAAAGAAGAAAAGAAAGCTCCTCAACATGGTGGCAATGCTTGATTTTCTAAGATCCTTTTTTTCTTTGGGCACTCTATTGTTGATTGTTCAAGAACTACGTTCAACCAGAAATTTGAATCTTGTACTCTTCATTGAATAATTTTCATGCTACAAGAGCCCGAAAGGATGCCAAATGCAGGGGAAACAAAGACGGAAAACACAGATTTGCAATTGCTATGCTGCAACTAAAAAAAATCAAATTTCCTCTACAATGGAACTGACAAAAAATCCAAAATCCCATTAGGTATGATAAAGTATACCATCAGCAAAAAATATTAGCATAGTACTAAACGGGAAAAAAAAAAAAAAAAGGCTGCTACAATGGAACTGACAAAACATAGATTACGTTTCTCCACCAAAATGAGGTGATTTCAAAATTATGTACAGAACTACACACGGACCAGGACCATACCACGACGATATACATCACTACCAAACACACCATCGATACCAGCATCATACAAAAGCCTGCGTGGAATTCCTACTGTCTGGATAGACTGGAAAGCTGTATAGTTGGAATAGCTATTGGACTAGCAGCGGTAGGCGGCCAGGCGCAGCATACAGATGCATGCAAAGGATTAGCAGCAATGACACTTGAAATAAGCATATACATGACCCAATGGAATAAGCTCAAGGCGGACCCAACGGAGGATATATGTTATGCAGTTATGTGTAGTCAACTTGCAGAATTCAAGAAAGAAACAGCAGAAAACCAGAGTAAGGACTAAAGCACCAAAATAAAGACTGATCTGCGTGCTACACCAAACCAAACAGATGAAGTAAACGAATGATTTCCAATGCTTCATAGGAATAGAAATATCATCTAGAGTTATGTATCAAGTTTTCAGACTCTCAACTGTATTCTGATGGTAAAACCCTGTAGATACTGAATAAAATAAATATGGATTATAAGAGTACATCCACCCGTTTGTTTCAAAATGATATTGCAAAAGCCATCTTTTGGCTAGCAGAGCAAAGTTGAAAACTTATATGCAGCAATAGAACCTAACAGGCCACAAACAACCCCATCCTAAGAAAGAAAAAGAAGAGGAGAAAAGAAAAGAAAAAGAAGCTAAAACAGATTTATTATGACTTCTTTAGGACTTCCAAAATTATCTACTTGCTCTGATCACTGTATCTTCTTCCTGGGTCACACCACTTCTCTTTGAACAGATTCCCATCTAACATCCACCAATTTCACAGCTCTGTTAAACATCTGATTCTGAGACAGGCTCCTTCATCTTGACGAAATTCCACCGAAGCATTTCCTGCCTACAGAATAAATCAAATGGGATTATCATCTATCATTCTATTTCATGCCTTTTCTTGCCACTTACATTCTGCTACCCTCCTAATTCTTGTAAGGCTTAGACTTAATGCAATTGAACACCTTGCAGCCCAAAAAAAAGTCTATCCCGGATGTCCTTTCAAGTTTCGTCCCCAATTGTTGCTGCTAGAGATTCTCAAGAGATAGGTAGATGACTTCCTGTATCTTCGTACCAAACAATTTCTCTAAATGAAGCATGGACATCCTGCTACAAAAATACCTAAATTATTTCCCCATACCAGAGCCCTTAAACTCTAGACATGATGCTCCATGAAGAAGTTATCCATTTTTGCAAGTCCAAGCAGAAGTTCTCTGTTCTTCCCAAGTACGGTTATTCCATGAAAATGTACCCCTGTCCCCTATTATTTCCATCTTCATACATGATCGTCATCACAAATCTCAAGTCACTTTATAAACTTCTCATCGTGCAGATAAACTATTCCTCACTTCCATTCTTAACATTACTAGAAACCTATTAAACTATTTCATGTGTTATTAGCTGCCTTGCTACCTTCCAAGCGCAATTAAATCATCGTTTCCAACTATTCAGGTTACAGTAACTTTGGTACTTGACCAACAAAGAAAATTTTACAAATCCATATTCCTCCCGTGAATATGCCCGACTCCCATCCACAGAAACTACTCATGATTTGGAGGTCATGTACTACCATTGATGTGATCCAGTTACAAATAAGATCCCACATTTCATTCTACAAACAGTTTCTGCTTTCTTTCTGCACCGCTATATGCATTCCTAAATTGTTTATTCAGTCACCATCTCCCACATTGTCATTTCACAAACCTTCTTCATAAGATGCTCAAATAAAAAACACATCACAGCTGAATGATGATAGGCAGTAGAGGGACACTTCAAACAAAGGAATGCATAGACTTAACATTTTTTCGGTAAACGCATAGACTTAACATCCAGAAGAGAATGAAATATGTGCCATTCATCCGAGTAACCTAAGCCAAATTCGTAAAAATCATCAAGACAAAAAGGCAAGGGAGGAAACCCCTCACAGAATCGCACATACCAAGTTTGCAAGCAAGCCACACAAACAATATTTCAACATAACACCAAGCAAATAACTATAGCAAACAACAACATAAACTAAAGCAAATAATAAGATTCAGCAATCACCCTCAAAGGCAAGCTGAGAAACATAAGTGCCACATATCCATTATCAGTAACTACCTAACTCTTACAGATACAAACACAGCAAATTGACCCCTTAACACTAACCAACCCTAGACTTCACCATCATTCATCAACACCAAATAGCCAATAATTTACCTGCCTAGAAAACCTAATACCGTTTTGACTTCAGTGTTTCCAGCAATAACTTCGCCTGTTCACGAACCAAGTCCAAACGCTTTATGTGAAGCTCCACCTCCTCAACCCTGAACTGCCTCCACTTCTCCTCCAACTCCGACTTTTTGGTCCCATCAATCAACTCCAACCCATCTTCCAAAATCGCCTCCAAACTCGATCCACCAATGCTTACATCGAACCGAAGCGCCCGTTTCGCACTAGTATTCAGCTCAACCTCCTCCCTTGTTCCTTCCTTAACTCCATCAGGCGAACCAAGCTCATCCACTTTGGGCAAAACCTTCTGACTCTTTTTCACTTTCCCAGTACTACCTTTCCCATTTTCAACTTCAACACCATTATTAGCTTCACTGCCCCATATTTTCTTGGACAAGTCATAGGACATTTGCTCATGTGGGTTCGAAAAAGACCGCTCTTGACCGTTCGTGGCTCTCTTCACGTTGTTCTGGTACTTCTTCTTCAACCTCCTGACTTTCGTCGAGAACTGGGACTTGCTAACATCGCCCATATGCAGCAGTGATTTCTTGATGAACTCTTGAAAAGAGTTCAAATCCGCCATTGGGTCAGCTCCTTTCATCTCCCTGTAATCGATCAAACCCTTTAGAATGACAATCTCGTCGTCTTTACTCCACAGCCGTTGAAACAATTGCTTCCTCGAACTCGAATCCTCACCGTTCTTTTTCGGCGTCGTTTCATCATTGACAAGAGCCACATCCTTCTTTTTCTTCTTAGCCCTCTTCGAGTCTCGATCTCCGCCGGTGTTCTGGCTCTCCGCGGCCGGTCGTTTAACGGCCGCGCTGGGCTTCGACGCCGGAATGGCAGAAGTGGGTTCAGATCTGGACTTTTTGGTGGACTTGGGTGTGTCTTGCATGGGTTTGGAGGTGATGGGCTTGATGTTTGGGTCGGGCCGGCGAGTAGTGTTAGGTGGGGAATCGGATTCCGATTCAGATTCAGACTCAGACTCGGAGTCGTCGTCATCGGAAGATTGGGGAGTGGGTTCTGGTTTTTCAGGAGCAGGGGTTTTTTTAGAGATAGGTGTTGAAGTGGTGTCTTGTTGCTCTTCGCTTTCTTCTGATGAGGATTCTTCTTCTTCGTCCTCGGAGGAAGAGGCGGGTTGTGGTTCTGCTTCGGGGCGACGATTCTTGGCCATTGGAGAGAGAGAGAGAGAGAGAGAGAGAGTTAGTGAGTGAGTGAGGGGAGCTGTCTGAGCTAGGGTTTGCTGACTCTCGTGTACTAGAGAAAACGATTGAATTGGGAATATGACCCGACCCGTACATAAGACGGAGGACAGCATCCATGTTGAACAATTTCAGCCGTCCATCTTCGACAATGGACAGTTCGGATCACATTGTCCAAATAAATTCAAACCGTCTGCTACTGATCAAATCCGAGTCATCCATTACCGAGCATGAACGGCTGAGATTGGACAATATGAAAGAGACATCATCATCCCCCATTCCTTACATTTATCACTGTACTGTCTAAAATATTCTTGAGTGTATTTTTTTTCCTCGAAGCATGCAAAACCCTAAGTGCAATGATTTTGAGATAAGGTGCAAAATTGGTTCATACAAGATGTAAACCTAATTCAGTTACTGTGCAATGTTTCAAATGTCTGTCCAAACAGTTTGATTTGACCAAAAAATGGTTTGACAAGTTGACCTATTTGAGCTAATTAAGAGGAAAAGAAGAACAATTTTTTCATTTTTCCAAACAAAAAATATGATTTAGACATCACAAAGCAAACCCAGTTGTGTTTACTTGAATGCAATATAGTTCCATACATGATGCAATATAGTTTCAGCTGGAGTGCAATACGTTTTGACTCAAGGTACAATATATAGTTTCATAAAAGGAGCAATTGTCATTTTGTTCAAAATAAAAAATTGGATTAAGCCATCGTACGGGCAACTCAATATTCCTCTTGGGGTGCAATGATATTCTTAAAGGGTACAATGTTAATCACTCAAGGTGCAACATTTTTTAGATTCCAAACCCATATTTGTACAATGCTTTTTATTGCAAGGTGCAAGAGTTTTTCATTTACAGTGCAATGCTATTACATGCAAGGTGCAATGGGGTTGTTCTGGGTTTGATTTCAAATTTTTTTTTTCTTTCTTTTTGGAGGTAGATTGATCTCCTAATTTTGATCTGGCGTTATTTTGGTTTATGGGTTTAAGTTTATGTGGCTTCATTGGCTTATGTCATGAGCAAGCCCTACCTCCCTCAATCCCACCACACCCGATAACACCTTGCCTCCCTCTCCCCAAACCCACAATAGTACGACACATCCATCGCCTCCAAACCCGGACACGCCTGGGCCAAGAACTCCAACCCGGCCCGTCTCAGCCCCACCGCCTCGACTCAGTTCAAGCGTCTTAATCCCTCGAGCCCACTTGCCCGACCCGACGCCACAACTCAATAGGATGGTGATCGCGTTGTTGTTGATGCGGGGGCATACAGACTACAGAGAGATCAAGAGTTTTCAAGTTTGATGTGTTTTTGGAGGAGGCTTGGGAGGAATTCAAGGCGGAAGATTGTGAGGTTGTTGCGGTTGAAGGAGTCAACTCGGAGGAAGGATCAGCAGGCAGAGCGGAAGGATTTGCGGTCGAAGGAGGAGGAAAAGAAATAGAGGAGGTGGAGGAGGAGGAATTGGTGAGGAGAGAGAGGATCGGAGGGAGGGACTACATTGGAATTTGTCAGAAATGGAAGGGCCTGTTTTGGAATACTCCTATTTTGTAGGGATGTCAACGGTCCGGATTGGTATAAATCCGAGGACCAAACCAAAAATCTACGGTCCAAGGACGGACAATCTGTGTCCAATCCAAAAGTCTACAGTCCGGTTCCGAAACAATAAAAAAAACTCACGGTTCGGTTCACGGTTAATCCACGGATTATTACATTCCACAAATAAATAAATAAATAGATATCAGATTTCAAATTTATAGCCCAGATTAAAATAAAAATAAATAAATAAACAGATTCAAGAATCATTACTAAATTAAAAAACAAATTCAAGTGCCATACTAGATACTACCATTACAATCCCAACATTCATGAAACAAAACAGAGAGAGATAGAGAGAATCAGTCTAGATAAAAAAAAAAAAAAGCGAGAAAGAGATAGATGAAGTAACAATCTTTAGAGCAGCACTAGCAGCCAACAAGACCACATCACTCTAGAATTGGATTAAGAGAGACACTTTGTAGAGCTGCAATGAAATAAATGAAGCTAATTTAGATTAAAAATCAAACTCTCGCATGCTTGCAAATTAACTAAGTTATAAAACTGAAATACAATAAGCACAAATAAAGTAAAATTTTACCTAATTCAAGCTCTTGCATTTGCTCCATATCCTCTTCCACTTCAAATGGCAATGGAGTAGCACGCAACCAATCTTGCATACAGATTAAACACTCAACAAGCTTTGGAGAAAGAGAACTACGAAATTGGTCAACAACTCGACCTCCGGTACTAAAAGAAGCTTCAGAAGCAACTGTTGAGACAGGTATGGCTAAAGCATCTCGAGCAATTTCAGAAAGAATGGGGTACTTAGAAGAGTTCAACTTCCACCAACCCAAGATCTCAAATGACGGAGTTTTCTTCTCACAACGTTCTTCTAAATACCTATATATCTCAGATTTCTCGCCTCCATCTTCCTTTTCCAAATGTTTTTCAAATTTCGATTCAAATGATACTCCCCTCTCGCTTCCTCCACTATGTTGTGGGTCAACCTTCATTGCACTACTATTTTGGCTAGAGCATGGTGCTACCATGTTGAACTTTCCGTACTCAACAAAGACACGATACAACACATCCATTACCATATTTGTCAACTCTTCCTCCACCTCTGAATAAAAAATTTCACTAAAACAAAATCACACATACCTTAACTTAAAACGAGGATCCAACACAATAGCAATGAACATCATCATGTTCATGCTTTCCACTTTACCCCAGTATTTATCAAACTTTTTCTTCATTTTTCTAGCAACACCAACTAGTGCCTCACGGCTCCCAACCCTCTCATCACTCTCATACATCACATCAACATCTTTTAGGAAATCAGATAAAAACCCTTCAATTGCAATAACTTCACTAAAATACATATTAGACGTGGCATATGAAGAACCAGACAAATGCAGTGTGGCATTATAGAACCTCGCTAAAAATTCATAAAATATCCTAGCATCATCCCAATCTTTAGTGGTAGGAGGCCCCATGTGTAGCTCAATGAGAAAAAGTGTGTTAGAAATAATTGATTTTGATTTTTTTTTTTCGCAAAATTAATTTCTGAAACATAAAGTTAAAATATTTTATGATTGATAAATTGGCCCTTGAATTATTTCAATTTTATATTCTAGTTCTCAGCACATACATAGTATATGTTTTGCTTGTATGGAATCATTTTTCATATGATTAAGGTTTGCTATACAGGACCACGTAGCCCATGAGAAAAATTATACTTCTTAAAGAGCCTAGAAACTATTTCTAATTTGCATGTGTACTTCCTGGCCCTTTAACACTCTTTGACTTATGAGACCAATTGGCTATTTATTTTTAAGCACCGAATTTCCAATAAATTTTGGATGTCTGACAAGCCTCCATTTTGAACAACCAATTAAGACTTTTTGTGCAAAGCAATTAAAGCTGCATATCTATATGTCTTTGTTGTCCAGTATTGACTTCTCTACTTCTTGAGTTAAGATAGTACTAGAACGTTTGCACATGCCAGTAGCACAACTGCTCACGGTCAATTCAACATTTTATATAGCAGACAATCTGAAGATCTCTTATCCCTATTATTGATTTGGTGCTGCTATGCATTTATGTCATCCAAACGTTGCAAATCAAGATTTTTCACAAATACTGCTCAACGGACAAATTTCACATTCAAGGAGATTTTTCAGTTGCTCAATCAGATTTGCAACTCAACGGTCGAAACTCAATGTTCATTTTCTGTGGCTATATAAAGAAAGCTTCAGCTAAAAAGACAAGCCAAGCAATCTCAGAGCAATTTCAATCAGAGCAATATTCACTTGTGCACTTCATTTTCATATTACTACTTTGAGAGCTTTGTGAGCAAATTTGTGTATCTACTAGGGGTGAAACCGGTCCGGTTCGGAGACATTTTTTAATGAACCGGGGAAAACCGGTTCGGGACATGTACTGAACCGAGAACCGATTTCTAGAGGTCGGTTCGGTTCGGTTTCGGTTCGGCCGGTTCTGTTCGGTTCAGACTTCGGTTCGGTTCGTCGGAGGGAGGGAGATAGACAAAAATGCAGATCTACAAATTCACAAACAAAGACATAGACATACGTATACACAATATATACATACGTATATACACTCATATATATACAAACGCAGAGACAAACCCAGATCTACGAACGTAGAGACAACATAGATCTAAAAAATGTACAGAGAGGGGTGGAAGTCGCCGTCGTCAGGGGTGGGAGTCGCCGTCGTCGTTGTTGTTGTAAGGGTGTTACCCAGCAAAGTTGTTTGGTTGCGTCGATTGCCGCTGTACATATCAAGATCTGAAGATCATCTCGACGTCGCCTGGATTCCGTCGATTGGCTGCGTCGCATGGATTGACTCGATGGACAGCGTCGATGGGCGGCAGTTGTGCAATTCTTGGTCGCCTCTCTCTCTCTCTCGAAAAGTTTAGGTCTGAAGTGTTTCAGACTTCAGTGTTGAAATGAAATGTTAAAGGGAGAACAACGTTAAGTTTGTATATATATATATATATATATTAGTAATAAAATTTAAGTAATAAATATTATTGGTTCCCACATTCATCGTGAAATGATGGCCAGCACTGTTGGTAAGTGTGGCGTCCTCCTTGTAAGAGGTAGGGAGTTCAATCCCTGCCCATTCCTTTTTTCCAAGGTATATGTATATATGTTATACCGGTTCGGTCTGGTTCAGTTCACCTAAAAAATCCTCCGAACCGGTTTTCAAAATTTTAATATTTCACGAACCGGACCGAACCGGCTAAAGAAAAGAACCGAAAAAAATCACCGGTTCGGTTCGGTTCGGTTCAGCGGTTCGGTTCGGTTCATCGGTTTATATTTTCACCCCTAGTATCTACTCTTTGAGAGAGATTTATTTTTCCACACTACAAATTCTTATCAGTGTTGTATTGAGAGTTAGAAAAATTCTCAGTGAGCTACTACAGAACTGGGTTTTGTTCTGTGAGTAATTTTAGAGTTTGGGAGATAAACTCTAGCGGTTCGGCTAACTCCTCGGGAAAGTTAGCGTTCCGGTTGTAAGGTTTAATCGGCACCAGAAGCTGATTGTTGAATTAGTAAAACAACAACTCCTTAGGCCAGTGGACTAAGCTGAGCA